>CM074722.1:410773392-411275892 GCA_037306005.1 Rhinophrynus dorsalis | reverse complement strand
CTTTGGTCTGACCTGGGCTTTGGCTGACTACCTGCTCTGTGTATTACCCTAGGCATTGTCTGACTACCTGTATAGGTTGCAGTGTCTCAATAGCCTGATACGTTACAGTGGCACTGTTGCTTCTCCATCCTATGGACAGCTCTAGTAAATTGGGTAAATTGACCATAAACCTCCACAGGATGGTATAGCAACAGCACCACTGTAAAATTTCAGACCACTGAGATACTGAACCGAAAAAAAAAAGTTTGAGCTGTAATAATTTTTTAATAAAACACCTCTCTGTGGTGGGTATACCCTTGTTGTACTCAGGAGGATAAACCCTACAGTATATAAGTACATTTTGTACTATATTTTAAGTGTTACTATACCTTTACTATGACAGTGGGACACTGATGGAAAGGAAAATAAGCTGCACCTCTGAGGTCCCCATCATCTATTTTGGCATCTGGCAAACCTCTAGTTGTCAGGTGTGGATGATGGGAGTTTTAGTCAAACAACAGCTATATAGATGCTCATCCCTGCTTTAAACAATATGCCAAATACAGAAACATAGATTTTGACATCAGATAAGAACCACTTGGCCCATTCAGTCTGCCCATGTTCCCATGTAATAAAATGCACAACGTTACATAATTCTCAGTCTCCAGTCTATTCCTGGCATTTTTCAATACCCTTATTGTTTTAGCTCCAGCCACTTTCCCTTGAAGGTTCATCAATGAATGTACTACCTTTGACATAAATTAATACTTAAGTGCATTACATCTGAGCTTTCTACTCTCTAACTTTATGTTATGTCCTCTTGTTATGGAAATTTCATTTTCCCAGAAAAATGCACAAAGATTTGCTAAAAGGCGTGATAAAGGGGAAATAAAATATCCAGTGTGATAAACTCTCAAATTCTTGTATTATCCTATTGGCCTATACACTGAGGTCACTCATGTTGGAGTGAGATTAACTCCTTGTTTTTACATAACACTGGACATAGAAGGGTACCTAAAAATAAAATGTATTACATAGTATAATCAAAACATAAATGAAACAATTAAAAAAATCCTGAAATGGAAAATAAAAGTGCAATTGCTCAGCTCTAAGTATGTAATTCCTTATATACAATATTATTAATAATCAGACCCCATAGCTCTGAAGTCACCATGAACAGGGCAACCTCAGATAGGTACTTCTGATTTCAGTGGGTTATGAGTCGGTATGAAAGAAACAGGTCCTCACCAGGGAGTGCTTGGGTGTGATGCTTGGGGATGGTGTTCGGCATGCGTTGGCTGTCTGAGAAGGAACCACGTTTCTGCCTAGGCCGGTTAAAGGTGCCAGACGCAAGCCTGGATGACAGACCCCAGAGGAGCTGGAAGTGAGCCCAGGATGGAACCTCCACAGGCAGCACCTTCTCTTCTTCAGGGGAGAGTGAAGGCTAGAGTGCATAGTGTAGGGAGCGGGGATAGCGAGCGAAGGCTGGATGGCTGAAACTCTCCAAGAACATAAAAGACAAAGGTAAATAATAAATATACTCTCCAAGGAGGGAGAGAACAGACCTGACCATAAGAAGTGCCTGCAGAAGAAGTAGTACAGGAAACCTGGAACTAGGATACTGGAACCAGTGCTTGGTGAGGGTACACACATGGAGCAAAAAGGGATGGTCAAACAGAGCCAAGGTCAAAACCGACTAGACTAGGATTAAGCAGAATCGGCAGGCAAAGGGTAGTCCAGGAACAGCCAGGGTCATACACAGTCTTAGCAGCAGGAACAGAATTAGCAGGCAAGTGGGTAATCCAGGAACAGCCAGGGTCATACACAGTCTTAGTAACAGGAACAGAATCAGCAAGCAAGTGGAATCCAGGAATAGCCAGGGTCATACACGGTCTAGCAGCAAGAACAGAGTCAGCAGGCAAAAGGGAAAAACTAGAGACAGGCAGGATTCGGCAACAGAAGGTCAAGACTAGGATACAATAAAGCTAAGAACTGAGCTGCAATGCAGACAGAACACTGGGGAACGCTATCTGAGTGCACCAGCGCCTGTCTGGAGCATCCGGATTTAGACACTGCCGGATGACGGCATGGTGCAAGTGACGTGACGCCAGGATGAACCCGGAAGCAGCCAAAGGCTCCTGAAAGCAGAGCGAAGACGGAGGAACAAAGAGAGCCCCGAAAGGAACGCAGAGTGTGCAGAACAGGGCAAAGGATGACAACAAGAACACGTGGCTCACATACATAGATAAACAAATTATATACTATAAAGAAGCAATTGAAAATACCAGGGGGAAGATGCACTAAGGTGAGATAAAGGTGTGATAAAGCTGCGATAACTTCAGTGCGATAAATTATTTCATGTGTTACCCTATGGAGCCTGTATACTAAGATTTCTCTAGTTGGAGAGATTTAGGTCAGTGCTTCTCCAAACCTGTCCTCAAGCCCCCCACACCCCCATCCATATACTGCAGTTTAAATGCTAGCCTCAATTAAGAAAATGTGGTTCTGTTATATTTAGAGGACGATCTGTCAGAAAGACTTAACATTGATCCACCTGTAATAATAATATGAGATCCTGAAAATCTGTACTCTTTGGAAGGTTTGGGGACATGTTCCTGAACCATTATCTTAGTTCACAGGCTCAATATTATAACATGGACATTGGAGGGTTTATCAGACTGCAGAATTTATCTCAGTTTCATCTCCTCTTTACGTCACCTTAATATTAGTTCCCTAGGTGCCTGGCTACCATTCATAAGTATCTTGTGCACAAAACTCAAACTGAGGTGATATTGCTACAGGAATTTTTTTTTCCAATGTTTGTAGAGAGCCTTTGTAATGGATCCTACCCGTTACTTGAGCCTTGTCTGGCCATAAGTTTGTTTAACCAAAAACTGTGGACATTTTTCTCTGGTTATGCACTAAAAATAGTTTGTATATGCTTTATGTGAATGAGGAAATGGACTGTATTACTGCCCTGTGGTAGACTGATGGCAGTGAGGGGTTAATTATTCCAATGTATATTGTAGTCCCTCAAGGCACTGACTATATGTACTGTAGCCAGACCTCCTGCTGGGTGTTAACTTAGCCATTGTGAACTGCAGTCAGACCCCCTGCCGCGTGGTAATCAGTTCAAGCCCTCAAGTCTTTGTTCAATCAAACCCTTCTGTATCTGAAATGTAATCATGTCTGAGTTATTGTATCTGTTAAGACCATCTGCTGCTGGCCTTTATCTGATGTGTTATGATTTAATCATGTTCCCTATTGTATCAGGTTCCCCATGTGATCCAATGTACTGTACTGTGTATAAATATCTGTGAGTTATGTTTGGAGTGAACAAGGAGTCCTGGAGTCTTGTATTGCTTATGATCTTAAGTGTCCACTCTGATATCCATCTGCACCAAGTATCCTGAATCGTCGACCACCTGCTGCCAGTTTCCTGCAACACTTTCCCTGTTCTTCGTAGCCTGGGAGTAGAGGCTTCATTCTCTACTGCCTGTGTTTCCCTGCCCCAGTGAACCTGCGACTGTTTCAGTGACCGTCCATACGTCAACCGGTGCATCAGACGGCTCTTATCTTGCGTCAAGAAGGAAAGGCCCGGGAACGACGGTGGAAGGCGACGCGGTCCCTTCTCAGCTTCCGTTACAGCCTTCCTCTGGTAACACTCTTCTGTTGGCTAGTAGTTGTCATCCGAATCATCTTGTTAGGAACATACCAATTTATCCAACTTAAACGTATTTGTTCAACAGAGGAATGTTATCAAGAGCAAGCAGAATTTTTAACTAATAGGTTGAAAGAAAGAGGATACAGTGATTCTTTAATACAGCAGGCTAGACAGACTGTTGATCCGTTAGATAGGTTAGAACTTATACATAAGTCTTTTGATAAATCTGAAAAACAAAAATCTAGACAAAAATGTAATGAACAAATCACCTTTATAACGGATTATAGTCTTGAATATAATAACATTTGTTCTGTAATTAGGAACCTATTACCTATATTATGTGAAGATCAACAGTTGAAGCCCATAATACAACATGGCTGTAGGTTTGTTAGTCGGAAGGCTTCTACCTTAGGACGACAATTATCCCCCAGTTTTTTTGTATGGAAGAAAAATGATGCTGTTAAGAAAAATTGGTTACAGATTGATGGTTTTTATAAACGTGGGGGAAAATGTCGATGTTGTAAATATGCACTTGTTTCAAAAACATTTAATAGTAGTGAAACCCAAAAAGAATATAATATTAGATCTTTCATCAATTGTTCCACCTCCTATTTAGTTTACTTGATCACTTGTCAAGAATGTAAACAGCAATATGTGGGAAGGACTACACGTCCCCTTAAGGAGAGAATTAGAGAGCATTTAAATGCCATAGAGAGAGCTGATGTGAGATCCTCAGTGGCTCTGCATTTTATGAAACATAATTCTAATCTAGATAGCTTTGGATTTCAAGGAATTTAAAAAATTGCGAAATCTGCTAGAGATGGGGACATTTTTTCTACCCTAGCACGTAGAGAAATGTTTTGGATATTTCAATTAAACACACGGGTTCCTGTAGGCAGGGCTTAAAACTTGAAGTCCTTTGCTACTAGCCAGACATGAAAAGTTACTCGCCACTGCAAGCCATAACATAC
This sequence comes from Rhinophrynus dorsalis, assembly GCA_037306005.1. Lineage (NCBI taxonomy): Eukaryota > Metazoa > Chordata > Amphibia > Anura > Rhinophrynidae > Rhinophrynus > Rhinophrynus dorsalis. The sequence continues at coordinate 411,271,278 of CM074722.1, read as the reverse complement.
CCACCAGGGCTGAATTTCTACTCGCCAAGGCTAAATTTTCACTCGCCATTGGCTAGTGTTGAGTGGAAATTTTGAGCCCTGCCTGTAGGTATGAATTTAGAATGGGATCTAAGCTACTATTTTTAGAATGTGTTCATACCGGGTCACTAATTATAAATATATGTATTTGATCATGCATTACCTTTCTATGAGTTTTTGGTTTCTATATATATAGATATTTTGATTCTTTGGTGCTCCTATTAGACTTTCTTTTGGAGTTTTTTTGTCCTCCGACATATTGCTGGTATTTCTAGTGAATGGTGTTTGAATCTCTACCTTTAAATAAAGGCACGTTTATAAATGTAACAACTACTTAATTAGAAGATGTCATACTAATATACAACACGGATCTGTGGTTTTGTTATATGTTGTTTAAATAGATTTTTTGTATCAGGTGGTCTATTTTTTGAACACATTGTTTTAGCATATGGTTTTAACTTAGTTTAAATAATACCTGTGAGTATATAAACTCACCTGCATATCCGGTATCCATACCTATGAATAAGGACCTGCGGGTCTGAAACGCGTTAGGTGTGCATGTGTGTTCTGTTTGTTCACCTTAGTACTTTTTGGAGACAAGATTTTACTGTGTTTATAATAAAAGGAGATTCTTTTATACACTTCTGAAGAGCAGTGTTGCTTTTTTTGTGTGATTTCATAAGTATCTTGTGGCCAGGGCAGCTTGGCACTAACTCCTGTTAATGCAGTAAAAACCAGAGGGGTGTGCGACTCATTGCTAAGCAATATGTTGCAAACCCATCTGGTCTTTAAAAGGTTAATAATAATAATATTTTATTGGGGATCAGCATATTTTATTCTACTTTAAAGCAATTGCACTATAGTGAAGATAAAAAAATGCACACTGCATCAGCTGAGAACTTTAACTCTGAGAGCTAGAAATCAACTGCAGCATAGGTTTGGACTGAAAATTCTGCAAATTCCCTTTTAATTTAATCACTTCTTTGCTAAGCTTTTTCATCCCCTAGAGTGCTACTCTTTTTTACACTTCTGTTGCAATTTGCAGTCAAATGAATGCACTTTTCTGTGAACAACCCACACATGTTATAATCTGTTCAGGGACTGGTTATTTACATTTCTACCCCAAGGCCAATATGTTTTGAAATTGTCACAAAAGGGTGCTATGGAAAAAAAGATTATTTTTTAACATTTACAATTTTACAAACATACTAAAACCCCAGAAAACTATGGGATACCGTATTAGGTTTGGTATCTAGAAGCATCATGAGTAAAATGTTACCCCATTGGTATGAGCTGACATACAGTAGAAGGTGCCAGGACAACAAATCCGCACAGACCAAAATATGTTGGTTTTCATTCTTTTATTGTCATACCTGCACTAACATGTTTGTAGCAACCACACAGAAGATGAAAAGGTAGAGAAGGCATACCATTTTGGAAAGAAATTGCCCTCCCCCCATATCAAATGATGGCAAATTTGGTCTCTCTACCCCAACCCCAGTGAGCACAAATGTTTCCAGAAAATGCCACTGTGCATTTTGTTATTTCTACCCCTTCAAAGTCACTGAAATCTTTGACAACTGTAGAGGTTGCTTCTATATTCATTAGTAGCTCCTCTCCTGAGAAAAAAACCCATTCGTAAGAGCTGACATACCGTAGAGGGCACCAGAAGCACAAAACAACACCTACCAAATTTGGCATATTTTTAACATTCCCATCAGCTCAAAGATACTAAAACCTTTGAGAACCATGGAATTTCCTACTGAAGTCAGTACCTACTGCAAGCCCAAGAAAAATAGTACCACACTGGCATGGTCTGACATATAGTAGGGTGTGCCAGGGGCACTAAACTACACCTATCATTTATATTTTCTATTATTACCATTCTTACACTAAAATGGTAATAACAGTTAGAGATATGGGGAAATGGTAGACATTGCATAGTAGAGAACAAGCTGCATCACATGAGTTGTCACTTGCCTTTTTTTACCCTAGGCTGGTGCATGCAAATATATCCAGAAGGTGATGATTTAAGAAAATTAGCCCTTTTTTACATTTTCCCTACTTCAAAGATACTTATATCTGTCAAAACTATGCAATCAGTGGAATAACTACAATGGTCTCAGGGGTCGCAAGTGAGACCGGGCCTGTCACTCCAGGGGTCGGCTGCCCCCTACTGAGACCACGATTCAAGGCTGAACTGGCCTGCACCGAAAAACTTGGCCATTGGGAAGATAAGACTGATCTCCCCACCAGTAAGCTGAGGTCTGTGCCTTCTTCGGTACAGACCTCTATTAGCAGCTTTCTCGCTGTCCCCAGCACTCTAGTAATGCAGACTGCTGGGATATGCAGTAGTAATGCAAAGCACTGAAGAGTACCTCGCTGGAGCTCTTAGTAGAGGTCTGTGCAGAAGAAGGCACAGACCTCTCCTTCCACACTGCATGCTCCTGGACCACCAGGGATGAGGCCCCCCTCCTGAGCCAGGCATTGTGGAGGTGGAAAATGGGGCAATGTGTATGTGGCTAATATTGAGGTGTCATGGTTTTTGATGAACCCTCGGATCAGATTGGTAAGGTTAAAATGACTTTATTAGGATAAAGTACAAACAAGGAGTTAGGCCACAGGCCCACAATAACAGAACATATATATAGCAATAGTAAGCCAGTCCCTTGAGATATAGCAGGAAATGGAGGCAGCAGCTGGCTTGAGAGAGTTCTGCGCTTGAACCCTGATGACTGGAGTCACGTAAGACCAGGCAACCCGACCCTAGCGCACTAGGGGTGAACAGGATCTGACAGCAGGATGCTAGATGACTAGTAGTCCAGTCTTAAGTAACTGGGACGAGACTCAGATGCCTGGGCACTGAACCCAGTAGTAGCGAGGCAACACTGACCCTGGGACTAGGGTCACAGAAAGACCAAGGCAACCTCTTATAGTAGGCAAACCCTAGAATGCTAGGGGTGGATCGAGACACACTACAGGAAGGGAACTTGTGTTCCCTCACACTAACAAGTGTGATGTAACGTAACCACTGGCTCCAAAAGGCTACTGCATGGAGCACTGGCTCTGCCTAGAAGATCTAGGCACTGAACGGGTCAATAGGTATCGCCCTGAGTGATTACTGCAACTCCCACAGGGAGTGAGCCCAGCTATGATATGGAGGAGGACACAGATAGAGATCAGAGTAACTTAGCCAGCGCTATACAGCACTGTACCGGTACTTTGCGTGTGCACACCACCTGAGGCGGTTATAGTAAGCGGCTATAGCACAAATGCCCAGCCTACAGTCATCAAGAGAATGATAGTGCCACGCGGCGCACAACAGACAAGCACAACTGGAAGGCCGCAGCGTGTAACGCTGGCCAGACAGAGGCCACCTGAGTGGTTCAGCCAGGCACTCATGGCAACGGAGCGGGTTCTCGGCGGGATATGGTCAGCAGGGTAACGGGTACACAGCCAGATCAGTCAGCAACAAAGCGGGTTCTCAGCCAGAGACAGTCAGCAGCGGGCGGCTTCTCAGCCAGATCAGTCAGCAACGGAATATGAATATCAGACTGCTTGACCCATGAACGTTCCTCAGGCCCATAGCCCTTCCAATGAACCAGGTGCTGGAGTTGACCACGAACCCTGCGTGAGTCCAAAATACTTTGAACCTCAAACTCATCATGACCTTGAATCTGGACAGAACCAGGAACCATCGGAGCAAAGGTATAACTGTTGCACACCAAAGATTTGAGTAGAGATACGTGAAAGACATTGTGAATTTGCATACTTGCGGGAAGTTCCAAAGCGTAGGAGACAGGATTGACCCGCCGGAGAAATTTAAACAAACCGTGGAGCAAATTTGTTGCAAGGAGTTTGCAAATTTAAGTTTCTGGAAGAAAGCCACACACAGTCCCCAACCTGAAAAACAGGAGCCAGCAACCTCCTCTTATTGGCATGTCGTTGATAGCGTTGGAAGGACTCAAGTATTGAGGCTTGCACTTGTGCCCACATGGAGTGGAATTGCTGGATATGTTCATCAAGGGCTGGCATCTGCTGTGCCTGAAAAGAATCCAGGATCAAGGATGGTTGAAACCCATAATTGACAAGAAAGGGTGAGCTCCTGGATGAAGTATTAATGGCACAGTTTCTAGTGAATTCCGCCCAAGGTAACAGCTCAACCCAGTTATCATGGTGGTTGGACACAAAGCAATGAATAAATTGTTCGAGCTCTTGGTTAGAGTGTTCCGTGGCCCCATTCGTTTGAGGATGGTAGGCAGAAGAGTATGACAACTGAATGCCCATTTGACTACAGAAAGCCCTCCAAAATCTGGAAATAAATTGGCTGCCACGGTCTGATACCAGCACCTTGGGTACACCATGGAGTCTAAATACCTCTTTGGCGAATACTACCGCCAGCTCCTTCGCAGAAGGCAGACCAGGGAGGGGCACAAAATGGGCCATTTTAGAGAATCTGTCTACCACCATCAAGATGTACGTGTAGCCATTTGAGACCGGTAATTCACCCAGAAAATCAATCGATAAGTGAGACCATGGTCGGTCGCTGTTAGGAACGGACTACAGAAGACCCACTGGCAAATGCTTAGGTGACTTAGAATGAGCACACACAGTACATGTGGCAGTGAAGTTGGCACAATCTGATCTTAAAGTGGCCGCCAGAAAATTCGAGATAATGACCAAAATAATTGATCTCTGCCCACATGACCTGCAGCCTGAGAAGCGTGATAGATCTCAAGTAGTCTGGTCTGAAATGGTTCAGCCACGAAACATTTACCCATGGGCTTTTCAGGAGGAGACTCAGCCTGAGTTGCCAAGATCTCTTGGCCCAGAGGGGAAGTGATGCTAGTTCGCAATGTGGCCAGAATGCGGTCTTGGGGAATAATTGGTACTGGCAGTACATCAGACTCCAGTGTCACGGTTTGTTATGACTCTCAGACACAGAGTTAAGATAAAAACACAACTTTATTGAAAAGTTTAAGATAACCCTTGTGGGTAGCATACACATATAACATTAGTGATCATATATAGTAGCATGAGTAGTGGTATACAGAATGTGATACAGGCTCTACCGGCCTTGCCAATACCGGGTAAGGCAACCTAGGCGGCACAAGGTGGAATAGGTTCTACCGGCCTTACCAATATACCGGGCAAGGCAGCCCTTGACTAGTAATGAAGGAACCGGTGGCTCTACCGGCCTTGCCAATATACCGGGCAAGGCAGCCTTGAGACCAAGACAAGAAATAATAGGCTCTACCGGCCCCGCCAATACCGGGTAAGGAATAGGTTCTACCTGCCTTACCAATATACCGGGCAGGGCAGCCTGGACTGCAAGTACTGGATAGCAGCAATGGTCACCTCAGTAACTGGCTTAAGGTGTGATAGACCAGTCTCATGAGATGGACATGAGGCCCACTGAATAGACAGGATGGTATAGGCACCATATAATGCTGGAGCGAACCAGTACCCGTGTACTGGAGTACACAATCTCGGCCGGTGCTGGCAAGCAACCGGTTAGTACATGGAGCGAACCAGTACCCGCGTACTGGAGTAACCAAATCTACCGGTGCTGAGAGATATGCGGCAAGCTATCGGTTAACACATGGAGCAAACCAGTATCCGTGTACTGGAGAAATGGAAACTCTACTGGTGCTGTCTAGGACTGAACAGCAGCCAGTAATACATGGAGCGAACCAGTACCCGCGTACTGGAGGGAACAATCTCCACCGGTGCTGAGAGATGTATGGCAAGCAACCGGTTAACACGTGGAGCAAACCAGTACCCGTGTACTGGAGTCACTGAAACTTCACAGGTGCTGTCTAGGACTGAACAGCAGCCAGTTAATACATGGAGCGAACCAGTACCCGCGTACTGAGGAGACTGAACCTCTACCGGTGCAACGAGCAACCGGTTAAACATAGAGAGAACCAGTACCCGCGTACTGGAGAGACTATACCCCTACCGGTGCAACGAGCAACCGGTTAATACATGGAGTGAACCAGTACCCGCGTACTGGAGAAACCAAACCACCACCGGTGCTGTCAGGATAGCACTAAGCAGCCGGTTACAGGGAGCGAACCAGTACCCGCGTACTGGAGAGACAAAACCCCTACCGGTGCAACGAGCAACCGGTAGTACATGGATCAAACCAGTACCCGCGTACTGGGGAAACCAAACCACCACCAGTGCTGACTCGATAACACTAAGCAGCCGGTTACAGGGAGCGAACCAGTACCCGTGTACTGGAGTAACCTAGATCTCTACCGGTGCACGTGCAACCGGTTGTCAGTGGAGCGAAGCAGTACCCGCATACTGAGGAGTGAAACACAGTTGGATGAAAATGTCGCCAGGGCGACTGGAGGAGAGGTGCACACTGCGGGCGAACCAGGAGCTGGAACACAGTCGAGATGGACAGGAAACGAATCTACTGGCAGTCAACCGGATCAGGGTGGCAGCAGGAAACAGCAGCAAGGACAGCAACCCCAACTGGATCAGGAACGGATGCTGGAACGATGGAAGCTGGCGAACAGGAACGAGCAGACGAGCAGGAACAGAGGAATGACCCAGGCAGCTCAGGGACCCAGTGCAGGCACAGGCAGCATAAAGACAACCCGAAAGGGCAACCAAAGGGTACCCAAGCTCAGTTTAAATAGGGAATACAGGGCGGGCTGAAAGCAGGCAGCCAATGGAGAGCCCCCTACAGGTAACCGGCCCATGTCGCCTGGACAGTGCATCCGCCCTTACATTCTTGGAACCAGGCAAATAGGACACTATGAAATTGAAACAAGAGAGAAAGAGAGCCCATCTAGCTTGTCTAGGCAATAATATCTTGGCCTCCGACAAGTACAATAAATTTTTGTGATTGGTCAGAATAAGAATAGGCGCCCTGGTGCCCTCCAGCAAGTGATGCCATTCACGTAACTCAAGGATGATTTCCAACAATTCCCGATCACCAATCTCGTATACAGATTGCGCTTTGGTCAGTTTTTTCGAAAAGAAACCACAGGGCTTAAGTACCTGACCAGGACCAGACCTCTGTACAGCCCCCACGCCTGTGTCAGATGCGTCCACTTTGAGTGTATAGGGTAGATCTGTTTTAGGGTGGGACAGAACCGGTGCAGAAGCAAATGCAGCTTGTAGTGCCTCGAAGGCCTCCTCAGCCTCATTTGACCATTCAGAAGCCTTTGCCCCCTTATGTGTCAGATCCGTGAGTGGCTTGACAATCCTGGAAAAGTCAGGAATAAACTTTCGATAATAATTAGCAAAGCCAAGAAACCTTTGAATGGCTTTGAGGCCTTTGGGGCGTGGCCAATGTAGCACAGCAGACAACTTCTCCCTATCCATGGAAATGCCCTGCTTTGAAATGACGTATCCCAGGAAGGGTACCATGGCTTTATAAAATTCACATTTACCAATTTTACAAAACAATTTATTCTCCCTGAGTCTCTGAAGTACTGTCTGAGGTCATTGGCCTTTTCGTACTGTCACGGTTTTTGATGAACACTCAGACCAGATTGGTAAGGTTAAAATGACTTTATTAGGATAAAAACACAAAATAGGAGGCGCTCCTAGTATGCCAAGATGTACAATACAATAATCAATACAGATTATACTCACACTCTCAAGTGTTCAGTGTAACATATATATATATGTTCACTGAGGTATAGGCATCAGGGAACTCAAAACCGTCCCACTGGTTATCTCTCTCACAGGCACTCTATAGCTGGGCAACTCCTCACAAATCATCCAAAACAAGGAAGCTCATAGAAGAAAACAGAAAAAAGGGGGGCGCCCAATAGTGCCTATTATCTTCACAAATCACCCAGTATTGTAAGAAATATAAAATATACTCACAAAGGTAATTGCCAGTTTTTGGCTTATACCAAACACCAGCTTCCAGGCATGTGGGGGAAACAAATCTGCCCCCACTCAGATTTCTTTGGTACCTGGTCCTCCAATAGATAGGTCTCCAACCAGTAGTTTGAAAGGAATGGCTGCTAATATTCTTGAAGTTGTCTCAAATGTAGTTTATTAATTAAAATCAAATAAAATTTAACATACCAATTGAAAAAAATGATGTAACGTTTCACGGTATCTAAGACCGCTTCTTCTGACCAACTGGTAGTACAAAATGACAAACAAACCTTTATTAGGATAAAGTACATACAAGGAGTTAGGCCCACAAGCCCACAATAACAGAACATATATATAGCAATAGTAAGCCAGTCCCTTGAGATATAGCAGGAAATGGAGGCAGCAGCTGGCTTGAGAGAGTTCTGCGCTTGAACCCTGATGACTGGAGGCATGTTAGACCAGGCAACCCGACCCTAGTGGACTAGGGGTGAACAAAGGCTATGCAGCCCAGGAGCTGACAGCAGGACTCTAGATGACTAGTAATCCAGTAGTAGGTAACTGGCATGAGACCCAGATGCCTGGGAGGCACTGAACCCAGTAGTAGCTAGGCAACACTGACCCTGGGACTAGGGTCACAGAAAGACCAAGGCAACAGCTTATAGTAGGCAAACCCTAGAACGCTAGGGGTGGATCAAGACACACTACAGGAAGGCAACTTGTGCCCCCTCACACTAACAAGTGTGATGTAACGCAACAGCTGGCTCTTGAGCCCAAAAGGCTACTGCAGAAGGGAATGGAGAACTGGCCCTGCCTAGAAGATCTAGACACTGAACGGGTCAATAGGTAATGCCCAGAGTGAATATACTGCAACTCCCACAGGGAGTGAGCCCAGCTATGATATGGAGGAGGACACAGATAGAGATCAGAGTAACTCAGTCAGCGCTATACAGCACTGTACTGGTACTTCACTTGTGCACACCGCCTGAGGCAGTTATAGTAAGTGGCTATAGCATGAATGCCCAGCCTACGGTCGGCAAGAGAACAATAGCGCCACGCGGTACACAACAGACAAGAGCAACTGGAAGGTCGCAGAGTGTAACGCTGGCCAGACAGAGGCAACGTAGTGGTTCAGCCAGGCACTGATGGCAACGGAGCGGGTTCTCAGCCAGATATGGTCAGCAGCGTAACGGGTACACAGCCAGATCAGTCAGCAACGAAGCGGGTTATCAGCCAGAGACAGTCAGCCACGTAGCGGGTTCTCAGCCAGATCAGTCAGCAATGGAGCGGGTTCTCAGCCAGATCATTCAGCAACGGAGCAGGTTATCAGCCAGATCAGTCAGCAACGGAGCGGGTTCTCAGCCGGATCAGTCAGCAACAGAACGGGTTCTCAGCCAGATCAGTCAGCAACGGAGCGGGTTCTCAGCCAGATCAATCAGCAACAGAGCGGGTTCTCTGCCAGATCAGTCAGCAACGGAGCGGGTTCACAGTAAGATCAGTCAGCAATGGAGCGGGTTCTCAGCCGGATCAGTCAGCAACGGAACAGCAACACAGGAAGCGCAGGAACGTCGTCAGGCAGGCCAGGTCATACACGATCAGAGTAACTCAGAAACAAACGCCCGGAGCAGGTACACCACGAAAGGGCGCCCCAGTATAGACATGACAGGATATATAAAGGCTGGTCCTAGGCGGAGTCAGGATAGTCAGGCCAATAAGAATGAGGCAGTGAATCAAGCAATAACAATGTTGCCGCCTACGGCTTGAGCACGGGAACCATGATAGGAGGTGGACAATGGGGGCAATGTGGAGGTGGCCAATGTGGAGGTGAACAATGGGGGCAATGTGGAGATGGACAGTGTGGAGGTGGACAATGGGGGCAATGTGGAGGTGGCTAATGTAGTGATAGACAATGAGGCAATGTGGAGGTGGACAATGGGGGCAATGTGGAGGTGGAAAATGGGGGCACTGTGGAGGTGGCTAATGTGGAGATGGACAATGGGGCAATGTGGAGGTGGGCAATGGGGGCAATGTGGAGGTGGACAGTGTGGAGGTGGACAAAGGGTGCAATGTGGGCGTAGGGCCCCATGGTAATTTTCGCACTAGTGCCTGGTGGTTTCTAGTTATGCCTCTGCATGCAATTTCCTACTGTACGTTAATGTACAGCAGGCCAAGAAAAATGAAACCCTATTAGCATGAATTGACATATTGTAAGGGGTGCAGAAACACAAAACCATGTCTACCACAAACTTTTTCTGTTGAGGATATACTTGTCCATCTACTGTGTGTGAGCTTGACTGTGAGTGTGCATGCAAGTGTGTACAGTACTGTGCAAAAGTCTTAGACAGGTGTGAAAAAATTCTGTAAAGTAAGAATGCTTTCAAAAATAGACATGTTAATAGTTTGTTTTTATCAATTAATTAAATAAATGATAATGAGTAAACAGAAGAAAAATCTAAATCAAATCAATATTTGGTGTGATCACCCTTTGCCTTCAAAACAGCATCAATTCTTCTAAGCACACTTGCACACAGTTTGTTAAGGAACTCGGCAGGTAGGTTGTTCCAAACATCTTGGAGAACTAACTACAGTTCTTCTGTGGATTTAGGCAGCAGACTTGATGTTGTTGATATCAGGGCTCTATGGGAGCCATACCATCATATCCAGTGGGGAGATTCACGACTAAGCGGAGATAAAGTGTAGATGACTTCTCCAGTTCCTATGTTATTCTATGGAACCTATTCATTAAGATCTACAAAGTTGAAGAAATCTTAGTGCATAGGCTCCATAGAATAACAGAGGAATTGGAGAAGTGATAAACTGGAGAAGTCATGTACACTTTATCACTTCTTTATCACTGCTTAGTGAATCTCAATCAGGACTACTTGTTCTTCTTTACATTGAAGATAGTTCTTAATGATTTTGGCTGTATGTTTGGGGTCATTGTCATGCTGCAGTATAAATTTGGGGCCAATCAGATGCCTTCCTGATGGTATTGCGTGATGTATAAGTATCTGCCTGTACTTCTCATCATTGAGGATACCATTCATTCTGACCAGACACTCATTCTTGTACAGCTATCCAGACCTTCGGTGAACAAACTGCCTTTGGCTACAGCCAAATATTTAAAATTTTGACTCATCAGTTCAGAGCACCTACTGCCATTTTTCTGCACCCCAGTTCCTGTGTTTTCAAGCATAGTTGAGTCGCGTGGCCTTATTTCCACATCAGAGGTATGGCTTTTTGACGCAAGTCTTCCATGAAGACCACTTTTGACCAGACTTCACCAGACAGTAGATGGGTGTACCAGGATCCCACTGTTTTCTGCCAATTCTGAGCTGATGACATTGTCCGATTGCGAAGAGAAGTAAGCATTATGTGTCTTTCCTCTGCTGCACTAAGTTCCTTGGCCGTCCACTGCATCTACGGTCCTCAATGTTGCCTGTTTCTTTGTGCTTCTTCAAAAGAGCTTGGATTGCACACTTGGAAACCCCTATCTGCCTTGAAATTTCTGCCTGGGAGAGACCTTGCTGATGCAGTATAAATACCTTGTGTCCTGTTGATGTGCTCAATCTTGCTGTGGTGTATGACTTTTGACATTAAACTGTCTTCAGCAACCTCATCTTGTTAGCTGAGTTTGGCTGTTCCTCACCCAGTTTTATTCCTCCTACACAGCTGTTTCTGTTTCAGTTAACGATTGTGTTTCTAAAACACCAAAACAACAGATCAGCACAAGCTCCAATGAGAATGAAACTGGGAAATAAAAACTATGTAGTTTGGTGCTCTCTGGAGAGAAATATATCATAAAAACACTAAAGGGATAAAAAATCCCAAAAGAAGAGCCCATTAATGAGGCACACAACCCAGAACAAGTATTATCCAAAATAGAAAAGATCTTTATTACAATATATGCATACTGAGGGGACAAATATAAAACATACTTAACCCCTTAAGGACCAGCGTGCGCACGCACGGCCAGCACTTGAGGACCACGGGGCTTTTTTTTTTGCTTTTTTTAAGTTCTGGTTCAGGGCTTCTGGAGTGGTGTGCAGCTGCACCGGGAGCCCTGAACTCCACGCCGTGCCAGGACTGTCACTGGTCCTTAAGTGTCAGACCGCCTTGACGGTCCTGGCACGTCAAAAGTCCTTAAGGGGTTAAAAACACAATAGTAAAGGGGGACCATGAAATATCATACGGTACACATGATGACCAAATGACAAAATAATTCAGTCTTCAAATATAAAGTGCTGGTACCAAGGAGTAGTACTTAAAATGCAAGTGCAAATAAACAAGCAAGTATATAAATAATGGAAAAACAGTGAAAAACCACTTAAATACTTAACAGCCCAAATCGTGTCCCACACAAGTGAAAACAAAGAGAAAAGGTAAACATCATTTGAGGTCAAAAAATTTAATAAACGGTCATGGACGGTCAACCCTCTAGAGACCACACTCCCAATGCATATAGCCAAGAAGGGGGTATGGAAAAGACTGACACTGCAGTGTTTAAATTTGTCCATCAGCAAATAAGAGAGACAGGGGACATCATGTGACGTGTACGTTAATGTGTACATGCAATATAGAACAAATAATATATTCCCAAGATAAGAATAAAATAATTACCAATATTAATATAATTGTACAAAGATATGTAATAACTTAGAGACCTATCAAAACTATATTGAATCACTAAAAAAAATCCTTGATATCCTCAAAAGTAATCATTTGGAAGCCTATAAAAGCTATATTATATCACTCATTATTGTAGATAGCATCCATAATATTGCAAATCCTATTTGACCTTCAATATAGGATCCCAGTGGCAAGAGGACAAATATTACAGCATAAACACAGCAGTGCAATCCAAAGTACACAGATATCGCATGGTGAACAATGAAATAAAAATACAAGGTCAAGTTTGAGACAAAAATCCCATCCAGAAAATCTAGATTAGTTGTAGATAGAAAAAATTTCCAAAGGCAGCAAACAAATCTTGGACTGAGAATATTCACCACAATTCAAATAGCTTCCAAACTCCCATTCACTGTTTACATCCTGCATCTCTTTCCACATTGTGAATCAGGGACAAGAGTTTCTGGATGTGTGACTTTATCATTTGGCCAGTCTGTTCCACGTATTTCTTTCTACAAGGACACCATGTTGTCTCTTCAAGATGGCTATGAACCAAAATGTCACACAGAATTTTTTTGTATTGTGTTTCAACCCACATTTTAAATTGATGATCATTAGCATGTGTTTGGTATAAATGTTTAATCACACACCTGACTATATGCTTACAAAAGGGTGGTCACACCAAATATTGATTTAATTTAGATTTTTCTTCTGTTCACTCATTATCATTTTGTTAATTGATAAAAACAAACTATTAGCATGTCTATTTTTGAAAGCATTCTTACTTTACAGCATGTTTTCATACCTGTCTAAGACAAACCAACAAACCTACGGCATGGACCGTAACAAATAAAATCTCATCAAATTCCCTTTGATTTAATGTTGGCTTATAACCCCTTGAATAATTGAGAGGTCTCCAAGGCATTGAAGGGGTTAAAAGCTTCATTTTTATCAATGGGAACATTTATTTGTTCAGTACAGTGCAGATGGTTTGACCTAATTTGTTCTACTTTGCTTTTTATACATGAGTTAAATTGTGCCAGAGAAACTCTATGATCCATACCTCCCAAGTGTCCCTCTTTAGGAGGGACAGTCCCTCTTTTAGACCCAAATCCCACTGTCCCTCTTTCCCACCCTAATGTCCCTCTTTTTTGGAGGTCAGACTGTGTGATGTGTATATAAGTGTATCACATTGCTCCACAGCAATAAAACTCACATTATTGTTTCTTTAAACATCAGTATATGTGTTTATAAATTAGTGTGCTTAAATAACATACTTTGGTCTTGTTATAAGTCATTTATTAGGTAACACAAGGAGGTGTCAATAGGTCATAAAACAACCTGAAAATTCTTGTTAATGCACCGCCCACCAACCACACACCCAGCCACATCACCTAAAACACAATTGTCCCTCTTTGGCAATTTGAAATGTTGGGAGGTATGATGATCACTGCTGTGTACAATTACAAAGTGATATTTGTTGGAATCCTCTCTGACAAGGGGTTAAAAGCCCCACTTAATTCAACATATACCTTTATTTGTTACAATTGTTTTGCTCCAAAATCCATCTGCTTCTTCTTAGTACATAAAACTCCCTCTCTGCTATGTAAAGGATATGGTATATACAGACAGACATCATGCAGGAAAACTGGGAAGCACAGTTGGAAGTTTCCTGACTTGCCTTTTTAATAGAAAACAAAATAATTCTGAGAACCAGACCAGCCAGAGGGAGATTGGAAAGGATGTAAGGATTCATACAAATAAAATGAGCCTGAGACAAAGCTCTCTGGTTTAAAGTCACTGTTACCAGTGGAAGTAGCCAGGGGCTGAGAGACACTTCAGACAAACTTACATGGCATTCACTCAGAACTGCAGGGTAGATTGCAAATATTTTCTCTTTGTTTCACAAAAGATTTGGTTATGTTTTAGAACTGTATCTTTCTCATAATTAAAATACAGCCTGTGCATTCTGTTCTTTATTATTTCCCTTAGAAGTCCTGAAATGGTATTAACATTTACATTGTTGTGTAGTAAAGAAAAACAGCCTTTTGTAGACAAGAGCTGAACTTACCTAACACGTAAGAGAAAAATGTGGATTGTCTTATTTTTGTATCTTCAAGGTTGTATAATTCACTTGTACCTGAATGTATTGTATTCATTTAAAGATTTTATGAAATTATATTATGTAGGAATTTTCATACAGAAGAAGTATTTTCAATCAAATGTTAGTATAACTAAAACTTGTTACTTAGTGTTCTTATCACTCACTAAGGAGAACCTAAAGTTCTCTCCTAGCGTACATTAAAAATAAATATTTTGAACACCAGGTGGAGCTGTTGCTAGCTGTTATTTAACCTCTTAACGACCCTTGACGGTCATAGTACGTCAAGGGTCGATCCGACTGAATGACTCATGACGTAATATGACCGTCATGGAATTCCGGGCTCCCCCCGCGGCTGCACGCCGTTCGGGGAGTCTGGAAGCGGATGGAGCAAAAAAAAAAATGTTCCATGGTCCTTAACTGACCGCGCCGATCGGACAGTCATTAAGGGGTTAAATAAAAAAAAAAAGAACTATAATAACTTAAGAATGCAGCAAATTTTCACTTGCTTTATTCGATAGGAAAATATGTATTATAAAAAGTTTACTGCTCTTTTAAATGGGCAATAACGGGCCTGGGTAAGGCTTTTGACAGTGAAGACTACCGCTTGAAAGCTATAGGAATCAGTGTCCCATATTTTAAAACCCTGAAATAGTCACTAGGTGTACTGTATAAATCATCCAGCACATCATATTTTTTGCTTTTGGATGCTGGCTCACAAAAAAAAATGTTGTATGAACAACAAAAATGAGTAACTATGTGTGGGTATACAACAAAAAATTAGTAATGTCCATTATGTGCGACACAACCCCAGAATTGCCGGGCAAAGGGGCAGGGAAAGGGCGTGGCTAAACTATTCTCCAGTGTTGTATAGAGGAAAATAAACTTTGTTGTAACTAACGACAAAAAAATGTCTTGCAAAAGACAAAATTTGTAGGTTATGAAAAAAAGTGAAAGGAATGTGAAGTTCTGAATGTGAGAATTTTTGTCTTTAGTTAAGACATTTTTGTCTTTATATAAGACTTATTTTAGGTAAGACATTTTTGTCTTTACATACGACAATTTCAGTCAGGACAAACGACATATTTCTGATCACAACCGACACTCTCTGAAAATATTAAAGGGATAGTAATACTTCGTTTTAACTTTATTTTATTTTGTAGGCATTAAAAAAACATGAAGAATGATGTAAGTCTTATCTCTCAAACCTTTATGGTTTAAGAGATATTCACAAGCAAAGTTTCCACCTCCCACCCCTTTTTCCTAGTGTAAGCCATCTTTTCTCAGATGTGAATCTGGTTGTAAGACCAGACAGATAACAGCAGGGGACAGTCTTCTTTGTATGAAAAGAATGAAAGCCCTTCCCCCCTTGACCAGTTTTTCAGCTTTTTCCCTTATCTTAATTGAAGATTGTCCCTCTGTGCAGTCTACCTGGGCACCTCCCTTCTGATCTGGCTGAACGGGGGGGGGTACTTTGCTTGTGAATATCTCTTAAACCACAAAGGTTTGAGAGATAAGACTTATATCGTTCTTCTTGTTTTTTCAATGCCTACAAAATAAAATAAATATAAAGTGAAGTATTACTATCCCTTTAATGATCCCAATAACACTGTAGTTTGAAAAGTTGTTACAAACTAAAAAAGCAATTTTGCTACTTGTTTGAACATATGGCCCAAAGAGGAAAATTTTCAGCATAGATTACTTAGTACACAATAGTTAGCTATGCACAGTACTGGGAAGTCAATTCCATACCCTATTTTAGCATGTAATCTTATTAGTATATCTCCCCTGTTGAGTCCCTCCTGCTGATATCTGTTATCTACAAGGCTGGATGATTCATTGCTTCACTAAGTACTTGTGGGAGATGACAATGCTCTCCATTGAAGCCCCGTGTTGGCAAAATAGCTTAAGTTTCAGCCTCCAATTTTAAAAGACAAAATGGGGGCTCTTCAGCAGAGCCAAAATAGTGTGATCGTGAAACAAATACTTTATTGGTTATGCAGGATATTCTGGTCCCAGGACCAGACAGTGGCTCTTAATCAAAGCCGAAATAGTGTGATCATGAAACAAATACTTAATTGAAATGGTTCTCGTCAAGTATTTGTTTTGCGATCGCACTATTTCGGCTCTGCTGAAGATCCTCGTCTGGTCGCGTAACCAGAATCTCAGGCTGACAGCTTTACAGGTCACGTCAGAGCAAGGGAAGGGAGGGGGAACTTTATCTTTGTATATCTCTCAAACCAGAAATGTTTGAGAGACAGGATTTACATGGTTTAGTTTATTATTGAAATAGCTACAAAATTAGCTTTTCTTAACAATAGACTTTACTATCCCTTTAACTCCATAGTAACCAGTTTATAAAATGTATGAAAATGTTCAGCACTCACTTATAAATTAATGTGAATGAATGCAAAAGAGCAATCATGAACAGTGTTGTTGATGCAAAGACCAACAGGCAGGGACAATATACTGTATAGGTAATTAGATCAATTTATATTGAACTTTATATCAATAAAAGTACATCCATTAAAAAACTAAGGAAGTAAATAAATCAATGTTTAAGAAAATCACACATATGGTAGTGCCACAGTACTGATTAACCAAATATCTGGTGAGAAAAATCTAATGAGAACCACAGAAACTAACCTTGTAATGAGAAAAAATATTGACAAGAACAATCTAATACACGGAGACATCTGATGGTAAGCTTAAAGTTTAATAGAGCTAGTAGTCATTAATGAAGAACCTTATCAGTACTTGAATTGGGACTATGGAGAAAACAGTAAAAAATCCAAAACAAGCATCTAAATATATAGAACAGGGCTGTCCAAGTTTAGTACTCAAGGGCCACCATCAGACCAGAATTTCAGGATTTCCCTGATTAAGCACAGGTGAGTCAGTCAGAATGAATGAGTCACTGATTAACTCACCTGTGCTTAAATCAAGAAAAACCTTACATTCTGGTCTGTTGTGGCCCTTGAAGACTGAACTTGGACAGCCCTGATATAGAATATAAAGATGACAATAAAATATCAGATTTTGCTCTACCTGAACAGATGTGTCGATGTAAATAAAAATAAGAAATTACTGATTAGGATTAGTAAACAAATGATGGTACAGAGAAGTCCAAAATAAATATGACCGTCTCAATATACACTTAATAAGGTATTTAGTTCGCTAAAATATAATTTAGTAAAATATGACAAAAGCCCCACACAGTACTTGTGATTAATGGACAGTCCTCAAGTCATCCACTATGCGCTTCTTGTCAGTGCTTTTTGTACATGATTCACTGGTGGCAATGAGAAATGGGTTGGAGAGCTGATGGATGCAAGATGAATTTGAAATTATCATAACGTGATGTGATGATGAGGAAGAAATAAAGACAGATAAGAATCATCGATGACATAAATTGAGATGAAGTTGTACTGTTAGTCTTAAAGTCCCCATCATATTTGTCCTTAAAGGTTATTAATTCACCATTAGGGATAGGCTTGGATTTCTAAGCTGGTAGTGAGATATGCAAGTAATGTTTTTTTGTTACTCTCAAATGCACAGATACTTGCTGATTAGGAGTACATCATTACCCCAGTTGTTTGTTGTCTGACTGCCATAGCTGGCATCTCTCATAGAGTGAGGATATGGATACCGGAATTGGAGGGAAAAATCAAATCATCAGTTCTGTTCTTCTGAACCACTCATTAGCTTTA
Source organism: Rhinophrynus dorsalis (assembly GCA_037306005.1). Classification (NCBI taxonomy): domain Eukaryota; kingdom Metazoa; phylum Chordata; class Amphibia; order Anura; family Rhinophrynidae; genus Rhinophrynus; species Rhinophrynus dorsalis. The sequence goes on along the minus strand of CM074722.1, from coordinate 411,252,969 downwards.
TCAGTTACGGCTAGACGAGCCTAAGGATTGGACAGTAATAGCACATTTCTGCCACAAGAAAATAAAGGTAACAGTTTTTCCTCCCCATGGACGATGACGAATCCCGTGTAAGCGTGCATCCCAGCAAATGGACGTCTGGGAGCCATTTTGAAAAGAGACTGTCCATATAAAAGCCAGTCTCTGTTCAAATTTCCCACACATTGGCCAAGCATCTGTCCGAAAGGTAACAAGGGGGTTTTGTCAGACTGACTTCCTGCCACCATTGTTGGCAACAGCAGCAGAGCCTGCAAACTATTTATGTATTACAAAGCACCAAATGCAATATATTTTGCATAAGCCTATATTTTTGTATTTTGAAGGAAAATTATTTTGAAGTGAACTGAATTTTAAAACATATTATTTGATTTGGGGGAATGTTGTTTGGTTGCGACTTGAAATGGATACATTGATTTTGATCCTTTGAGTGCCAGAGAGGTATGCAATTCACTGCTCTGCAATGAGTTGTGTACCCCTCTGGCAGTCAAATGGTTAACCACCACATATTTGTAAGTTATGATTTTGTTGCATATGCCATGTTTAATTTCTTCTCTTTTCATGTACATATTTCATACAAGGATGATTATGAGAAGACAGAAGAGAAGAAGACAGACTTTGAAGAGAAAGGTAAGAAGGAAAGTAGAAGATTGAAGAAGACAGTAGCTGACCAGGGTGCTGAAGACCCTGCTGGACACCAGAATTACTGGTAAGTGCTTCTTGTCAATGAACGTTTTGTAACTTTGGATTCACCCTGTGAGTGCCAGGATTAACATGCAGACCCACTCTAATGGGTGCAGATTTTCACACGTTAGAGTGGGTCCCTTAACGCATCTTAATGCCTAACGCATGGAACTGAACTGGAATTGAGACTAGTTTTAATGGGTGCTAACTTTAATGCCCGACATGCTTTTCTTTTTAGCTGGTATTTGTTCATAGCAATGCTAATTGAATTGCTTTTCATGCTTGAAAAAATGCAGGTGGGAATTTTTTTTGGCGACAGGGGAATTGAATCGAGGTTGATATATCATACAGACCAATCTGTGCTGCAGGGATACTGTTAAATTGTATTACAATGTATCACTGTCATGCTTTGAAGACTGACCATTAAACTATCTAGAAACAGATATCCAGTGAGCTTATTCGGGGAAATAAACGTGTAGGGAAAAAAGTAAAGATGAAAATGAAAAATATAAAATTAAGGACATCTGACTTTACAAATACTTGTAGAATGTGTCAAAATAAATGATTACTATCCCTTTAACTATATTTTTTGCTGAGTGGAAATGGCTATGCAAATAAAATGGCATGAATTCACTAGCACTATATGTAAAGTTGCAATAAAAGGTTAGTTTCCTTTTAAATTAAAAACTGATTAGAAAATGGCTAACACATCGGTGATTTTGGAAAAAGAATCAAAATAGCCAAACAGTTTTAAGGTGACTCCCTTTATGAATGCCTATGTGTTTTTCCATGCACTGATGCTTCTATTGTATGCCACCATATAGGCACACTGTATGTGCTGTGCTGGAATGTTGAACATGCTCCTCAATTTGTTTTATTACTTACTAGTGTAAAAGCCAGTGTACACGGGCCAAAGTGTGTGATAAAAGGTCAGATGTATGTTTGTCTGATGCAGTTGTGCTCAGTAGAGACTGCCGAATGCATGGAAGCAGTCATGCGCAGTAGAGACTGCCGTTCGGTCAGTCTGCCTTTACTGGTGTCTCTCCTTTCTCCAGTTGTCTCACACTTTTCCTTTACTGGTGTCTTCTCTCTCCATCTCTCTCTTACAGTCTCCCCTTGCTGGTGTTTCTCCTGTCTCTTATACTCTCCCCTTGCTGGTGTTTCTCTTCTCTCTTACACTCTACCCTTGCTGGTTTCTATACTCTTTCCAATTCCCTCTCACACTCTGTCCTTGCTGATGTCTTTCCAGTTCTCTCTCCCTTTACTGGTGTCTCTCCTCTCTCTAATTGTCCCTCACACTCTCCCTGTGGTGGTGTCTCTCCAGTTGTCTCTCACACTGTACCCGTGGTGATGCCTCACCAGCTGTCTCTCACACTCTCCCCGTACCAGTCTTTCTGCACTTCTTGATGTGTCTTCCCCTCACATTTCCTCCTCACGAGCGTCCCTAGTTACCTCATTAGCTCTATTGCTATGTGATGTCACCACCTGCCAGCCGTTGCAGACAATCCCCGAGCTCCCTGTGCCTGCACGCAGCTCTAGGTAGTTGACTGGATGATTTCCCTGTACTGATGCAGTGTCAGCTCTCTGCTTGCTCAAGCGCGTCCTTATGTGCCTGGTTTGTGCCAGCCTCAGCCCACCCAGGACAAGGGGCTGTCCTTGAGCTCCGAGCCTCTGGATGGTGCGTCCCTAGTTACCTAATTCGTTCTGTTGCTAATCAGTTTTCACAATTCAGACAGACTCTACTGCGCATCACTGCTTCTCTGTGTTCAGGCAGTCTCTAGTCAGCATGACTGCATTGGACAAACATATAGGGATGGGCGAAAAATGGCACTTTCTGCTTGGCGAAAAATTTCCCATGAAAAGTGGCAATTTTCCACTTTTTTTCGCTTTTTTCACCTAGCTCATTCCATTGAAATCAATGGGAGCATAGAAGATACACAGAACACATAGCAAATATTATTTTATTTCCCAAAGGCATAGAAAAAAAGTGGCATGAGAGTGCCTGTGTTGGTGGGGTATGGGGAAACAATCAGTTGAACAGGGGATGATTTTGGGGGGGTTGTTTACTGGGATTGGGTGGCACTTAATAAAAAAGAAATACTAAATAAAATAAAATAAAAACCATAAGACATGGTATAAAAGAGGTCTGAGGAGGGTGCCTATGTTGGTGAATGAATGAATCATTTGAACTGGGAATTTGTTTTGGGGGGGTTTCTTGACTGCTATTGGGGGAACAGATAATAAAAAAATAAATCAATAAAATAAAATAAGACATCTATATGTAAAGTGATAGAGACAGGAACCCCCTGACATAAGTTGTTACTGGGTTGGACTGATACTTGACTTGATAGAGTATTTTGTAGAGGATGATTTATTGATTTGTTGTTAGAGGCCTTTGTTGGACTTAGACTTATTAGAGGCCCAGGCTCTGAAGAAACATTGATTTGTAGGACTTAAGCTTGTTTGGCACAAACCCGAAGGAAACATTGATTTGTAGGACTTAGGCTTGTTAGAAACAACCCCCCCAAAAATTGTTTATTTTTTTGTAGGACTAGTTTTTATTTATTTATTTATTTATTTTTCAAAACACAAGCCCTGAGAAAAAAATAAAAATGCCCTACTGGCCTAATGCCAGCAGGTCATGTTGGCCAGTGGCCACTGTGAAATGTCCTCCTGAATCCTGAGTTGCAACTGCTGTTAGTACTGCTGCTGCTGAGTTGTTTAAGCAGCAGGATGATTAGGCAGCTGAAAGGGAATGGGATCAACAATAGCAGTAACATGGAAGATGGATGATGAAGGTTCCACTTGCCACGACTGTGTCCAGTTGACCATTAAATCTTCTCTACCTGCCCCTCCTCCAAAATCATGGGTGTGTTATTAGTATATATTTTTTTCCCTTGAGAGAAGGAACTGTGGCTTTCATCCGCAACTGCAATGTGCACAGTGTGTGTGTGGGAAATAATATCTGGGGGCACAACCGTATCCAAACACCATGACACCCGAAACCAAGTACTGCCACTGTCAGTGTACCCCTTGTCCAGACCCTGCTAAGGACACATGACAACTTGCTGACAGTTTAATAGTAATGGTGAACCCTCCCTGCTAGAATCCTAGCATATTCTGTGGGATGGAATCTCCTCAGATGCCACCTGATGACCTGGTATTAATTCTCCTCCACCACACTGGCATGTGTGGTCAGTGCACCACAGAGTGTGCAATGGGTAGAGATGAACTGCCATATCCTAACATTAACAGAGTGGCTATCATTTGGCGAGGAAGGTAATGATGAACGAGGTGGATTGGCAGGAGATATACTTGTTACCCTAGTGGAAGAAGGTGATGTTGATGGCAAGCTAGTTGTTTCACTCGTCATGGAACTTCCAGTGTCTGTCTGGGTTTCTTTATTCTTCCTCCTCTTTGATCTCCACCTTTCTGGAGAGTCAGGGGATACAGTAACAGTGGTGCTAGATTTCTGTAATGGGTGTTTGGCTTTAACATGTTTGATATAAATGTCATGGTGTCTGTGTTTCATGTGTGTTATCAGGGAGGTTGTGCCAAGGTGTGTTCCCTCCTTTCCCTGTTTTTACTAACTTGTCACAAATTTTGCACTGTACCATTGTTGATGATGACTGCACTGTGCCTTCAGGAAGCGAATAATAGTCCCACACCCATGACTTCTGGGGGGAGGGATAGGGAACAGATGGAGAAGAATGGCCTCTTTCTTCTTGTCTTCCACATTCCCCTTCACTTTCTGTGGCAGCGGATAATGTTGCTGCTACTGTCTCAGATTTTAGCACTGCAACTAGGACCGGGAGTATTGCTGGCGCTGGCAAGTGGAACCTGTCCTAGTCCCGCATCACTTGTTGACCCCATTCCCACTGTGTCCACGGTGTTCTGTGGCACACTAGCCTGCTCCTCAGCACTCTGCTGCCCTTTCATCTCAGCAGCAGCAGCAGAAATTAGAGCAGCTGCAATTTCCGCTAATTTCAAAAGCTGATTGCTAGTAGTGGTGGTGATGTCCATCCTCATCCCTGTCTCCCATTCCTTCTCAGTTTCTGATAAAAAGGCCATCAATGACTCTTCCACCACAGCTTCTCTAACACCACCACCACCAGTAGTACCTACATGATGCTGCTCTATTCCAGACATCTCACTGCTGCTTGGAGGAGGTGATGAGCAATGTGACAGAGGGTCCCCTGCTGTCACACTTGGCATCATTTTCTCCTTCCCCCCGAGTACTACCAAGAAACACTAGGAGCAGGCAAAGTATTGATGGCAGCAGTTTCAGCACTGGCAGCAGGTTCCGCACTAGCAGCAGGTTCAGCACTGGCAGTAGGTACAACACTAGTGGCAGCACATTTGGCAGCAGGTACAACAGTAGTGGCTGCAGGTACAGCAATGGTGTCACTGGCAGCAGGGGCAGCACATCTTGCAGCAGGTACAGGCAGCTGACCTGTCTTGCTCTCTCTAGTACTACCCTTTTCTCCCTCCCTTCCCATTCCCTTTTCTCCCTTCCTTCCCATTCCCTTTTCTCCCTCCCTTCCCATTAAATTTCCCAAGATCCCTTGGGGTGATTTAGGGGGACTGGACAGCATTGGTTCAGTACTGCTAGTCACTTCCTCCTCCTCCTCAGACTCAGTGGACACTTAAGGGTCCTTCCAGCTCCTCCACTGTTTTTTTTTCACCCTGCCCATAGTGATAGCAGTCACTATGAGCCTTTTCTGCCTCAATTTTTGCAAAATATCACAGCAGAACTGCACAGCACGTGTATCTCGCTCTGTAGCTGCTTCTGCCCGCAGCGAAAATGTCACGTTTTTATAGCGGAAGTGCAAAAACAAGTCAATAGGCCGAAACTTTACAACCAATTAAAAAATGGTGAAAGATTTTGGCCAGTGGGCAAAAGATGCAAACATTTTAACTGGTAGTTTTAAAGCAGATTTTCCCACGAAAAAGCGGATAACAACGTGGTTTTCATGAAATTTCCCACAGAAACATGGCGACAACTTTTGCCCATCCCTACAAACATACATCTGGCCTTTTATATTATTTTACTTATGGAATGGCTGTCCAAGTTCAGTCCTCAAGGGCCCCCAGCAGGCCAGGATGTAAGGATTTCCCTGATTAAGCACAGATGAGTTAATCAATGGCTCATTCATTTTGACTGACTCGCCTATGCTTAATCAGGACCTGTTGGTGGCACTTGAGGACTGAACTTGGACAGCCATGAATTACAAAGCCTTACATTTTATTGTCCATGCTGATTAAGCCTATGTATGCCCTGGACATTTACATTGCATTTCATTACAGTTTGTTAGAGACATCTCAACCTGTGTAACAATGATGGGGGAGATTCACTAAGCGGTGATAGGTGATTAAGTGGAGACGTCTTCTCCAGGTTATCACTTCTCCAGTTCCAATGTTATTCTCTGGAGCCTATTCACTAGGATCTCCATAGTAGAAGAAATCTTAATGCATAGGCTCCATAGAATAAAATAGGAATTAGAGAAGTGATAAACCGGAGAAGTCATCTTTATTACCTCTTTATTAGCACTTAGTGAATCTTGTCTAACAATAATTAGCTTGTTGGATGTTAGATATGTCTCCAAAGCACTGAAGTAATGTGATGGAGACCTTGCTAGCCTCCAGAGGGTTAAGCACACATTGGATATAAAAATTCCAGTTGTGATTGCTGCTTTGCCAACAACTGCAAGAACCATACGTGTGTTGGCAGGTTTTATTGAGGGAGGGAGAGATATTAGATAATTCGATAAAACAGTATCTAACAATAACATCACATTGGTTTTTCCTCATTATTTGGCTCTCAGTAGAATTTTTATGCTTTAGTTCTGAATTTTTAATTTACCTGGTTGAGAGCTTGTTGACAGAATCTCGCATCAGTATCATATCTCACTTCAGTGATCTCCAGGCTCTTCTATTTCTATGAAGAAAACTGATTATCTAGTACAGGGCTACCCAAGTTTAGTCCTCGAGGGCCACCAAAATGCCAGGATTTAAGGATTTCCCTGATTAAGCACAGGTGGCCCTGGAGGACTGAACTTGGACAGCCCTGATCTAATAGGCCCTGCACCTTGTCCCTGGCTACTTGGGTAGTGAAGTGGTGCAATTCTGGAGCAAACCAATTGCAAAAATAAACATTCACATTGATTTAAATTATTCTTTTGACCCCTTGAATGCTAGAGAGATCTCCAACTCATTGAAATGCAATGTTTTGGAGACCACTCTAGCTTTCAATGTGTTAAAAGCCCCATTTGTATCAATGGACATATAAAGGGGAACTGCCACTCCGCAATAACTTTACATTAATTAATTGTTCATCTGGCGACTAGCTGCTTAGTAGCGCTAGTCACCAGAAATATTACCTAGTTTCAAAAATTTTCCAGTTTTTCGGAGGCTCATAGTGACGTCCGTGCACCTGCGTTGTCAGTCCCTTTTGGAGCCGGGAAGAACTTCCACTCCATGAACGTGCAGATGGTGTGTTACAACAACATGAGGATTATGAATGTCTGTGCAAAGTATCCCAGGAACTGTCATGATTCCTACTTACTCCAAAACCCCTCAGTACACAGATACCTCGAGAATGGAACCTGTACAGGGGGATGGCTTCTGGGTGAGTTAATAATACTTAATCACACCACTTCCACAGGTGTACATACAACACTGCTCAGCATGCTCCTGACTCACAGCTAGTATGTACACCTCAGAAAACACCATTCCCACAACATGTGCTCCTTGTCTCACCATGTCACTCACTTTCCACAGGTGATGCTGGCTATGGCTGCAAACCAAGGCTCCTCATCCCAGTCGCCAATCCCCAAACCGATGCCCAGGAAAGATATAATCAGGCTCATGGCAGAAATTGGAATGCCATTGAGTGGACCTTCGGCCTCCTCAAGTCCCGATTCAGATGTCTGGACCATTCTGGGGCAGCACTGCAGTATGCCCCAGGCAAAGTGTGTGACATTATAATGGCGTGTGCAATACTGCACAACATCTCAGTAGACACTAGGCTGGTGGATAATATCCAGCCCCTCCCCCATATCAGATGTGCCTGTGGACATTGGCCATGGTGAGGAGACCCTGAGAGGGGCACAGATGAGAGACAGGCTGATCTGGGACCACTTCAGCTGTGAGTATAACACAGGCATTCACACAATCCATGCATGTCCTGTGAATTGGTGCCATTGGATAACACTCTGTCACATCAGGGGTTAAAGGGCCATTGGAGTGAACATGGGACCTGTAGTTAGCTGACCTCTGTGTGTGTGTGAGAGAGCGTGTGTGCAGTGATATGTGCCCCTGACATAAATACACACATCAACAAATATGTTCTGATAGCTCCATGAAAGAAATTAATTTGTGCTGCCAATGTCAGAGTGACAGTGGCAGCAAAGATTTATTTGTTTCATGGAGTTATCAGAACATATTTGTTGATGTGTGTATTAATGTCAGGGGTACATATCCCTAGGGTTGTCTGACATCTCCTTAGTTCTCCCCATAATGGGTTACAGATGAATAGACAACACATTACAAAGAAATGGGCTGTGTATTCCCCAGTAACGGAAAAAATCAAGGGGGTAATGATATTGAAGCTGTTGCATGACGATCAGTTCGAGGGTCATGTTCCAAATCCTGTCCTCTTGTCCCACAGGCATCCATAGCATGATCCTTCCTTGAACAGAGGAGTTTCCATGTGACTGGACTTGACAACACTTCCATGAAGCTCACCCCTTGATGTTTCAAGTGATTGTGTTGGAATGTTTGACCTGATTTTCACAGCAACCTCTACTGGAACATTCAAATATACACACAAGACACAAATTCATGTGTGTGCTAACATCCAGGTATAAAACCTGTACAGTAAGAATGCTCATCTACAGAGTTACCAAACAACACATGAGCAGTTCAGTAGTGTTTCCAAAGTATTCATATTTAGTTTAAATGTACCTTTTGGGTGCTCATACAAGTGTTCAATGCATATAGGCAATATACACAGAAAACACATGTATGTTTTAATGTAGTTTGAGACATAATAAAGGAGAACCATCACTATTCAATCTGTGTCTGTATAAATAAATGTTGGAATAGACATCTCTCAATTTGGAACCATACTGAAGGCTAGAATATCCCTCATACATAGGAAGGCATGATCTACATCACAGGAGTCCACTAGTTGTTTGACGATGAGTGGACTTTGTGATGTATTCATGCAAGGAGATGATGGCAGTGATACACTAATGTGTGTTGTGACTGATAAAGAGGTGATACAGGGGGAATTACTTCCACAGTGATGTCTTGTCCACGGTCTACATGGTGATCAATGTACCCAATGTTCTGAGATTGGGTTGACATATCTCAGTACATGGGCTATATTACCAAACAGACTAGGTGGAGAAGTGATATCACCAGTGAAGCTTGTTTCAACCTTAGTAAAACATTAACACAACTTAATGGATAACCCAACGCTCACCTTAAGGTTTCAATGTGTGTGCTACACATTGAAATCTTAGCCTGATCATTGGGTTATCCAGTAAGTTAGGCTGGGATTTACACCCTGACTGTGAAACTGACTTACAGGAGAACCCAATGTTCACCCTAGGATTTCAGTGTGTAGCACACACATTGAAATCCTAGGGTGAACATTGGGTTCTCCCAATTTAGCTGCATGTTCTATCATCTATCCTGCCTGTTAGTTCTCAGCTAAGTCAAGTAGCTGTTTCATTAACAACAATTAATGCAGATGAATATTCACAGTGTTGCACCAGTTGCTGTGCTAAGGGGTAAGTATATGTTGTTCAAATTCAACCCACATCATGGCCATATAACACTGTCATGTTATTTGGCTCCAGTGGTGGATTGCAAGTTGAATTTGGACAACGTTGTTTGTGATGTGTGTGGTAACCCATGTTCAAACATTCTACAGTCATGTAACCTTGGCAAAAGTTGTGTTCACTGCATTGCTTTGCAATGCATTGGAGACATTTTACCACTTAATCTATCAGTTATCACAAACCTTCTCAGACGGGATTAAAATGTAGGTCTCTGTCCTCCACCAGCAGCTGCCCCATCATGTCCACCATCCTTGAATGGTACTGCCTGAGTTCTGTTGTCAGCATAGTTTGCTGTACCTCCAGGGCATGGATGCTGGATAGTATCCTTTGAGTGTTCCTCAAGGAATCCCTTTCGAGCCTTCTGATGTATGTGTTTGTCCTCTGGGATTCCCTGAGTTGCCTTCTTTGTAGCTCCAGGCACTCCCCCTCCATCCATGTGCCTGGTGAGTTTGTTGGGTGGGTTTCTGCTGGTGGAGAGTCCACTGGTGCTGTATCTGCTGGTGAGGTTGCAGTATCTGCTGGTGAGGTTGCTGTATCTGCTGGTGCGGTTACTCTGTCTACTGGTAGGGTTGCTGTGTCTGCTGGTGGGGGTTGCTGTGTCTGCTGGTGCTGTGTCTGCTTGTGGGGTTGCTGCTGCAGATGTCAACCATGTGCCCACCACATCCAGTGACCCAGTGCTGCCCACCGATCCCTGTGTTGGTGGTGGTGTTGGGGTGAAGTGTTCCCTGGGGCTCCCCAATCAGGCCCAGGTGCTCATATTCCAGTGGCCAGTGGTCACACCTTGGCCACTGGTAGCTGCTTAGTGCCCACCTCAGGTTCTACCTGAGCCTATGCTGGGGAGCCAGCCAGGAGGGTAGATCGGGGGGATGGACATATGGCCCATATGTAGGGGTGGCCACAGTCCCGGACAGCCAGGACCTTCCTGGTGGTGGTGCTCCAGCAGGGTCGTAATGTCCCGAGGAGGATGGCTGCATGGACCTCTCAGCTGGAGAGCAGCTGGTGGGAAAGCAGGTGCAGGAGGTCGTGGCGCAGCAGAAGATTCTGGAAGTGGTGGTGCAGCAGAGGATGCTAGATGTGGTGGTGCAGCAGAGAATGCTAGATGTGGTGGTGCAGCAGAGGATGCTGGAGGTGGTGGTGCAGCAGAGGATGCTGGAGGTAGTGGTTCAGCTGTATAAGGTGACCATGTGCCGGTCTCGTCCTATTGCTCCCCAAGAGGAGCTTATCTGGGGATGTGTGTGCCTTCTCCACTGCCTCCAGCTGTGCAGCAGGCCTGTATGCTGTATGGGGAAATGAAATGGTGTGATTAGTAATGTAGACAATGACAGAATGAATGCAAAATGATTTAACTGACATGTGGATCTCTGGTTGTCATGATGGTATCCTATGCATTGCATTGCATGGAACACCATCCTGGCAATCACAGATACATGAGGTCTGCCCAAGTTAATTCCCCAGGCCACCAATCAGGTCAGTATTGAGGGATTTCTCTGATTAAGGCCTGTTGCTGTGCGGATCATTCGCTCCATCTTTGTGAGTGACCTAGCCGTGCTTAATCAGGGATATCCATCAATCATGGCCTGTTGGTTAACAAACTACAATGTTTAATATTGCTTCCCATGTGTATCCTGCAAATAGTTGTTGGTGTAACAGCCAGCCATGGCATCACCACTGCTGTGGTTCCATGTGAAAACCAAATGTATGATATGGCAGTTCAAGTGAGAGTAAATGATTGCATACACAATAAAAAGGCAGACTTGGTAATCCTATAATTCCACAGTGTTGGTTGTTTCAAGGCCTGTGTGTTGCACATGCACCCAGTTAGTCTCACTGGCACTGTGATGTTCGTCCTCATCCAGCTCTCTTGAGATTCAGTGAGTGGTGACGAAGACCTCATGGAGTGGAGGTGAAGTGAAAATGATAACTTCCCCCAGTGATGTGATTTCTCCATTTCCAGTGTTTTTCTATGGAGTCCATCAAATGAACCCTCAATAACTTGATCCATTTTATTGAATAGTCTCCATAGACAAACATAGGAATTGGTGATGTGATGGTATGGAAGGGTCGACTTCAATCCATCATGTCTTTTATATCGCTTAGTCAATGTCCCCTGTGTAGCATATAATCCTAACCCTGTTGACTTGTGTTTGTCGTCGGTTAACCCTTTGAGTACCGAAGGGGTTGACAAAGCACTCAAGAGGTTATGTGCTGACTTCCCTGTGGGTACATGGGTGACATTGTGTAGGAACAGTAATGATGTTAACATACAACAATTTAAACAGCATGGTTGGTGTGGATTGTGTGTGATCAGCACAGCAACAAGAGGGTTGAACTGGGACTTGGACAGGTTTGGACCTAGTTGAACCTTGCCATTTTTCCTTGTATTGTGTCCTGTTTTTAACCCCCAGGGTGCTGTGTTGGTGCAGTTGTGTGGATGAATGATGGGCATGAGGTGTGACTGTGTTTGCGTGTGAAGCTTGTATTGGTTGATACGGTGTGTGGTTATATGATAATGCACTTACCAGTAGTGTGGGGGCACCTCTCATCCCCAGTGTTCGATCCTCCAGGGACCCCCTCTGGACAACAAGGTCTGCTGCAGCCTCTCTTCCCATCCGCTGAAGGTGATTGGGACAGGTGGACCACCTCCGGTGCCTCGGGCATACATGGCGACATCACCCAACTTCTTTTTGACCACCCCCTTGCAGCTGCCTCATCTTTCCTTTATGGACTCCACATCCTGTCTTCAGCTGGCCACTGCATTCACCTTGCTACATATTTGATTCCAGGCAGCCTTCCTCCTCGCAGCCAGGCCAGGGACCCGCTCCCTCGGAAAGAGGATGCTCTCCCTCTCTAGAACAGCCTCCATGAGGGCACTGGTCACATCTTCCATGCAGCGGGTATCCCTGATCCTCTCCTCCTCAGCTCCAGCCTGCGAGGTGCAGAATTGCACCTGGAATGTCCTGCCTGCCCTGCCCCTGCCTGTGCATGGTGCTCTGCGACAGGTACCCCTTGTCCCACTGACACATCTGTCCCTGCCCTCTGTGTGCCTACTCTTCTGAGCCGGGTCCCCCTCCGCCCTGCGGATCTCCCTCAGCCACCCCTACTCTACTCAGGGATGCCCTCCTGACCTTCCTCCTTCTTCTTCACTACTCTCTCCATCCCTCTCTCCTGTCCTCCTCTCCTTGCCATCACTCGCCCTCTCACACAGGCCGTTACAGACACACTCGATCCCACTCACTCTCTGTCACACTCACAGATTCCCACTGAGAAAATAAAGTTTAAAAATGTGTTAGGTGTTATAAAAAAAGACTATGTGTGTGTATGTGTATGTGTTAGTGTTTGTATGGGAGTATGTGATATGTTCAAAAGTGTATATTTAGGTGCAACGCCAAATCTCTCTCCGCTCCAAAAACTACTTCTACCTCCAATGACAGCTCTTCTCTCCCTCGCTCTTGACATTGTCCTCCGCTCCTGGGTCCTGTGCTCTAGCTCGCTAAAACTCAAAACACAGACAGGGTGTGACTGTTATTTTGGGGTATATATAGGTGTATTTGAACTTTTTGGATACTTTGGGGCCTTGGGATTGGCTGTGGGTTTGAATTTGTTGGTGCATCAATCAGGGTTGCTAGCCAACGCCAGCAATTGTTACATTTTGACTTAAGTTGTGTTTTAACGGGTGATTGGGAATCACGGTAATGTGAAAAAAGGTGAGATGCATGTTTTTGTTGTGCCTATGCTCGTTAGCTATTCTTGTAGACTACCTGTCAAATGCGCCGTAAATCAAATATTATTTGCGGCAGATGTGCCTTTTTCACTTAGCAGCTGTTTTAACATAAACCTTTAAATCTACCCCATAGAGTCTTACAGATTTATTTAGTATAGAAGCCTAAGGAGATGTCATATAACATTTTTGTAATTTATTATGTTTTTGTGGATAGTTTTTCCTAAAATAAATTAACTGGGCTGCGGGTATTTGCGGGGTGATACCTGTAGAACGGCTTTCAGTTTGTAGCACCATGGCGAATACCCTGTAAGCTGGAAAATTGCTCCCACTGAATGGAGCAGTTTTCATCAAGGGATGGAAACTCTAGCACATCACCATCAGTGAAAAAAATAATAGTTAATGCTAGAAGCATTAGCAAGCATCTAATGTGTGAAAAAGGGATCATTAATAGGCAGAGTCTTTAGGATTCCCCTGCTTGAGCAAAGGTGAGTTCATGAAAGACTGTAATTTTAATAAACTCATGTATGCTTAGGCAGGGAAATTCCTAAGTCCTTTCATGACCTGTTTGGCCAAGGTTGCATGGCCGATTTTAGAGCAGCATTTGGTCTGCACTTAAAGCTCCATACTGCATCATATTGCAGTATTACAGCCTGTGACGGTACCAGGATTTACCAGACTCTTTTGGGGCCATCGGTCCCTGAACCACCGCTGCTGCTGCCCCTCTTCCACGGCCGGCTGGAGCCCTGCTGCTTCCTGGTGGTCTGGAGGTCCTGGATATTCAGGCAGGAACAACTGGATGCTGCCCCCTGGCAAACTGGCAGAACTAGTGAATTTAGCTGCAGAATCCCAGGTGGGGTTTCCAGAGGCCCTACCCATTAGACCGGCGAGGCAAGTGAATTCGCTCCTGCAGTGACTAAGGTGAGAATCCCCAGCCCAAGTCCCCTCCAGAAATACAGCCGAGCCTTGTATTAAGGAGGGTAGAATAGAACAGCCTTTATTGATAAAACACACTGCTTATATACACTTCCAGACACTCTTATCAAGATAAGAATACAAATTAGTGCTTGAAAAATGGACATTTTAACTGGTCCATAATAACCTCCCCTGATTGGTCAATGAAGCACAACAGGAGTCAATCCACAAACATGGAGTTTACTTTAAACAAGCCAGAGTGCTGGGCTTAACAGCCCACTCTGCACTCTGGTTCCCCACTGCCATATCCCTTTACAGCACTTACAGTATAACACCATACACATTATTACCAAATGTCACACAATGTACAAAACAGTGATCAATATTTCAAATGTTATAGTTCTAAATTACTCTGTCTGGTCACACAGCCCAAATACAGATTGCTTAATCTTCCATGTGTTCAATGCAGGAAAGTTATAGCAGTGCTTTTCTGCATGATGACCTATGAGGCCATCACACAGATGACTGGATAGTTGTGTGGCTCAATACAATAACCCAGTTAATAGCTGGTCCAAGTGGGTGTCAGCCAGTAATGCTTATTTGATCCAACTCCTGGGCTGACCTTCAGTTTCAGCAAAGTAATGACCCCTAGTGACAACTTCATGAGTGGATGCAGTCAGAATATAGGAGAAAGGAAATGCAACCCAAGGAAATTACCCATGAATCTAAGCTTGGTCTCTGAGGATAGAACTGAGACCTTCTGGCCTATAAGTGGAAGACTGGAACTAGTTCTGTGAAAAAGTATAGTTAAGGGGCAAAATAGTTTTGCACACATTAATATTAACCAAGACAAATAATTAGAACAACGCACATACAGTGACAGAAACCTGAGGATATAAAATTGAGGAACAGGTGATACTCAATATACAATTCCTTTGATGAAACTGGGTGGTCATGTAAAAACATATTTTAACACACACATGGAAATATTAATTATGTAGTCATCCAATTAGTCGTTTCCTCCAGGGAACAGATGTCAGTGCCAACATTTATGTTCCCAGCTTTGATGGCATATGGCCACCTTGTTTGGGAACAATTATAGCATATTCAGATAAATCAGTCTTATCCTATAGCTCATGCTATTCGAGTCATCTATTGCTATAAAAGTATAGTTCTTTAAGGTACTTGACAAGTCAGGAAGTGAGGTTGTCCCTTCCTGAGCAGCGTGAGTCACTGATTATCCCTTTGGAAACTAGAGGTCTCAAGCTTATTGCAAAGCAACATGTTCGAGACTTCTGTAGCATCAAATGGGGTTAGCTCACCATTTCTTAATGGAGAAGTTTACCCTAGGAATGAGTGTTTCTTAATTTTTTTAACAGAAGGACTTACATAGGTAAGTGTCTTTTACACAGGAGTCCATTAATCTACATACTTTATTCTTTTGCATTTTAAAAATATATGTCTATATGTAGTTGGCTGCTGTATTAAAGACTCCTACCTAGGTAAGTTCTTCTGTTAAATTAAGAGCCACTTGTTCCTAGAGTATATTTCCCCTTTAAAAATATTACCCTTAAATGCACCTATAGGAATAAGAGATTCTCAGTTTGCATGATCTCTCTTAGGTGTGTCCTTCAAACATTAGTCAGGAATCCCACTGTATGTGATTTTGGTCTATAGATGGTCAATTTTAGATCACAGTCTAACTAAATAGGTGATATTTTTTGTGGCCCTACATGCTAAAACAGTGATGCTGAAATCTTGCTTTTACTAAAATGAAACTGAAATATTTTTATTTGTGGACTGACACATCGCAATGCTGATTTCAATAAACGAGTAAGCATGATACATAGATAGGCTCCTCCTGTGACTTATAAAAAAGCATACCACAATGTATATAGATACTGGAGAAAATCTAGTGACAAAGGAGAATTTGCAAAAACAAACAAACAAAACCTATCATACAAAAAAAGGCATTCAGCTGGCTGACAGCAGCCAAGACAGTCATTGGTGCATGTGCCCTAAGGACCGTTGATTGTCCTGGCATGTCAGGGAATTCTGGGATGGCAGCTGTACATCACTCTACCATCCCAGAATTCAGTTAGTGAAAAAAAAACAAGTGCCATGGTCCTCTACAGTTGCCCACCCCCAGATCAGGCGGTCATTAAGGGGTTAACAAACAGGATCCCAGGAAAATAGATTACATGATGTCAGAAACCCTATTAAGATTAGTGCCCCATTCTCACCATCTAACTAGATCTGTTGTTCCCAACCCCCTACTCAAGTGTGTCTAACAGGCCATATCTTTAGGATTTTCCTGCTTGTGCACAGGTTAGTTAATCAGCAGCTGTGTCATTTAACTCACCTGTGCACACACAGGGAAATCCTAAAGACTTGACCTGTTAGGAACCCATGAAGAGATAGTTAGGAACCACTTTCTTAAAGCACAGAACATGAGTTACGTAAAGCCTCACTGAAGCTCTACCTAGTCATAAGTAAAACCCACACATCTCAACGTCAACCAACTCAAACATAAACAACAATAGCTACAATATAAAAAGACACCAACACTTGTGTAGGAGACAAATAAACTGGTCATATTTTGTATTCAGAGATTTGACCTATTTAAGGCATCCTTGGGAAGAACCCTCAAAAAATCTCAATGCCCCAGGGTGTTGTCACGGTGAGCGAGTAGGAGCTAGGGCCACTGGTTAGGCAAACCGAGGACTACAAGGAACGAAAGTAACCAGGCCCACAGGGAAGGCAACTGGAGGCTACACTGAGAGGGTAGTAGCCAGGGTCACTGGTCAGGCAAGCCGGGGTCATACACAGAGCGAGTAGTCAGCCAGAGCCACTGGTCAGAACCGATGTGGGTAGTCAGACAAGCAAGGGACATACACGGAGCGAGTTAGTCAGCCAGAGCCATAGGTCAGAACCAATGTGGGTAGTCAGACAAGCCGGGATCATACACGGAGCGGATTCTCAGATAAGGCACGGGTCACAATGGAGCACAAAACACAATAGCAGAAACACCACGTAATGACAATGACTCCTAGGCCCAGGGAGGTTATAAAAAACAGAAGGAGGTGGGACCCAGTTAGGCCACCCAGAAAAGACCCATGAACAGGCGTCTGTGCTAGTGCCTGTTACTTGATGTAGCAATGAGGAAGTGGCCGGAGGCCATGCTGGTCAGTGGCCATACAGAGGTAAGGAAACACAGGATAGCCCAAGGGAGACTGTGAAAGCTGTTTGCCAAAGCATGTGCCATAAGCGTTAGGCATGCTATGTGTCCACACACTTAAACTCTCAGTTGTGGCTACATAAACCGAGAAAATTAAATGGATATTTCTGGTCCACCGTGGCTTACCTGTATGAATGGCAGTAGTCCATCCTACCAGAATGGTGGCCTAACGCAAAACAAGACAAAAAGAATTAGAATGTGCTATGTGTGTTTTGGGAGTATCTAAAGTGCAAAAAACGGGTACTTGGAGAAAGTCACACATTTATTATAAATATAAATATCCACAGAATGGATGTAGTTCTATAAAGTCACAGAAAAGTTCCAGTCTTATTTCTCCCTGGTCTGCTGCTTCTTCTTAGGTGCTCACAGTACCACATTGGAATAAATTCTAAACAAAAAGAGGATAAGAGTCAGAACCTCATACAAACCACAACCATCTTTACTGTGCTGCCCTATTGTTGCTCATATGGCACTGTTAGATAGGCCCAGACACCTATCCGAAAGGTGCGTGCTATTTCCTCTATATATTCCATTGTCTCCCATGATAACGGTTACAGATCTGTGAAAAGTCCATTTTTTGCAGGAAATCTCATGAATCAATACACAATTTCCACTATTGTTAATGCATTTCTTGATAGAATATTGGTTGTGATGGGGGTACAGGGGTTACTGCTTGGTAGACCGAGGGTTAAGCGATTTATCCAACCAGACAAAAAGATAATAAATTGCATTTATTAGAAAGGTCACGGCACACAAACATAGGACAACAAATACAGGCAAACAAACGGGTAAAACATAAAAACTGAACACTTCTGCGGTTCTCTTCTTGGTTGCACAGATTGCCAGGGGTTACATATAATGCTCACAGTCCATTTTCGTTTAATGCTGGAGCATACACATAGTCCCATTAGAGGCGAGAGTGGGTACCCTGCCCACTACACATGCTGCTGGATTACATGAAGGTTCCTTGTATCTTTTAGTCCTGACAGAGAAGTTGGGAATGGCATCCTAAGAAATTATCCCCTGCCACTTTCTTTAGTCTTGGGCCATAGCCACCGAAGTTTAGCTTCCTGGCCACAATCTTTGTGGTGGGAACATCAGGGTACTTTCTTTGGCTGTAGCCTCCTTGACTTACAGCCCACAACTGAAAAGGGCACCTGGCCACTACAGTGCCCACTCACTCTAACTCTTCCGGTGAGGGCACTCACCAGTCCCAGTTTCTCCAGTACTCCTTTGGGAAGCACATGGACCCTAGGCCTACCACCATTATGGAGAGGCCTTCTCTCCTCTTCCTACATTTTTCAACTCTGTCTTCTCTCTCTCTCTCTTCCTAGCCTTTTTTCTACCCACCCCTATAGGATCTGATGTCACAGGTAACATTTTCAAGTTCTCTTTTTGCTTAGCCTAATTTAAGGGGGAAGGTACACACATTCCACACACAGATTTGCCCTACCCCCCTCTATCTGACCAACACTGGCTATCTATAACACAATCTCTGGGGTCAGCTAGACTGGATGGCACCATCCCTCTGTACATCGTACACATTAACCAACCGACTCAATGCTGGTAAAATGGCCAACACTCTCCAATGCATGCACACACAAGGGACATTAATGTTTTTCAAGAATGGGAACACATATGAAACAATGGAGATCACTGAAAACAGACAGGGTTCATTCTCAGGGTGACAACCATTCTGTCACATTGATGTTTTACCCCTATGCTTTTAAGAGCTGTGAGAGAATTCCAGCTGCAATATAGTTGCTGAGTACTGAAGTGGAAAAATGCACAGCTGAAAGTAAAAGCTGATAACAGGCTGAGTCTTACAGCAACATAAGTCTTAAAAAACATTATTAGCAGTCTGAGTTCCATTGCCTTGTGCCCACAACACAAACCATCTGCTTGTAAAACCCAGGCATAGCTGTTATTCAAAAATTACTGCAGTTTGGGATATGCAATGAGTCAGTTCTTTAAAACCTATGTTTTCAACAAAGGAAAATGGGACCATGTCAACTACAACCATTTTGTCAAGTTTGACATTCCACAGCAAACCTTTGTTTTTTGCAGATACTTTTTTTACTTCTTTCTAAGAGTAGGTTGACTGCACATAGAAGAATAAGTGTGTAACAATTGTTTAAACAAAATGACAAGTGATGGTGAGGGTGGCAGGCCTGGTGATGGGTGTGGGGACTCTATCACTCCTGTCAGAACAACTAACTCAGAGAGACATTCTCCTCCATGCTTTGCATTTGTATAACACACCAGTAAGATATATGGAAAATATTGCTACTTGTGGAAAATGTTTTTTATCCCTCAGACATCTACAGGACTACTGTTATGTGCTCCTTGGCCTGTGCAGTTCTAGGAGTGCTTCTACTGCTACTAGCCACCCCACCTCTGACAATCTGCTGATACGCATACCAATCAGACCTGTGGTTGTGCTTCAGGTGGGATCTCAATAAGTATTTGCCTACATATGATCCTGCTTTCCCCCTGCTCACAATTTTTTTTACAGAGACAGAAAGCAACAACTTTATCTTTTGGGTCATTAGTGAAGTATATTTGTACTGTATATTTCATAGACTGAGGTGTTCCTGAGGGACTACTACTACTAACAATAATATTACTACAGTGGTTAGATGTTGCAATGGTACTAGCAGTAGGTGTCAGTAGTGATAGACTTCAAACTGCAGCAGAAGCACCAGTTGCCAGGTTTTTGGATATTGACCTGTGTTGCTGCTTAGTCAATAATAGTGAATGTGACTTGGTGGGAATTGGATTCGGAAGCAGTGACAGTGATGATGATGACCACTGAGTTGATCTGAGGGACATAGATGGTATGATTGATTTTTACTGGAAAGTACATGACAGATCTGTTAGTGTGTGTAGTGATTTGTCCATCAGAAAATAATGCATAATGTATGGCCATGTCATTATCACTCTCAGTATCTGCTTAAGTGTAGGAATATGATCCCTTGTCTGTCTCCACATATCAGTCAAAAGTATTTTTTAATCTATCCTTGTCATTGTCCTACCACACCCTGTAAACATCCAGAGAACTGTTTGGCATTAACTCAAGCAACTCCAGCTCCTCCTCTTTACCTTTTCCTGTACACACTAGTAGCTAGTATCAAAATGTCCCACTGTTATACTTTAGCACAGTGGAAATACAAGGGTGAAATGCCTGTGGGGGAAATACATTATCTTTGATTTCACTGCATTGAAAAAACTGAACAGAAACTCAAGTGCTGTTTTTAGCATGTTTTCTTTTCAAATTAAAAGTTTAACCCATCCCAAGTAATAGTATACCTTTTGAGGGAACTAATACATTTGGCTAGAGTGAAAGTTATACAGTGGGGCAAAAAAGTATTTAGTCAGCCACCAATTGTGCAAGTTCTCCCACTTAAAAAGATGAGAGAGGCCTGTAATTTTCATCATAGGTACACTTCAACTATGAGAGACAGAATGGGGGGAAAGAATACAGGAAATCACATTGTAGGATTTCTAATGAATTCATTGGTAAATTCCTCGGTAAAATAAGTATTTGGTCACCTACAAACATGCAAGATTTCTAGCTCTCACAGACCTGTAACTTCTTTAAGAGTCTCCTCTGTCCTCCACTTGTTACCTGCATTAATGGCACCTGTTTGAACTTGTTATCAGTATAAAAGACACCTGTCCACAACCTCAAACAGTCACACTGTCGAAGGACACCAGAAACAAAATTGTAGACCTGCACCCGGCTGGGAAGACTGAATCTGCAATAGGCAAGCAGCTTGGTGTGAAGAAATCAACTGTGGGAGCAATTATTCGAAAATGGAAGACATACAAGACCACTGATAATCTCCCTCGATCTGGGGCTCCACGCAAGATCTCACCCCGTGGTGTCAAAATGATCACAAGAATGGTGAGCAAAAATCCCAGAACCACACGGGGGGACCTAGTGAATGACCTGCAGAGAGCTGGGACGAAAGTAACAAAGGCTACCATCAGTAACACACTACGCCGCCAGGGACTCAAATCATGCAGTGCCAGACGTGTCCCCCTGCTTAAGCCAGTACATGTCCGGGCCCGTCTGAAGTTTGCTAGAGAGCATTTGGATGATCCAGAAGAGAACTGGGCAAATGTCATATGGTCAGATGAAACCAAAATAGAACTTTTTGGTAAAAACTCAACTCGTCGTGTTTGGAGGAGAAAGAATGCTGAGTTGCATCCAAAGAACACCATACCTACGGTGAAGCACGGGGGTGGACACATCATGCTTTGGGGCTGTTTTTCTGCAAAGGGACCAGGACGACTGATCCGTGTAAAGGAAAGAATGAATGGGGCCATGTATCGTGAGATTTTGAGTGAAAACCTCCTTCCATCAGCAAGGGCATTGAAAATGAAACGTGGCTGGGTCTTTCAGCATGACAATGATCCCAAACACACCGCCCGGGCAACGAAGGAGTGGCTTCGTAAGAAGCATTTCAAGGTCCTGGAGTGGCCTAGCCAGTCTCCAGATCTCAACCCCATAGAAAACCTTTGGAGGGAGTTGAAAGTCCGTGTTGCCCAGCGACAGCCCCAAAACATCACTGCTCTAGAGGAGATCTGCATGGAGGAATGGTCCAAAATACCAGCAACAGTGTGTGAAAACCTTGTGAAGACTTACAGAAAACATTTGACCTCTGTCATTGCCAACAAAGGGTATATAACAAAGTATTGATATGAACTTTTGCTATTGACCAAATAATTATTTTCCACCATAATTTGCAAATAAATTCTTTAAAAATCAGACAATGTGATTTCCTGTATTCTTTCCCCCCATTCTGTCTCTCATAGTTGAAGTGTACCTATGATGAAAATTACAGACCTCTCTCATCTTTTTAAGTGGGAGAACTTGCGCAATTGGTGGCTGACTAAATACTTTTTTGCCCCACTGTATGTATTTTTTTGTGACTCATGGTGTACCCTCCAAGGGTTTTCAAAGTCATCCATATTTATGGTAGCCATTCTTTATTAAAACTACTTTGAGATAAATAAAGAATGGTTAGCATAATTATAGTTGATTTTGAAAGTATTTTATTAGTTGTTCATAGATATGTTGTACGTATGCAAGTAGGAACACTTGGGAAATGGTGACCACACAAAATTGTTTTCATTTAAGATTGAAAATGGACTTTATGTGGTCAACCAAGACTTTTATTTATATAAAAGCTAACTTCAAAATGCTAACAGCATCACTACAACATGAGATGATTTAGTAAAAGGAAAAAATGCAGCGGTAAATGGTCAGAATTTAAATAAAGGTTGGAGAAATATATTCAACAATATATACCCTTGAGGAACAAGTATAAAAAGTAGTTCACAACCAATGTACTTAAATGCAAACACAAATATGGAAATGGCAAGGAAAAAAAACATTCAGATTAAATATGAAGGAACAGAGTATTCTTTCTTTAAATACAGGGAATACAAAGACTGCAAATAAGCAATTAGGCTATCAAAAATAGAAAATGAAAGTCAGTTCCTATGAAAGTGTAATTTTCTGTGTTTTTCATTTCACACATAGTAACCCCACAGCCTTGATTTACTGCCCCCCAGCCTTGTCTCACTGTCGCCTAAAAGTACATATTCTGCCCCCTCATCCTAATCCCACTGCACTGGTAGCGATAGAAACATACATACTGACCCCAGCTCTGTCCCACTACACTGGTAGCCATATGAGTGGGAACATGAGGGGCAACAGATTAACTCCCAGCCTTTTTTCCCACAGCACTGGTAGTCATAGAATCTCACATGCTGACCCCCAACAACACCCCACAGTATTCATAGAACCACACATACTGAGGCCCCACTCTTGTCTCACTGCACTGATAGCAAAAGAACCAGATATAATGGTCCTCCAGCCCTGCAAACTGCACTAATAGACATAGAACCACACACTGACCTCTGAGTCCAGCCTTGACCCACTGCACTGGTTGTCATAGAAATAAACTTACTGAGTCTGAGGCCCAGCAATATATCTCAGACGTAGGCCAAAACTAACAAAGTTCTAATGGGAATTTTTTTGGGTTAGACAAGAGGGTCAATTTTATTGGGTTTCTATGGAGCAAATTGCTGGTTTTCTGAAAAATTTCCAGCACGATACAAACAGGATGTGTATCCCTCACATAAATTCTAGAACAAGAAAACCTTCTCTACAATTTAAGGGCAGAAAAATAAGTTGAAATGTAAGAAATAACTACTTTATTTATTTATTGTATTTAGAAAATGTTTTACCAGGAAGAATAC
Organism: Rhinophrynus dorsalis; assembly: GCA_037306005.1. Lineage (NCBI taxonomy): Eukaryota > Metazoa > Chordata > Amphibia > Anura > Rhinophrynidae > Rhinophrynus > Rhinophrynus dorsalis. The sequence goes on along the minus strand of CM074722.1, from coordinate 411,229,259 downwards.
ATTGAGATTTCTCTCGTTTTCAAGTGTGTTCTGGATAGTTTTCAGTAAAGGGTCACATATTTGCACAAATTGAGAAAAATTATATATTACATATTATTATACATACATAACCATATAAATATACATACATATTAAATATTAAAATGATATATAGTTACATACTGTTTGTACATATAAAGAACCATTTACTTTTAAGGATTTTAGACTGGGAGCAGGTCTGATTATTTCAGGCAGATTGTACCAGGCTTTCGGAGCTCTGTCGAAGAAGGCAGATCGTCCTGCTTCTTTCTTGTATTGTGGTATACGCAGTGAATTGTTAGCAGTGGAGAGGAGGTTATAGTTAGTATGGAGAGCTGGAGTGAGCATACAGCTTAGGTAGTCTGGTAGTTTTCCAGAGAAGTGGTTGCATACTAAGCAAGAAAGGTGAAGGAAGCTTCTAGATTCGAGTGTTAACCAATTTAGTTCTTTAAGCATATCACAGTGATGGGTAGTGTTATTACATTGGAGGATAAAACGGCATAATGAATTATACAGAGTGTCAAGTTTACTAAGATGGATTTGTGGTGCTGGAGAATATACTGTGTCACCAGAGTCTAAGAATGGCAGCAACATCTGTTGTACAATACGTTTTCACACCAGGGTACTTAAACATGATTTGTTTCTAAAGAGAGTACTTATTTTGGGATAAAGTTTGGAGTTTAATTTATCAATACGAAGACCAAAAGTGAGGTTGGGGTCAAGCCACATACCAAGATATTTGTAGGAGTCCACTGGGGCCAATTTACTATTAGACTCTGTTACAACTCGTAGGTGGGTATTGTCAAGATTACGCAATTTGTACTTTGTGCCAAATATCATTGTGACCGTTTTGTCTGTGTTTAAGAACAGTTTGTTCTTTGCTATCCATCTTTCAACTTCACAGAAATCATGTTGTAATAAGGCTTCAATATGTTTCAATTTTTAGCATAGATTATGGTGTCATCTGCATACATGTGTACTGAAGATGATTTGCAAACCGAGGGCAGCTCATTTATAAAAAGAGAGTGGAAGTGAGTCATTGTCAGCAACTGACACATACTGCATTCTGCCTGATAAATAGGATCGGAACCAGTTTAGAGAATTACCCAATCCTGAGCTTTGGAGTTTGCTTATAAGAATATTATGGTGAAAGGCCTTGGCAAAATCTAGGAAGATAGCCCCAATGAGTTCAACATTTTCCATTCCAGTCTGGATATCATTAGTTACTTTTAGGAGGGCCATGACTGTTGAGTGATTTGGACGAAAGTCTGATTGAAGGGGGGGGTGAAAAAACTGGTCTGTCGGTAATGCTTATATAGTTGCACATGTAGACATTTCTCTAGAATTTTAGATAAAGTAGGGAGTAGGGATATTAGTCTGTAATTTGATACTACATTTTATCCCCACATTTGGATAGGCACAACTGTAGTCACTTTCCAGGCTTTGGACATATTCCCTGATGCCAAAGAGGTATTAATTAAATATGCAGTTGGTTGGGCTGTGACCATGGCACTGAGCTTTAATAACATTGCTGATTGTTGGTCAGGGCTAGTTTGGGATTTCATTTTTGGGTTGAGGAGGTGATCATATATTTCGCTTTCATTTACTGGCATGAAATTTAATTAATTTGCATAATTGGACCAGGTAACAGATGCCAGTGACTGTTCTGTATATGGCTGAACTTCAGTGTTACCTTTGTTTTGTGTAATCAATGTGGTGGCACATCCAACAAGAGTGACAGATTAATGGAATAGCCGCACAGTCTGAGTTGACAAGATAGGGAAATGCGATACTTGTTTGTTAAATTATAGGTTAATCATTGCAAGCCCCAAGAATGTATTACTTTGAAAAAGAGGATAGCTACAAGTATCCATTGGTGCAGGGATGTCCATGTTTGGTCCTCAAGGACCACCAACAGGATAGGGTTAATTTCCTTGATTAAGCATAGATGAATGAAACAGTGGCTCATTCAATTTGATCGGGCCACCTGTGTTCAAACATAGAAATCCTTAAATCCTGGACTGTGAGTAGATCTTGAAGGACAAACTTAGATACCCCTGCTTCAGAATTTTAACAGTTTATAATCAATTACCCATCATTATTAATAGGCAAAATAAGGCCCCAGTTCATCAAAAGTGAAATAATATGTTTGGAAGGAAGGGTTCCTCAATGATGAGGTTAACATCAAAAACTTTTTTTAGTTCTTTTTAAAAACAGGGACCATTTATAAGCGAGATCATAAAGTATATCTTAAAAAAGACCGCTGGTTAAACCAATCCGCTTAGTCTATTTAAAAACAACTGAAATTCTTTGACCTTGCAGCAATGTGGCTTTTTATAACTTGTTTACGGGACACATATTATAGAGTTCCCATTTTGTACATTCATAGTGTCACATTTGATTTTGTATGCCTGCTACTAGTGAATGCCAAAATTAATCTCGTTCAGTAAAAAGGAGAAAGTAGTTAGTGTATCAGTTAAAAGAAAATTATTCCTTAAAACTAACTCCACATAGAACCTTTGTGGGTTTTGTATTCTAAGGCAACCTACCTTTACAGGATAGGGAAAGTGACTGAGAACGAGTGAAACATTTTTAAAGGGGAACATTCACATCCTGAAAACTTTTGAGCACTTGTTTAATCACCAAAGAAACATTAGTAATGTGCTCTCTTTTTTTTTTTTTTACTTACTTTTTAAGATATTAAACTTAAAAGTTATCCACTTCTGCATACTGTAGCTGCGGCACGGCTCTCAGGACTTCCCAGCAGTCTGTCATTCTCCTCCCACCTCCCTCCCAGCTGCCCCCGGGAGCGTGTTCACGCTGCCCTTTGGTGTGGTGTGAACGTCTCGTAGCGTTACAGGAAGCGGCGATTAGCATTATACTGAGGTTGCAACATTCAGGCTCAGGCTGGGTTTCTCTACACTTCCTTTTCAATTTTCACCAGTGTTCTTGGCACCCTTACAGAGGGACAGGGGTACAGCAACAGTGGCTCCCAATTACATTGGTGGTTTGGCTTTCAAATACTTCAGATAAATGTCATGGTCTCTATTGCATGTGGTTTATGAGGACGGTTGTGCCAAGGTGTGTCTCCTTCTTTCCCTTTTTCACTGACTTGTCACACATAGTGCATAGTGCAGTCGCTGATGACTGCACTGTGCCTGCCCCAAGGGAACAATATTCCCATGCCCATGATTTCAGGGTGGGGACAGGTGGAGAAGAATTGCCTTCTTCTTCACCCCCAGTCCACTTCACTGGCTGGGGAACTGATGCCTCAGAATCAGCACTAGAACTAGGACTAGGATTATTGTGGCAAGTGGAACCTGTCCTAGTTTCAAATCACTACTGGAGGAACCCAGAACCCAGTTCCACTGCAGCCACAATGCTCTGTGGCATACTAGCCTGCTCATCATCATCCTGCTACTGCTGCTGAGACAGATGAACATCTGGCTCTGGCAGGAATTACAGCAGCACCACACTCCACAATGTCACTACTGGTGGTGGTGATGATTCTCATTCCCATTTGCATATCCCTCTCCAACTCCTTTTTGCTTTCTGCTAAAAAGGCCCTCATTCTCCCAACTCCATCACCCTCACACCCATCTCCACCACCACCAGTCTCTTGCTGCCGCTGCTGCTGCTGCTGTGTAGGAGTGGAACTGGTTGGTGATGACAAGTGTGACAGAGGGTCCCCTACTGTCTCACTTGCCATCTCTTCAGATGAATACTGGCAGCACTAGCAGCAAGCACAGGCAGCTAATGAGTGCTGCTGCCCATACTAACCAGTTCTGACTTCTTCACCATAATTCTCCAGAGGGACAATGCCGGGGGAATTAGAATCACAGGATCAGGAGTTCGTCTGCTAGTCTGGCTGCTCACTTTCCCTTCCATGTCAGCATTACAGTCCATAGAGCTAGTCCCAGAAGCCACTTCACCACCCCATCCCTGTCTAGCTGCTGTATAATAGTGGAACTGCTTGGGGATGACACATTTGATGTAGGGTCCCTTGCTGTCACACTTGCCATCATCGCCTCTTCCTCCTCTGAATTACATGGAATGCTGGCAGCAGTAGCAGCAGGCACAGGCAGCTGACCTTTGCTGCTCACACTGCTACCCAGTTTTGCCTGTGCTTTTGTCGCAATTTTCACCCAGATGCCAAGTGAAGATGTTGGGTGTATCTGGGTATCATTGGGGAATGTGGGCTCCCAGTTCCTTCCATGCTGATGGTGGTGACTTCCTCCTCCTCCTCCTCTGTGTCGCAGGATGCAACAAGGTCCTGTCAGCGCTTTTTTTTATTATGGGTGCTTATAGTGTCAGCCAACACTTTGTGCCTCTGTTACCCTTGTTTGCTAATTAAATAGCTTGAAAATTGCCTTTTTGCGTTCTGCATCTCTCCAGCTGCTTTTTCTCCAATTCACATGCTGGTTACTTCATGTTTTTGGCACAATAATGAGAGATATTTATAGTAAACAGGAGGGATGTTTCTACCCTTTGAAAGGCTTAGGCTAAATTTGGAAACATTTTTGCAAATTATTTTTTGGTGTAGGCAAAATTGAGAAATGTTTGATGTTTTTGCTATGGGCGGAGGACCCTAGTCTGTGGTCCTGGAGTCCTGCAGAAAGAACCATGTTTACCCTTATGGATGTGATATCTGGAAATAAATTAAAGGTTAATTCTGAAAAAATCAATCTACATAGAAATTATTCATTATAGTAATGATGATTTTCTGGCTAGATTATAGTAAGTGGGAATTTATTATTTCAATGTGTTATTGTTCCCTTAAACCAGTGTGTTCCTTACCCAACTGGCCCTCTGACAGTTGATTTGGAAGCTCTCTTCAGTGTAATTGATGTACAGGCCACCCAGGCAGAGAAATATTTAACTCTTTTTGAGTATCAGTGCGGTGAGCAATGCATTGCTCTTCAAGGCATTACCCAAGCTTCTGACACTGAAAGGGTTAAAAGCAGACAACCTTGATCTCTACTTAATATAGCAGCATACACCAAGGATGAGCTAACACATTCTTACTGATAGATCTGCACTTTATATCTGAGGCACACCCATGCTAGAGAAGCGTTTGGGTCTGGGAAGTCATGCTATTTGCTCCTCCAGGAGAGTTCCCCCACAGCTGGAAATATCCGTCAGTCTCCTGGCCTTTGAATGATATAATTATGTTTGATTTATGAGGTACATTTTAGAGGAAGCAGTGTTTACTTTTATATAGCGATAATCCAACATCATGCTTCTCAAATGAAAAAGGAATTGTCCTACAATACACAAAATAAAATAAGTTTACTGTATATATAAGTCTAAATGCAGTCTAATGAAGCAATGCATTGAAGGCACTGATAGCATTCCAGACATTATATACATTTAAAGAAGAAGTAAAATCTATTTAAAATGCACCTAATTAAAATTTGAACTGAAAATAAATTTTACTAGCTATTAAAAAGCATTTATTTTTACCTGCACAGTATAAAAATAGAACAAACTGACAAAAGAAGAAAGCCACCGTCTTTGTGTATATGTCAGACCACCTGACTTAAAGGGATAGTAAAACTTCATTATTACTATCCCCCATGTTGTAGCCCTTAAAATTCTGAATTCAACATTGCCAGCAGCATCTCTCAAACTCTTATGGTTTGAGAGATATCCGCTTTCAAAGTTCCCTCTCCTCTGACGTCAGTATTCTGACAGCTGGGGAATCCGGGCCCGGGACTGGCGGCGGCTCTGTGGCAGTGCTGAGATCTCATTATAGAAACAGAAATCCTTCACTAAAATGGTCTTCTACATGTGCTTGCAAACCAAGCACACGTAGAAGACCATTTTAGTGAAGTGAACAAAAGTGAGCAAAAGTGAACAGATATCCCTTTAAATGCAGGATACGTATGGAAATTACATTCCTCAGATATGTACAGGAATCAGAGCAACCCTGCATTATGTGTTTCCATAAGTGCCCTGCATTTAAAGGGATCGTAATGTTTCACATTAAAAGCAGCTCCAATTAATCTTCATAATATTTGTGTTATTTCAATACTGTTAGAGTTGTAGTTCAATAGCAATTGAAGGACAAACTATCCCCCTCCTGCCCCATTTACTGATGTAACACTGCTCACCTTAGAGCAGCAAGACTTTCCAGATGGATTGCAGAGGGACAATCTTCAGTGAGCATAAGGAAAAACTTGAAAAACCTGTCAAGGGGGGGCAGTGTTTTTCTTATGCTCACAGTAAGAATATTGTCCCTTGCTGTGAGCTGTCTGGTAGTGGGACCAGATTCCACATTGGAGGGGAGGTGGCTTACACTAGGTAAAAGGGGCTGGAGGGGGATGATTTATCATTCAATTGCTCTTGAACTGCAACTCTGATATTATTGATATAACACTCTCCATGGCCCAAATACTATGAAGATTAATTGGAGCTGCTGTTTTTGTGAAACATTACTGTCCCTTTAAAGATATATCTCGTCAACTTGCCATGTGCAGATTAACCAATATGTGACAATGTTGTAACTTGTAACAACTTCCAGTAACCTAATGCATGAATGCTCTCTGAAAAATTGATATATACCTCAACTATTTGCAGCTCATTCATCAGCTATTGCACAAATAAAAAAATGATTACCTACACATTTAGCTAATATGAATAGGTGAGAGCTGGTGATTTAGAGTTTTTCTTACTACTTCATTTTCTGGAAAAAAGTCTGTAAATGCTATAGTAGTCTAATGTACAAGTAGATTTATACTAGTGTGTGTTGTTTTATGGCATTACTTTCCCTTTAAGTTTCATATAATGGGATCTGTTTTAACATCTTTTTATATGGATGTTTAACCCCTTAGTGACGGCCGCGTGCAGACGCGGCCGTCACTTAACGCCCGTCTAACAATTTTTTTTTTTTGTGTAAAAGAATCCGGAGTCCCCGAACGGCGTGCAGCCGCGCAGGGAGCCGGATTTCCGGGACGTACATGTACGTCCTCTGTCACTAAGTGACAGCCACACAGGACGTACATGTACGTCCTGTGTCGCGAAGGGGTTAAAATCTAATCCTAAACATTTTTTTATTTGTTTTGCTTTGCATAAGCAGACTGCGTTGTACAGTTACTAGTTGGTTAATTTTATTTGTGCAGGTTGTAATATGTGTCAAGAGGTGTATTGTGGTGCCATTCTCGTTCCCATGGTAGTTCCATTCTTTTGTAGGTATAGTTCCTGCCCATATGTGAAATAATTGTGAGTAAGTATAAAGTGTATTAGCTGAGTTACAGGTTCTGTGGGTAAGCCTTCTCGTTCTAGGAATGCTTTGCAGGCTGCCATAACATCTTCATGTTGAATGTTGGTGTAGAGTGATTCCACATCCATAGTGTTTAGAATGGTTTCCCTAGGGATGGAGCCATGGTCAGACAGTTTGTTTAAAGGGATAGTAATACTTAATTATTACTAATCCCTATATTAAAGACATATTAAAAATAAATATATTGCCCCCAGTGTCATCTCTCAAACCTTTATGGTTTGTGAAATAATCGCTCCTAAATTTGCCCTCTCCCTCCCCCTTCCCCGAAGTCAGCGTTGTAGCTGACTGAAGGGAAATCCAGACTTACAATCATCAGGCGGCTCTGCAGCAGAGCCGTGATCGCGTTAATAAAAAAAAAAATCTTTCACTAAAACGGTCTTCTACGTGTGCTTGCAGACCAAGCACACATAGAAGACCATTTCAGTGAAAGATTTATTTTTTATTAACGCGATCGCGGCTGTGCTGGAGAACCTCCTGACAGTCGTACAACAGGCATCCCTGCAATCAGCTAGAATGCTGACTCAGGGGAAGGGGGAGGGCACCTTTAGGAGCGATTATCTCTCAAACCATAAGATGAGAGATGACACTGGGGGCAATATGTTTATTTGTAATATGTCTTTAATATAGGGATTAGTAATAATTAAGTATTACAATCCCTTTAAGAGGTTGCTGGGTGTTTTTTTGATCAGTGGGTTAAGAATCTCCCCACCCAGCCAGAAATATTTGCCTTGTTAAGACATCAAAAGAAAAATGCTTTTCAGAAACACCTCTCTCTGTCCACAAATATCCAAATTACTGTGGCTTAGAATGCATATCTGAGTGAGGATGATGGGTTAGTTATCTCTTCTCCTGAGCTTGTTCTATTTTCATTTTTATTGGTTTCTTGATCTCAGAGGAAGGAAAATGAACAAGAAAAAAATAGGGTGATTGCTCATCTAAAGAAAGGAAAACACAAACAGAAAATATGAAATTGTTTTGATACAAGTAATACAAGTAATATATCATAGACCATGAAAATTATAAGATATAGGTGATAGAAAGGAGAAGCAGAGAATATGTTTACTAAATATCATAAACTCCACAGATCTGAAAATAAAAGGCAAATACTTATGTAGCCGAGTGTGTTTGCTCTTTGCAAGACAGACTTTTTAAAGACTCATTAAACTTTTATTACGGAAAAACATATATTGTAGGTTTTTTCAAGTGGAGTAGATCAAAGATATTCAAACAGTGCTCATGTTGCTGGTAGTATCTTTTTTCAAATGTTATAACAGTTAAATGTGTCATGAAGTGGTGGTTATGACTATCACATTCTATGGAAAACTGTAGTCAGTGGCTCACCTCTTCCCTTGAATATACAGAACAGTGATTCTCAGTTCCAGTCCTTGGGGCACACCAACAGGTCAGGTTTTCAGAATATCCTTACCTAATATAGATAGATAATTCAAAATTACTGAACCACTGATTAGGTACCTGCAAACAAGCAGGGATATCCTGAAAACTTGATCGGTTGGTGTGCTCTGAGGACTAAAGTTGGAAAAACATTGGCATAGTGTTGCTCCAGTTAAATATAAAACATGAGATTTTATAACTATAAGCAGCTCTCAGGGAGTACTCTTAGTTCACTTAGGGAGAACCTAACTAACCTTTTCTACTCTTTTAAGGGTTGGGCGAAAAGTGTGAAAAATCTCCTGCATGACTTGTTGCGAAAACGTGCAAATTTTTCGCTTACTCCGCTAAAGTTTTCGTCTTTCCGCCTATGCCAAAATGTCCTCCTTTTTGCCTATTTTAACACATTTTTCGACTATTTTAACACATTTTTCACCTATACTGCCTATAGGTACTACATTTCCCACTGTAATATTACTTCTTCTGAGGTCTGTAGTTTAGAAATAAGTGTCTGAAAGTCAAAGTTGTGAGTCCTACAGCAACATATGCCTTGAAAAATGTGTTAGCATGCAGAATGCATTTGTCCTTTGCCCACAACATTAACTTCCTTCTTAAATGACACTGGCACATATTCATGATGATGTCAAGAGATTAAAAAAAAAAAAAAAAAATCCTACAATGTGGCAGATGTGTATTGTAGTGGTGGTGGTGGGGGACTGTCTAGTATGGTATTTATATAGCTTTTACTATTGTCATGTTTGCGTCAAATCTCTATCTTCCTTCTCAGATTAGTGACACACACACATTACTTGTCACTCATAGCAGTGGTCCCAAGTGGGGTAGATGGTGGAAACGCTTCTTCACATCCCTCCTTCACCTCCTCATTTGTGCTGCTGTTAATATATTTGTCCTGGCTTTGTCTGTCATACTCCTCTGCAGCAGGAGCCATAGGTGTAACTGTTGGCACTGGCAGTAGCGCACTCTCTGATACATAAATAACTTCACTACTTCTTTTTTTTGCCCTAGAGCCCTGGGAACATTTTAAAGTGCTTCTGCTGCTGATAGTTGTGACACCTTTGGCCTGCTGATAGTGTGTCTGCCAGTCAGACCTGTGGTTGTGCTTCAGGTGGGATCTCATAGAGGAGGTGCCTAGGTGTGAACTTGCTTTCCCCCTGCTCACGTGATTTTTGTACAGACTGTCAGCACACGAGGGCTGCCAGTACTGGTACAGAAGCTAGAGAGCAATGCTAGGGAGCGAGGCTAGTGATCGGTGATGGCGTACAAGGTACTGTTGTGCTGCAGCCGAAGCTGGGTTAAAGGTGCTGGTCTCAAAACCAGATTGTTCCACCCCAGTTGAGCCAGGGTGCAACCAAGATAGGAGTACTCTGGGAACTGTGCAGAACCAGGCCGGCTGGAAGTAGGCAGGAGGCGAGCCAGGATCAGAGCCAGGGACTGGAGACTGAGAGTGGTCTGGAGCAATCCAAAGGTCAAAGCCAGGGACTGGAGACCGAGAGTGGTCTGGAGCAAGCCAAAGGTCAAAGCCAGGGACTGGAGATTGAAAGTGGTCTGGAGCAAGCCAAAGGTCAAATCCAGGGACTGGAGACAGAAAGTGGTCTGGAGCAAGCCAAGGGTCAGAACAAAGGTAGCACAGATCACCAAGAGATGCTGGATAAGCTTGTGGAACAGCACCCTAAGCCTGGGGTAGCCCGTTCAAATAGATGACAGTGGCCAATGGGAAGAGGAAAGGAGGGGGGCTCGTCTGGGAGCTGTGCGGGATTTGCGGAGGCTAATCAAGTAGCAAGCTGAGTCAGGAGCATGAGCAGATGCCAGAAAGGAAGACAGCGGCGTTCTGTGCATAAGCGACTGTACAGCCTCCACAAGCCGGAAGCAGCAACCCGCCACGACCGAGAGGTGGCACAGACAACAGATAGCAACATGCTTAGCTTGATGATCCTGAGTGAAGTATCTCCATACTGTGGACTTTATGGAATGAGGGGTTCCTGAGGTGGTGCTGCTGCTACTACTACTACTACTGGGGCTAGATGTTGATGCAAGTCTACTGCCACTACTACTAGGTGTCAAAGGTGCAGAACTTACAGCAGCAGCAACAGCAGAGGCACTCGTCATTGTGGATGTTAATAACCTGTGTTGCTTTTGCTGTGTACTCAAAACAGGTGTGTGTGGCTGAGTGGGACTTGGACTTTGAAGACACGATGATGCTAATGATGACTGATAGGCAGGGCCGGTGCAAGGATTTTTGTATACACAGGCAAAGGTGCATTTTGATGACCCCCCGACACAATCCACCTGCCCCCCCCGACCTTGCCACAGTCCCCTGCCCCCGCCCACATATTCACCTCCACAATGCTCCCTTCATCTCCACATTGCACCTTCCACAATGCCCCCTTCATCTCAACATTGCCCCTTCCACAATGCTCCCTTCATCTCCACAATGCTCCCTTCATCTCCACATTGCACCTTCCACAATGCTCCCTTCATCTCCACAATGCCCCTTCCACAATGCTCCCTTCATCTCCACAATGCCCCTTCATCTCCACATTGCTCCTTCATCTCCAAATTTCCCCTTCTATAATGCCCCTTCATCACCACATTGCCCATTCATCTCCACATTTCCCCTTCCATAATGCCCCTTCATCTCTACATTGCTCCTTCCATAATGCCCCTTCATCTCTACATTGCTCCTTCCTTTATGCCCCTTCATCTCCACATTGCCCCTTCCATAATGCCCCTTCATCTCCACATTTCCCCTTCCATAATGCCCCTTCATCTCTACATTGCTCCTTCCTTTATGCCCCTTCATCTCCACATTGCCCTTCCATAATGCCCTTTCATCTCCACATTGCCCCTTCCATAATGCCCCTTAATCTCCACATTGCTCCTTCCTTTATGCCCCTTCCTCTCCACATTGCCCTTCCATAATGCCCCTTCATCTCCACATTTCCCCTTCCATAATGCCCCTTCATCTCTACATTGCTCTGACTGTGTGTTTTTTGACATCTGACATTTGAAATGTCCACCTTCTCCCTACTGCCAATGGATGGATGGTCTATATACACTCACACGTTTGATGCAGAACAGCACAGGATAAAACAATAACAATTCAAAAAAAGAAATGTGAGGAAAAAGTATAAAAATGGAAACATTTCCATGGAACAATTATTGGCACCCTCTTGAAGGAGTCAAATCAGTTTGAAAAGAAGAACTAGAATGTCATTGCTGTGAAATTAGATTCACCTGTGATAAACTGTCAGTGCTCACATGGCTTGAATTAACCAATTGATGATGGCTTTAATGCTTAAAAATGCCACTTTTATTCCCTGTTGTCTTCTGGAGGAGGGAGGGACTGCGTCTGTACTGTGGGAAACCTGGACACATATTGGCCAAGACCAATTGATTTGGTCCTTTTCTAGACTATTCTGGTGGCCAAGTCTCAGATCTGATTGTGCTGCTTTTACAACAGCCTGCACTACTTGTGCACAAAATACGTTACCTTGACATTTGCCTGTCGGTCTCCTCCTATCTGTGGCCAAGGGGGAATGTGTCTGGTCACATGTATCCATCGACTTTATGGTTGATCTTCCGGGATCTATGGGGTTCACGGTCATCCTGTTGATCAAGGACAAATTTTCTAAGATGGCTCACTTTGTTCCACTCAAAAGCTTACCATCTGTGCAGGAACTGGCGATGGTGTTTGCCAAAGAGGTCTTTCGGCTCCATGGTATACCCAGAGTTATTGTATCGGACAGAGGAAGCCAGTTCGTGTCTCGTTTTTGGAGTGTGATTTTGTGCTCAGATGGGGATTCAGCTGGCATTCTCTTCTGCTTATGATCCTCAGTTTAATGGTGTGGCAGAGAGTTTTAACCAAGCCTTGGAACAATTCCTCCGTTGCTATATTTCTGACCACCATGACAATTGGGCTACCTGTTAGCTTGGGCGGAGTTTTCCCAGAATTGTTCTATGAACTCCTCCACACAAAGTTCTCCGTTCTTAATCAACTATGGTGTTCTTCCTGAGGTTTTTGAGGCACAAGAAATTCTGGCTCTTGGTGAGCATTTGAGGGCTCTCTGTTCCTCTTGGGTTCGGGTACAGAATACCCTACGTGGTTTTATGCATCGGCAAAAAAGGTAGGCTGACCGTAGGTGGTTGCCGGCACCTACCTTCCAGGTGGGGGAGAGAATTTGGCTGTCATCCCGTAACCTTAACCTCCAGGGCCCTGTAATAAACTGGCTCCTCGATTTGTTGGTCCATTCCGTGTGTTGCAGTTAACCCTGTGGCTTATGCTCTGGATCTTCCTACCTCGATGCGTATTCACAATGTATTTCATGTTTCCTTGCTCAAACACTTGATTTGTAACCGTTACACCATTAATGCGGTCCGGCCAGCTCCTGTCAAGGTTGGCGATCATGAGGAATATGTGATACAAAACATTTTGGACTCCAGGTGGGTCCGAGGACAATTACCATATCTTGTACACTGGGAAGGGTATGATCCAGAGGAGCGCTCCTGGATTCCCTCTGGTGATATGCATGCGCCTCTCTTGGTGTGCAAATTTCATGACCGTTTTACTAATAAACCCTGACCCGGTCCACGAAGGAAGGGTCCTTAAGGGGGGGTACTGTCACAACTCGTACCTTAGTCCCAGCACTGCCACATCGGGCAACGCTGGGAGCCTGGAATGAGGCTCCGGCGTCATTTCGCATGTCGCGTCTGGCTTCTGGCCTGGTTGCGTCGGGTGTCCCCAGCAGTTGTTCATTGCCGCATCTGGAACAACGCAGCCTCTCTGTTGGACGCAGGTTTGGAGGCATTATGTGAGGCATCTCTTCTCTGAGTCACGTTTCAGGCGAGAGGCTGCGTACTGATGCAGGCCTCAGTTTTATGCATGTGGGTCCTGTAGTCTCCACCCGTCTACTTCCTGGCTGGCTTTAAAAGGGAACTGGATACTTACTCAGTTACCCTTATGTTTTTGTCCAGTGCAGTACTCAGTTGTATCCTGATCTCCGTGTATGACCCCGGGTTGCCTGACTATCCAATCTGGTGCTGACCTGTGGCTCTGTCTGATTATCCTCTCTGTGCACGCCCTGACCTATTGGACATCCAATCTGGTGCAGACCTGTGGATCTGGCTGACTAACCGCTCCATGTATGAACCTAGCTTGTCTGACTACCCAATCTGAAGCTGAACTATGGCTCTGTCCAACTATCCTTTCTGTGTTGCCTCCTGACTAGTGGACATCCATCTGGTGCAGACCTGTGGCTCTGAATAACTACCCACTTCGTGTATTACCCTGGCTTGTCTGACTATCCAATCTGGTGCTGACCTGTGGCTCTGTCTTACTATCCTTGCTGTGTTGCTCCCTCACCTAGCAGACATCCAATCTGGTGCAGACCAGTGGCTCTGGTGGACTAGCAGCTTTACTAACTGTAGGCGTGAGTCAGTAGTCTCCCTTGTTGCCATCCTTTAGAGGAGATCCTTAGTGTCTTTTCTGAGTCTTCCTGGCCCTACTGAGACTACCATTGGCTTCTGCCTAGTCTCTTGCAATGTGGTGTACTTCGAGGCAGCCTCCTATTCCTGATAGAGTTTCTAGCCTCTCCAGTTACCCTCTGCTCCTTCCTGATCCTTACTGTACATATTATTCTAATAAAGGTGATTTTTACTATACCGTCTGACTCTTGGTTTATTCCTGGGAACCATGGCAGTTGGCAGTGCATGGCTGAAGAACTATGTAACTTTATGTCTTTAAAACATGACTTGTGGAGATGGTGCGTTTTTGGCTGTTGCATGTGTGAGGATGTGCCTAGTCATGAGCCTGCTTTACGTCTGATCACATGCTTCTTACACAGACAACAGATAGCAGCATGTTTAACTTTTGTATTATGAGTGAAGTATCTACATACTGTGGGCTTCATAGACTCAGGGGTTCCTGAGGGGCTACTATTACTAATGGGGCTAGATGTTGTTGCAGTTGTGCTACTACTAGGTGTCAAAGGTGCTGCATTTCCAACAGCAGATGAGGTTTTCATCATAGCTAGGGTTGTGGATGTTGATAATCTGTGTTGCTGCTGCTTACTCAACACTATTGTGTGCGGCTGAGTGGGGGTTGGACTTAGACGTTGTGACGATGCTGATGATGACTGACAGGATAATTGTGTATTTTTTGGTAAAGTCAAACTTTCCAATGGATTTCTCAAACAGTTTATAAACAGACAGTGTCCCTTTTCAGTGGTGGAAGATTGAGCTTTTTCCTTTCAGCTAAGTTTCTTGCCTTGTCATCATCTCTGTCACTCTCAACCTCATCCGTATCTGAAGGAGAGGATGATTCTGGAGGGATATATTCTAGATCAACATAGTCGTCATCAATAATTAGGTCATCTTCAGCATTGCCCACTGCTTCTTTCCCACTACTTCTATACTGCTCTAGGCTTTTTGACTTGTCAAACAGTTTCTTTTTATATTTCCCATTAGAGGCATTATCAGCACATTCTCCACTACTTTGAGGAGTGACTCACTGTCAGTCACTGCAGTTTTAAGAACTGCCACACCTTCCTCCGTTATACAACCAACACTAGAATGTGACTTGTCATCTTCAGTGTTCTTAGGTGGTTTATTAATATTACTGATGGTGATAGTATAACATTTTATGGGGAAAAAAGAATAAATCAATAAAACCATGCAGTGCTAAGCACTCATAATGCCATTGTCTTAATTTTCAATCCAGAAAGGTTGATGGGGAGGTATTAAAACTTAACATGTATTGAATTAATTAAAATAGCAAATTAAAGGGGATGTTTAATAAAAAAAATGATTTATGCTTAATAAGTAGTGTAACTAATACCGTATCCATCCATGTGTTTATTTGTTGTTTATAAAAATCGCTATACAAAATTTTACCTGTTGACATCACTGCAGTCCACGGTACAGTACAAGCTGTACCGCAATGAAACAGAATCTGTCCCCATTCTCTGCCAAGGGCACACCCAATCTCCTCCCCACTTTCCCTTTAGACCAGACGCGCTCCCAGAGCGATGAGTGTGACGGTCATGTTAAAAGTAGTTGTGCTCGTGCCCTGAATGTTATCATAGAGTATATATAGAGTGTGGCCGCATGCTTTGCTAAAAATAGAGCAGAAGCAAGCAGAGCGGACCGGCACCTTACACTGCACAAATAGGTATAACCTATAATAAAAAAAATAAGTATGGAATATGAATATATAAGTATTTTGCTTTCTGCTGGTGCCAGAGCTTCCTCACATGCTCCCCCACACCCAGTACAGCGATCACCACCCCACAGTCTTCCCTTCCCTTCTATCTGAATGACTTATCATCATCGAGGTGGAAGATTTGCACAAGAAGGAATACGGTGCACATCACACAGGCATTTTAACTCTTTGAGTGCCAGAGGAGCAAGCAACACGTTGCAACACGTTGCCTTCTTGTGCACTGCAGAATATGTTGCCTGATAAAATAGACAGCCAAGGTGAAAAACAAGCTCAACAATCAAACGTATAAAATTATTCCAGCACAGAGCCAAGCATAGCCAGATGGAACATTTATTAATTCATGACGTACTCAGTTACTGTGTTATCTTTTAACCCTTTGAGTGCCATTGTTATGTGTCCAGACGGGCACTTGACCTTACAAATTTGTACACCTTCTATGAGCCTATGCATAAATCCATACAAATTTACCCTTAGAGGGAGCTGCGCCCTCTTTTTTCTTTTGTCTCACTGATATGTTAACCTTTTGCATGCCAGCGGGGTATGAAACACATTGCAGAGAAAAGCATTGCATAACACGCTGGTACTCAAAGGGTTAAGCCAATCTCATACATTCCCCTGGCGATCCTCTTCAGTTCTAGCCCGCTGCTTTATGAGCAGACCACTAGCCGTTTGTCTTCTCAGCTATGAATGTAGTGTTGCACAGAGTTAACCCTTTGAGTTCCAGAGGGGGTGTCCAACTATTTGCAAAATAATGCATTGGGTACCTGTCTGGCACACAAAGGATTAAAGAATGACATGTGGGAAAGGAGAGGAGCTGTGCATGGCCCCGATACATGGGGGCTGGCTTAGGGAGGAGGATTGGCTGCTCCAGAGATCAAGATGGCAGCACTCTCCCTCTAGAAACAAAAAGTTAAAATGAGCGACTGACTGGGAGCAAGAGCCTTTAAGGTACTCGCCACCAGGCACGACCGGAACAGAAAGATGGCGGCCATGGGGGGTCCAGCAGGCAAGGAGGGAAAGCAACAAAGGCTGGTGCATGCTGGGCCCCCATGGTGGTGGGGGGGAAGAAGGTGTGGGCTTGGTCACACCTGGCTGGGTGCAAGGCTATAAAAGGTGAACCAGCTAGGATATCCCACAGAACACTAACCTTTTGTTCAGCTCTTGTTTTGCAGAACTGCGGCCATGGAATGGAAGAGACTGCTAAGGAGAAGGATAACACTCCCCAAGCGGTACCGCCAGGAAACAGTGGCGGCAGGTAGGGCGGCACTGGGTTCCAGGCCACAGCGCCAGCGTGTTGTCTTTCCTCCCCAGCATTTCACTACTACTGCGCACGTTTCCCCAGCTCCAGCTCCCCTCGCTCCTGCATTCGCTCCCTCTCCACCATTACCCTCTCCATTTCCTAGGCATGAGATCGACCCCTCACTGTCTACCTCTCATGCGCCACCCGTTACACCCCCACATAATGCATGCCCCAATCCCAGCGTTGTGCAATGTAGCCGCTATGCGAGCTGTTGACCCGGTCGTTGGGTCAACAGATGAAAATTATACCCTGCACGGAGGAAGAGAGGATGCCTCGGTCCTCTCCCCTCAGCGGTGGTGATCTAATGAGAGACAAAGTGGAAGTTGCGGGTAACATGACTTCCGGTTCAGCGGGTCTTAGCCTGGGCGCATGTGCACATGTGTCCCAAACCTACTCTAGCAGAACAGCGGCACAGGAGCAGGGCAGCTGACCATCAGGTAAGAGGGCTGCCCTGCATACACACGGAGGGAGGAGAAGCAGGAGGCACAGGGGGGTAGGGACCATCAGGCACCAGCTTGGGAGCACTGTAGTGGGGGGGTAGTCACCCCTATGGTGGATTTCCAGGTGGTGCGCCTGGAGACATAGTGGGTTATCCTGGGAGGGGTATGGGGAACTGTCCAGGGTGGCCTCAGGCAGTGCCCAATGGGGGTTGGGGTTTTGGCCCCTTCTATGGGCCCTGGGGGGGTTTAACCAAGGGGGCGCCTTTGGAGGATGGGGGCCAAGGTTTTTGGGGATGGGGACCTTGGGGTGCAAGGAGGGAGGATGCATACCAGACTTGCCCAGAGGCAGAGGGCTGCACTGGGAACGTTAGGGAAGGGCCCTCCGGTAGTAGGAGACTTTCTGGGAGTGGGAGAATTTTTGCTAACGGGGGTCCTTGTATCATTGGGGAATGCGGTGCCGGGAGCGGATTTGTGGCTATCAGGGAATTTGTCAGGTAGTGGGGGTCTAGATGGTTTTGGTAGACTCTTGGGCATTGGGGGACCCTCGGGCAGTGTGGATGTACCGTTGAATGGGGATAATCAGGAACAATTTAATGGGGAGTCTTCAGGACAGGGACAAGTTACTAACATTGTCTCTTACAATCCTAGTAGCTCTTCAACAGCAACTGAACATGAGGGGTTAGTTGGAGCCAAAGAGTCGGGAGTGGAAAGCCAATCGGAGGACAAGGATCCAGAAGGGTCCAGCAGTAATCAGGAGGAAGAAGCAGACAAGAATGGTAAGTCAACACCTGGCAATTCACCTAATGGGGAGGGCGGCTCAACCTCTGAGGATTCGGATTCATCTGACTCCTCAGACGATGATTCCAAAGAAGGCGTAGTATTTAAGTTTATGCATAAATGTGTCAAGGGCGTTAATTTAAAGAAGGGTAAAAAAAGTGTGGGCAGAGGAGAAGAATTGCCTGAAGCTAGCTACTGCAGGGAATACATATATGTGTGCAATTAGAGCATTGCACACACATATTCCAGAAAAGGTAAAGAAGAGGATTCGGGCAGGCAAGAATATCTGTATGTTTGAGCTGACCATAGAGGCGGTTGTCGAGAAACAGGAGAAGAGTGATAAGGAAGTGAAAGCTGGGGGTAAATTGTACAGAGGCATTTTACAGTGGGTGAGGAGTTATTCGGTATACTCAAGTGTGTACTTGGAGACTAAGCCTGAAGAAGCACATAATGTTTTTAAATATCAAGATTTAATTGTCGATATGTACATTAAGCATGGGGGGTCAGTGTGGATTGAATATGATAGGGAGTTTCGGAAGAAGATGGAGGCTAGTAAGAGTTTGAGTTTGGGCCAGAAGGACATGGATTTATGGACCAATGTCGTGATGGGGCCGGCAGCAAAGAGAGTGGCAGGCCCTCTGGTGGGGGCAGGTAGACAGAGTCTAGGGCCAGCAGCAGGAACGTCAGTATACTATGCATATAATGACAAACGGTGTGCCAGGGGCTTTGCCTGCAAGTTCAGGCATGCATGTAAGCAATGTGGTGGCACCCATGCAATGTTGGATTATAGACAATGGGTGCGGGGGAACTTCAAGCCGTCTTTTCGGAAACCTGGGAATGGGGAAGTCACCAGTGCAAGTAAATGAGTTGGCTGAATTGTTGTATGCATATCCAGATTGGGACAGGGTGACGTGGTTGTTGCAGGGTTTTCAGGAGGGGTTTGTTTTACCAGTTGATTAATTTTTTGCAAGGAACTTGAAGTCGGCGTACGTCCACGCAGATATTTTACAGGAAAAAAATGACAAGGAATTGTGGCTAGGTAGAATGGCTGGCCCATTTGAGGTGATGCCAATCAGTGGTATGGTGTTGTCCCCGGTGGGTGTAGTTCCCAAGAAGGAGCCAGGCAAGTTCAGGTTGATTCAACATCTGTCATACCCGGAAGGGGGTTCAGTGAATGATGCCTTGCAGCAGGAAGCTTGTAGTGTGCAATATCAGTCCTTTGATGAGGCGCTAGAGATAGTGAAGAGAGTAGGCCCAGGGGCATTGTTAGCAAAAGTGGACATCAAATCCGCCTTCCATTTGCTGCCTTTGAATCCGCTGAGTTTTAAATACACTGGTTGTTGTGTGGAGGGAAAATTTTATGTGGTTGAGTGTCTACCTATGGGTTGTGCAGTATCATGTGCCTATTTTGAAGCATTCAGTCCAGTGATTCATTGGAGCTTAGTGAAGACATCAGGAACTGACAAAGTCGCCCATTACCTGGATGATTTTTTGTTGATCGGCCAGCCTGGGTCTGGGGAGTGCCAAAAGCTGCTGGGGAATTTGTTGACAATATTGCGTGGTTTGGGGGTGCCGGTAGTGGGGGATAAGACAGTTTTGCTGTGTAACAGGTTGTCATATCTTGGGATTGAGATTGAAACCAAGGCTAGGGAGTGCAGGTTGCCAGTAGATAAAGTGGAAAAGGCCAGGAATTTGGTGTGACAGGCCCTGGGAGCCAGTAAGCTGGAATTGTGTAAGGTTCACCAACTGCTGGGAGTTTTGAACTTTGCATGCAGAGTGATCCCGATGGGAAGGGTTTTTAACAGGAGATGGGAGAAAGCAACTGCAGGAGTTAAGAAGAGGCACCACAAGGTTAGGGTGATTAGGCAGCTCAGGGACAATTTGGAAGTTTGGAACAGTTTCTTGCAGGATTTCAATGGGGTACGTCTTTGGCTGGACTGCGCCCAGTCGAATGAGGAGTTACAGTTATTCACGGATGCAGCAGGGACTGTAGGCTTTGAAATTCACGTGGAAGGAAGTTGGTGCGCGCAGAGGTGGCCAGCACAGTGGGGGCAGAAGGGGCTGAGAGGAAATATGACGTTTTGGGAATTATTCCCCAAAGTGGTCGCATTAGAGCTGTGGTGCCAGAGGCTGGAAATAGGGCAGTGATCTTCTGGTCTGATAACATGGGGGTGGTCCATGCAGTGAACAACCTGTCCTCGAGATCCCTGCCTGTTATACACCTGTTGAGGAGGTTGGTGTTGGGCTGCATGAGACTTAATATTCAGTTCAAGGCAGTTCATGTGCCTGGGGTGGAGAATGGGATTGTGGATGCGCTATCCAGGGGACAGATGGAGAAATTCTTTAAGTTAGCTCCAAGGGCAGATAAGTGTGATGTTAATTTTCCCTTCGAACTTTGGCAGTGGGGAGCGGAATCCTAGACCGCCTGATTAGGGGATCATTGGCTCCGAGATCATGGCAGGCATACAACAGGGAGTGGAGCAAGTGGGTAAGTTTTGGGGGATGCAGAAAGGACAGCTCTGCGTGGAGAGAGCGGACAGGCTTTTGCGATATTTAGAGCGCATGTATGAGGAGGGCAGGTCTAAGGCAAGGGCGAAAGAGGCATTAGCAGCCATAGCATTTTTTTCAAAGCTCAAAGGTTTAGGGGACCCTACCAAAAGTTTTGTGGTATCTAGAGTGATGAAAGGATGGGGGAGGCAAGCGACAGAAGGGGTAAGCAGGACCTCATCATTATACATACTGGGGGCAATGATCTGACCAATGTCAAATCAGTGGAGCTGGTGTTAGCACTACAGAAGGCCATGATGGAAATGCAGGCAAGCTGGCCTGTGGTCTCGATGCTATGGTCTAACATTGTTCCCAGGCTGGTTTGGCGAGGCCCTTACTCCATCAAAGCCACTGAACGGATTAGGCGGAAGGTGAATAGGGCCATGGAGAGGTTTGTGTGTTCACATGGGGGGTTTACGATTAAGCATCCCGGGCTGCAGCCTAGTTGCAGGAGTTTATACAGACAGGATGAGGTACATTTGTCAGACATAGGATTGGATATTTTTAACTCAAGTTTGCGTTGAAAATGGCAAAAGAAGTGGCAGTAAAAGAGGGTGAGGTTAACACCTCTACTCACTTTTGGGTGGTGGCAATGCGGCATTCCCTGACTCATGGGGTAGCGGAAACACCCTGGAAGGTTTGCAGTGGACGGGCCTAGCTGGAGACTGACTTTGTGGTCAGGTTCGGCGAAGGCAGGCCCTAGATTTTTGAGTTTGGGCAGGCTTAGCCGGGAACTGATTTTGTGGTCAGGTTTGGCGAAGGCAGGAAGGGTACAGGCCTAGCCACCTGGTTGGTTGCGATACAAGAGCGGGCACTGACTGTGTGGTCAGGCATGCTGGGGAGCAGAAGAGAGGGGTTAGCACCAGGTGTGCAGGGGGGAGGGGCATGGGGACCAAATTATGTTTTGGGGATGCCCTGTGGGACCCCTCAGGGGAGGGTGGAAGGTTTTGGAGATGTCCGGCCTGCCCTCTCCAGGTATGGATGGTTTCTTTTTGGGGTGGAGCGAGGGCTTCATTTGTAAAGGTAGCCGGATGCAGGCTAGATCTGGCTGCAATGGTGGTCAGGTGCAGGCGGGGCCTGGCCACCTTCCCCAGGTGAGTGAAGGGAATGCCGCACTGGGGTATTGCTGTGCACAGTATAGTCTGTGATCCTTGGAAATAGGAAATAAAGACTTCTTTTTCCACAGTCAAGGAGTATGTGTCTGTTTCTTAAAGGGATCAGGAAGTAACTGTGGGGCCGAGCTCCTTAGTTAAAACAAGCGACTGACTGGGAGCAAGAGCTTTTAAGGTACTCGTCCCCAGGCATGACCGGGACAGAAAGATGGCGGCCATGGGGGTCCAGCAGGCAAGGATGGAAAGCAACAAAGGCTGGTGCCTGCTGGGCCCCCATGGTGGGGGGGGGGAGGAAGGGGTGGGCTTGGTCACACCTGGCTGGATGCAAGGCTACAAAAGGTGAGCCAGCTAGGCTGGCCCACGGAACACTAACCTTTTGTTCAGCTCTTGTTTCCCATCCACCCATCCCAAACAGGTACGGCAGCTGGAGGGCAACTAGGAGAAAAAATGCCAGGAAGTCAACATGGGGCAGACACGGAAAGGCAGAGGGGATAAAGAGGGGATGGGGGCAATAGGCAGCAATGCAGTATTCCCTGACTCATGGGGTAGCGGAAACACCCTGGAAGGTTTGCAGTGGGGGGGCCTAGCCAGGGACTGACTTTGTGGTCAGGCTCGGAGAAGGCAGGCCCTATATAGTTGAGTTTGGGCGGGTCTAGCT
This sequence comes from Rhinophrynus dorsalis, assembly GCA_037306005.1. Lineage (NCBI taxonomy): Eukaryota > Metazoa > Chordata > Amphibia > Anura > Rhinophrynidae > Rhinophrynus > Rhinophrynus dorsalis. The sequence continues at coordinate 411,206,499 of CM074722.1, read as the reverse complement.
GGGAACTGATTTTGTTGTCAGGCTCAGCGAAGGCAGGAAGGGCGCAGGCCTAGCCGCCAGGTTGGTTGCAATACAAGATCGGGCACTGACTGTGTGGTCAGGTGTGCTGGGGAGCAGAAGAGAGGGGCTAGCGCTAGGTGTGCGGGGGGAGGGGCATGGGGACCAAATTATGTTTTGGAGATGCCCTGCGGGACCCCTTGCGGTAATGGCTGTGTTGGTGGGGTGGCCCAGCTGCTACCGGTGGAGGGAGGGTGGAAGGTTTTAGAGATGTCCGGCCTGCCCTCCCCAGGTATGGATGGTTTATTTTTGGGGTGGAGTGAGGGCTTCAATAGTAAAGGTAGCCAGATGCAGGCTAGATCTGGCTGCAGTGGTGGTCAGGGGCAGGCGGGGCCTGGCCACCGTCCCCAGGTGAGTGAAGAGAATGCCGCATTGGGGTAGTGCTGTGCACGGTATAGTCTGTGATGCTTGGAAATAGGAAATAAAGACTTCTTTTTGCCACACTCATGGAATATGTGTCTGTTTTTTGAAGGGATCGGGATGTAACTGTGGGGCTGAGCTCCTTAACAAACAAGTACATTTTCTTAATATTGGGGAAAAAATATCAGTACTTGGGGAGGTTTTGTATTCCTTGAGGGAGGATTAATCAAATTGGGGGTGGGAGTTAGGACATGATAGTTCGAAAGGAAAAATGTTTGTACCCTCACTATGGTGCTGCCTGGGAATATGTACCGGCTTGCTTCAAGCTGATAGCTAATTTGAAGTGTAAGTCTATAATAGAGAAATTTAGTGCATTCTGAAGTTATCCTTACTTATGAAAATAGACATTAACATAATATGGCCCTATATTATTGGTACTAGGACATATACAAAAATGTCATCTCACTGAATTAGTTGTGCTTCCATGAGGCAAGAATTAAATATAATGCTACTGTGTATTATCACTACCAATACTTATATGTGAGTACAATGCCAAAAATAATAAATTCAGGTTCAAAATATTAACATCCCTGAATTAAGTAACACAAAATGTCACCAGCCTGAAAAAAGGGGAACCATAAGTGGCAGTCTAGAGTCAAGGCTTTGCCTTTTAAATAAGCCTAAAAATCATTAGCAAGATTAAAAAGAATAAGCACAGACATATTGTAGACGGTGTTGTATATCAACTGGTACAGATCAGGAAGGATCAAAACTTCCTGTTTCATTCAACCAAGACTTGGTGGCATTCTGGGTAAATTTCCTCTCTCTCTTCACAGTCCCCCAAATGTCCCAGATTCTGGTAACAAATAGAACAAATTGCCAGACCACAAGACTCTCTAAACTACACTCCAACTTTACATTATTTGCCTATCCTAACTAAAAATTCTGAAGCATTCTCTATCTCTGAGGAACAGCATAATGAATTGCTGTGGAAAAATGACACCTGTGAAACTTGCCACCTGGTGAGGAAATTCAATCTTACCATTGATTTCAATGCAATGAGCACTCTCAATGCAATCTGTACTTTACGTGAAAAATGTCCCACTTGGTGGGAAGTACCATATTTTGCCTGTTATGCTTTTGAGACAATATTTTTTCACCCATCCCTAGTCCACATGTGATTCAAACAAAGGTTGTCTTCATGCTAGCAATTAAAATTGGCTGATGTGTGTTTGTGTATTTCTTGGTAGCCTCAGATTTCATCCCATGGTGAATTAGGTTGTAATTACACCTCTGATTGCAGGGTAAAATAAAAACACTCAGCTCAATACGGCTTCCTATTATTTGCAGCTCAAAGACCGTAACTAGAGAATTCCAGGTGTATAACATACATCACTCCTTGGAAATACACAATGGTCAGATGTTGAGTTTCACATCCTGTGCTGGGGATATCAGAAAATATATATTTGTAGCTAAGTTTTTTTATTTATTTATAATGTATTGATTTTTACTAGTTCAGCAGAAGTGTACGTCCTCATGTAAGCAGTGATCAGTTGATTGCAAAAGGGAACTTCCAATGGACCAGAATCCCACCCCCGTTATATTCTTCTGCCCCTATCAGATCATAAACAATTTAATTAAGAGAGATGTTTTCACATTTATCTGTATAACATGCCCAAGGAAGCAACCTGAGAGGTGTTGAAAGACTGTATCCTAAATCTGCTTAGTTATAAATAAAGGTATCAACTTGACTATCTTTTCCTCCTCTATTTGTATGACTAACATGGTACCAACTCTCATCTTAAATAAAGAAATACATGCATACATACATACAAACATAAATAAAAGCTAATTTCTTTAAAGGGATAGTAATACTTAAAAAGTAAAAAAAATATATGTTGTGGGTTTATCCCCCTGAGTAAAACAATTGAACTCCTACTGCTGAGAGATATTTTATTAAAAAATTATAACAGCTCAAACTTGAATGTTTTAGGTGCAATATCACAGTGGCCTGAAAAGTTACAGTGGTGCTGTTGCTACACCATCCTATGGAGATTTATGGTCTACGAACCAGAGCTGTCCATAGGATGGTGCAGCAACAGCGCCACTGTAAATTTTCAGGCCACTGTGATATTGAACCTAAAAAATTCAAGTTTGAGCTGTTATAATTTTTTAATAAAATATCTCTCAGCAGTGAGAGTACCTTTGCTTTACTCAGGCGGATAAACCCCACAACATATATTTTTTTACATTTAAAGTATTACTATCCCTTTAAACAACAACTTCCTAATGTAGTCATTGGGTGTCGCTCTTCCTATAACTTACAATAGAGAGCTAAGATTCTAAAACAGCTTGCCCTTCCTCTATTTCCTGTTACATTACAAAACAATTATAATTCTTTTGAGTGTACAATCTATACTATAAAAGAAGAAGTGGTCAGGTGGGCTGGGACATAGCACCCTGGGGTTGGGACATAGCAGCACATATGCAGATCTCCTATACACTACCTGAGCTCAAGATACACACCCCGGGGCCCAGCTAGAAGGAGATTTTCATATCTCCTACATATTGCCTCAGTAGAACATACACAAAGCTATTTAAATCTCCACACCCCTCACTATCCCTTCACCGAAACCAAAAAAATGTCTGACTCTCACCTCTTGGGGTCTAAAATGTAAGCCACTACCACATTCTGTTTTTGCTGCAAACACACTTGCATTACCCACTCACACACACACACACACACACCACTAACATAAAAATAGCATATTCTGTTCTACATGTACTCACCACTCATACTACATTCATCAACATACTCACCAGCACACCCTACAACAATGAGCCACATTCAGTTCGCCGCATGAACACACACTTCCATCATCCTTACGCACTTCTGAATACATGGGAGAGAGCTTCATCTCTGGTACAGGACAAGGAAGAGAAAGAGCTTCATCTCTAGCGCATGACAGGAAAATACATGATAGAGAACTTCATCTCTGCTACAGGACAAGACAGAGATATAAATATTCACCCTCGTGATGAGAGAGAGTCTGTCGGGAGAAGAAAAGGGATAGATCACAGGATAGACAAAGCACAATCACGTCTGAGACAGAATGGGACACAAGAGAACAGATATCCAGGGCACTACTGTATGCTAAGTACACTGCGTGCAGTGAGTGGGAGCTACACAGGTCACAATGAACATAGTGTACAAATGTGCTGTTATATCCCTTCTCTCACATCCATTAGATATGAGCAAAAACCAACATTCTGGTTACTACATGAAATAAACAATATATTCTCTACCTCCCCTCTATATACAGGCAGAAGTGATATTTATGTATCTCCATCCTTAACTCTTCTACAGTCTTATCCAGTGTCTGCCCCAGACCTGCTGGGATATGTAGTTTTGCTAGGGGCCCTGCTCTCTATACTATATGATTGTGCAGACATTCATACCTCCCAACATTTCAAATTGCCAAAGAGGGACACTTGTGTTTTAGGGGGTGTTTCTGGGGGCGTGGCTGGTGGAAGGGGCATTACCAGAAATTTTTAAGCTATTTCATAACCTAGTGACACCTCCTTGTGTAACCTAATAAATGACTTATAACAAGACCAAAGTATTTTATTTACACACACTAATTTATAAACACACATACTGACATTTAAACAAACCATAATGTTAGTTTTATTGCTGTAGAGCAATATTATACACTTATATACACACCACACAATCTGATCTCCTAAAAAGAGGGACATCAGGGTGGGAAAGAGGGACAGAGGGATTTAGGTCTAAAAGAGGGACTTTCCCCCCTAAAGAGGGACACTTGGGAGGTATGGACATTTACACTACAATTCCCAGCAGTGCCCTCGTTGCACCACTTCCTGCTTTCCATGCCCAAAAAAAGTTGAGGTATCATAATCAATGTACATTCCCCTACAGGAGGCAGGGATTAATGGAATGAAATAGGTTTTAAACTGGAAACCTGCAGTGTTTGTTTACCCGGTTAGATGTTCCTTCAATCCTCTACTGTCCTGTATTTTAACAGGAAATGTTCTATTCTACATCATGCCCCAACATTCGCCTCACACCCTCCCTAACTAACATGTCTCCTGCGTGGGTAACCAGCACAATCCTCCCTGGACACTACCCTCCCGCACCACCCTCTGGCTCACCCCCTCTACCACTCTTCTTAATGCTATCTGCCCAAACCATACAGACATTCACATAAACACATCACAAAATTACACGCATACAACACTGCAGTATATAGTAACACTAACCCAGACATATACAAACATAATAGGTCACTGCTCCACTTATTCCAAACTTACATTATCCAAAGACGCACAGCACACTGAGAGTAACAATATTCTGCTCATTAATGAAAGACGCACAACACACTGTGACTGCCAATATTCTGCTCGTCCATATATTTTAATTTATTTTTTCCTTATACTTTTGAGACTTTGGATTGGCTGCTTTGCTACTCCCTTCCGCATCACATGTCCCCGGTTCTCTGTGCTGTCGCCTTTACCCCACATGCATTGCCATTGTGCCCCTTTTGCAGATCGACATCATATCGTGCCCCTACAGCAGTGTTTCTCAACTCCTGTCCTCAGGACCCACTAACAGGCCAGGATTTGATGATTTCCTTGTTAGAGCACAGGTGAGTTAATCAATGTGAATGAGAATCTGATCAACACACCTGTGGTCTAGCAGGGAAATCCCTAAGTCCTGGCCTGTTAGTGGGTCCTGAGGACAGGAGTTGAGAACCACTGCCCTACAGGGTACACTCAATGAATGCGTCACTTACTGTGCGTTCAGCTGTCCAATGTTCCTAAGTCAGGTGTAAGCAACATGCAGCTCTCCACCACTTTCTGTACTACATATTCCATGATCCTCAGTGAGCTGATAGCTGTGTAAGCACGATGTGAGCTGTAGTACAAGTGCTGGAGGCCGCAGGTTGCACACTCGCCACCACATTACTCTTTGTCAAATATACATCCTATTGCTTTTTCACAAGGTATGTTGTAAAGGGCAATTATTATGATTAAGACTCACTGTATAGGCCAAGGTTTCTCTATGCAGCCAAGAAACCTCCCCCCGCCCCCACCCAAGAAAACAGAACCCCTCTGATGGCAAGGAGGTGGAATGCACTCTGAAATTGTGGTCCTTACCAAAGTCCCTACATGGCCTCCACAGACTCTTAAATTCTTATTCACAAAATAAATTAGCAACAATTCTGGGGCAAAATAGTTGTACCATAGGGGACAGATGAAATCTCCCACTGAGTTAAATGAGACTTTTAACCCCTTGAACGCTAGAGAGGTCTCCAAAGCATTGCTAAGCGATGCGTTGGAGACCTGTCTAGCATTCAGGGGGTTAAAATTCACATTTAAATTAATGGGCATTCTGGGGATATTTATCCCTGTGGGACAGTTGGTTTGCTCTAGAACTGTGCCTTACATATTGTAAATAAGGCCCTTAGTGTCAGACTTGGAAGACCATTACGGTCTATAGGGGCTGCACTCACACCCCAATGAGACTGTTCTGCGAGACTTATGAGACTTCCTCTCTGTTCAAACCGCTCTTAGCTCCCTCATCCACCAGGGCTCACAATGACCTAGGGCAGTGGTTCGCAACTCCAGCCCTCGGGACCCACTAACAGGTCAGGACTTAGGGATTTCTCTGCTAAAGCACAGGTGTGGTGATCAGAGACTCATTCACACTGATTAATTCACCTGTGCTCTAACAAGGAAATCATCAAATCCTGGCCTGCTAGTGGGTCCCGAGGACTGGAGCCGAGAACCACTGACCTAGGGGGTGCAGATCTGCTGATTGGTCACTGTTCATTTTATAGCTGTCCTTTTACTCTCTGGATGCAAGAAATATCCACTGCACAGTGAATTAATCATTGCTACAAATATCACAAGTAGAAATATTTATATATATCAAGCATAAGCAGCTATGTCATACTAACTTTCAAATTGACAGTTGATGACTTATCTAGCATTGAAGGGGTTAAAATCAACATTTATAAAATAAAATTAAAAAAAGAGTGATTTTGATTGCTCCTAAGGCTGTGGATGGCTTGCCTCATAATTGCTAATTTCTTTTGTGCATAAGGTACTTATCCTATAACAGCACTTGCTCATTACAAACTTCCTCTTCTAGTATTACTAGCAGTGTGGGACGGTGTTGCCCATCTGTTTGTTTTTCAAGCAATGCTTAACCCTTTGAGTGACAGAGGGGTACACAAGGCATTGCAATGCACTGCGTAGTCTTCTTGCACTCAAAGAGGTAATGTGAGGGTGAGTCACACAGGAGTATATATAATGTACACACTGTAGACACAGGAGTATATATGATGTGTTTTAATGTACACCCTGTGTGCACACTATTATACATTATATATACACAGTCATGTGTGTACAGTGTGTATATATAGATCATATGCAATATATATACAGTCCTGTGTCAGTGAGGCTCACATTAACCCTTTGTGCGGCAGAGGGGAACGCAATGCATTGCAATAAGTTGCATAACCCTCTGCCACTGAAAGGTTTATACATTATTTGTAAAACAAACAAAGAGACGGGCAATGCTACTGCTAGTTATATATAATTTTATAGATAGAGATACAACAAGGAAGGAATCCATCTGAAACTACTACCGAACACCTATGTACAGCACAGAAACACACAGAACATCAGTCCTCACACACTTTGCTTTCAATGGCAGGCAAAAGGGGGTGCGTGCATCTTTCTTCAACTCAGAGTTGCACACTCAGAAGTCTGAATTATATGACGGTGATGGGGTCCCCTGTGGTCACATGACCAGACATCGACAGGAATGAAGGACAGTGTATGCAGACCATGGTTGGTAAGGACTTCCTCCTTGCCAACCACAGGCAGCATGCACTGTCTTGAGGTAAGAGGACGTACAGTTCAATAGATACGCTCCATATAAAACATAAAAACATGAGACTGAAGGCATCTGGGACATTTCCAGGCACAGATCTGAGAACAGAGGCCTCAATCTGGGGACATTCCCCAGAAAACAAGGATGTCTGGTAACCTTATGCTAGAGTGAACTCCAACAGATTGTTTCTCAGTATGTTCACAAACTCTCTAGCATTTAAGGGGTTAAAACTGCCCTTGAAATCAAAGGTGATTTTTATATGTTCCCTATGTTGGTTTACTCCGGAATTGATCTTCTTTTAATTTATGAATAGGACTCATAGGGGGTTATACACTAAGGTGTGATAAAAGGTTGATGAAAAGGATAACTTCTCTAGTGACATCACTTTGCCATTTCTTATGCTATTATATGGATCCTATGCACTAAGATTTCTCCAGCTTTTGAGATCTTAATGCATAAGCTCTATAGAATAACATAGGAACTGGAGAAGTAATATCACTGGAGAAGTTATCTCTTTGTTATCACCTTATCACGCCTTAGTGTATAACCCCCATAGTGGTCTATTTAATAAAATTATGCCTGAAAATTGCAGAGCAAATGGCAAGTTGGTTAATTAACTAATGTATCTGACACCAGCTGCATTTCTGTTGATGATCATAAAAAATTTGCATTGCAGCTGGAAAATAAATGCATAGACATCCATGCAGCTTTGGATGCTTTAAAAATTTTATTAACATTGCTAAGTTTTGCTAAGTTTTGTTTGAAGTCATGAGAATTCCTGTTAGTAGTATAAATGATGCACATGCAAACTTTTTTAGGCTCAAAATTACTTTCTATCATTATTAAATATGAGAAACACAATCATAATTGTTTCTAAATAAAAATTCTATTAAATTGCCCCCACGGATGTAAAATAAGAATATAAGATTAGTAAAACACTCCTCTATAGAACACAAGCGCAGAACATATAAGGATTCTCACTTAAACAATGGATATAAATATATTCACTCAATTTTGTTCTTCAGAATGTTCATTGAAAGTAGCAATTGTAATAGTAATAATCTAGAACATAAAGTCCACTGGTAATAAATTGGTATTGGGAAATCAGATGAGAAGGCATGTGAGAGAAATGTACACAGAAATACTGTATATACCAGTGAAGCTGTAGATTACAAAATGTGGCGCTTCAGCAAAATGATAAAGTAGCATATGAAGACAGAGTGAAAAGTAATTGCACAGCACACTCTAGTGGTAAAAATATTTATCATCATACATATTTGATTAGGTGATGCCATTCCAGTCTGAACAAAGAATAGTGATTCAAGAGCCGCATACCACCAAATAATGCAGTCATTGAAGACAAGCATGTACAAAATTAGACTATAATATATTATAATATATTAAACTAAATATCAATAGATAGACCAATAAAATGCCTTACATTTTGCTATAAACTTTTAAATAATAAAGATCCTTATACAGAAAGACAGAGGCGTGATTCTGGAGCGAACCAACCTCTCTATAGGGGTAAAATGAAATCTCCAACTTAAATTGGGATTTTTTTTTTTTTTTTTAATAAACTTTTTTACTGAGTTTTTCAAAATACCAAGACAATCATACATGAACAATGAAAACATAAGGTATTTCAAGCAATACGTGTTATGAAAAAGAACCCAACGCCAGTGTGTTTGGCATATAGCAGGGAAATTCCTTCCCACAATGAAAGGATATGTCAGTCCCCGACTGATATAGTATATCATTGAAGACAACTGGGAAAAGTATATAGTACAGTGAAATAACACGCACATGGTATGTCCACCAGGGCACTCAACGAAGCCATACTAACAGATAATGCCCTAATTAGAAATCCAAAAAAGAAAACAAAACACAAGACATATAACAAAAGACAAGAAACAGGTGCATGCCACTAGAGGGGCCCAATCACCCCCCCCCCCCCAATCCCAAAGGAAACAAAAGAAGAAGGTTAGAGCAAAAGAGAAGGACCAGGCACTCCCAGATTCTCTCCCCCAACATCCAAACAGGGAAAGGAGGAAACACCCCCCTCTGCCTCCAACTGAGATTCCAAGGGACTATCAGTTAACAGTCTCTCCTCCATCCACAAGGTATACTTAAAAGACCATTTGACGAGCAATAGGCAAAGATAGCATAAAGGGTTCTCAGAGAGTGATAAAATGAGCACCCAACATCTCCTTATCAGAAAGAGCAAGCGTCCAATGCAGTCTGGTAAAGTAAAACAACTTATGCATCCATTGACAGAGCAGGGGTGGTTGGGACGACAACCAAAGCACCAGAATACATTTCAATGCTACCATGACTGCAAAATCAACCAGTTTAGATTGGGAAGCTGTCAGCTGAGAGGGAGAATCATATACCCCAAGCACAAAAGATGGAGAATCGAAATCAAGTGGGATCCTCATCTTTATAGTGATGTAGAAGAATATCTTCGTCCAAAAAGAATAAACATGTGGACAGGTATAAATCATATGAAGCAAGGTTGCAGCGGAAGCCTGACACTTAGGACAATAGGAAGCCGAAGTAAGACCAATACGGTGGGCGACCAAAGGGGTCAGTAATAATCTATATGAAAGATTATGAAAATAAGCAGACGGAGAACATTGCAATCTGTGCAAAAAGCTGGACTCCAGCTGATCTACCGTTAGTGTGGGTAGGTCCACCAGCCAACCAGAAGAGCGCAAAGGGTTCGAATCTGTATGAGCCATAGAAAAGATAGTCCTATAAATAAGGGTGGTTTTGAAAGACACTGCCGGAAGCTTTTTAAGTAAACAGTCCAGCGGATTGTCTGTAAGCTGGTCAGATAATACCGGTAAGAGAGACTGGACATATTGTTTAGCCTGCAAGAAAGCACAGAGATGGTTAGATGGTAAAGTATATTTAGATTTGAGATCTGGAAAAGAATATTCCTGTTCAGTTGAGGGGTCTAATAAGTGACCTATCGAAGTAATATCCCGCGAGGCCCAATGGAGAAACCAGGCATCAGCCGCTTCACCTTGAAAAGAGGAATTTGAATTTGAAGAGATGATATTGTATGTACTGCCAGCCCTTTACAGTAGATGCCAGCAAAGGATTAGCCACACAAGAAGAGGGAAGAGCGGACAAAGGTGCATGTAGCATATAAGAAAGACTAAGTGACGGACAGAAACACTGGTCCCTATCAGGAACAGTATAAACCGCGGTGTTATCCAACCAGTCCTTCGCATACCGATGTCACAGTGCCTTACCTCTGCCTCCGCCGTTCAGCCAGGAGTAGGGTTCTGGACGGACGCTCCTGCATCACTAGCAGCATTCCTCTGCCTGCGGCCTAGTCTGATTCCTGGTTACTGGCAGCATTGAATCAGGCACTTGCCTGGACACCTGTTATAGGCCCAGCCTGGGGGACCTAATTGGTCCCGCCTTCTCCTTCACCTTTATAAAGCTCTATGGGCCTGTGTATCAGTTACCCTTACGTTGGAGTTCAGAGCAGTTCATTATCTAGTATTCCTGATTCCTGTGTATGATCCGGCTTGTCTGACCATCCATTCTGGTGTTGACCCATGGCTCTGTCTGACTATTCTCCTTGTGCTTTCCGATTTGGCTCTGATATCCTTTCTGGTGCAAACCAGTGGCTCTGGCTGACTACCCGCTCTGTGTATGACCTAGGCTTGTCTGTCTACCCACTCTGGTGTTGACCTGGGGCTCTGTCCACTGCGCATCCAGCATTCCATCACTTCAGTGGATATCCTATCTGGTGCAAACCCACGGCTCTGGCTGACTACCTGTTCCGTGTATGACTTTGGCTCGTCTGACTATCCTATCTGGTGCTTACTAGAAGGCCCTGTCTTTTCGCTCCTAGGGTTGGTTCCGTTATTTAGACATCCTTCCTAGTTTTGACCTGGGGCTTTCAGACTCCCAGCTACTGACTTCAGGCTGAGTCAGTATCACTCTTGGGCATTACCGTACTGCGAGACTCCAGCAGGCTGAGGCCTAGTTATCACGGTGCCCATGCTATGGGGGCGACATTCTGTCAATCTGGTTCTCAGTTTACTCCTATTGGTTGCAGTGGTATTGGCCCGCCCAGTATTTGTCCTTAAATACTGGGTCCTGTCACTTCGCTGTTGCCCTTTCGTGGTGTTTCTGTACCAGCGCTTGTTCCAGTTCTCGTGTGATCTCAGTGTATGACCCGGATTGCCTGACCACTCTGCTGCTTCTGTTCCTGCCCTGTGTACCAACCCGGCCTGGCTGAAGTTCCTCCTCTGTGTACCAACCCGGATTGGCTGACATTCCTTCTCTGTGTACCGACCCGGCCTGGCTGACATTCCTGCTCTGCGTACTGACCCGGATTGGCTGACATTCCTGCTCTGTGTACCAACCCGACCTGGCTGTTGTTCCTGCTGTGGATACTGTTTCTGGTTGGCTGTTGTTCCTGCTCAGTGTACCTACCCGTTGGGCCTCCATTGCTGCCTGCTCAGGACTGCCTGCTGCTCCTTGTGTCTCCACTGGGCTTGGCATCCGGGCAGTGTTGCTCTCATTACACCCATTTACTGCAGTCCGGTCTCGGTTACTCTCCGTGTCGCGCGGGCGACACTCCGGTTGAGCCTTATACTGCAGTCTGGTCTCGGTTACTCTCCATGTCACACTGGCAACACTCCGGTTTGAGCCTTATACTGCAGTCTGGTCTTAGTTACTGTCCTTGTCGCGCGGGCGACATTCCAGTGTGTGCATTCCATTCTGTGCCTCTATATGCTAGACCTATACTCCTGCCATCAGCTGAGGTTGGGTTTCATTGGGCTCCTCAGGCTACTTCCATCTCAGCAGTCGACATTGGTCTAAGTCTTCATCTATCCCCTCAGGGAAAAGGGCCGCTCTCCACCGGTTGTTGGCATTGTAGTCTCCGTTGGGCAACCTCTGGGCATACAGTCATACAGTCCGCTACTGCTACGGCAGCTTATAAGTTTGCTAAGGGCCTTCGCTTATTCCTGTGGAATTACTCGCTGTTTAGACTCTCCCTCTCTAGGGAGAGTCTCAAGGGCCTCGTGCTGATAGGTTCTGTCAATCTTCCTGGACTATCAGTAACCTGTTCATTGCTGCCTTGTCGGAGAATCACACGTAATACCTGACCTGTGTCAGTATATTGTTATTATTTGTCTGTACAATTGCTGGACCCGTGTGGGTATTTATTTATGTAACCTGTCCTGTGTCAGTACTACATTGTATATATATTACTGGACCCGTGAGGGTTATTGCTATTTTACATTGTTCAATAAAACTGTGTTTTTACCTAAACTTACTGTCTCTGAATGTCAAACAAACCGTTACAGTACGAAAGGGCCATGACCTCAGACGGTACAGGTGAGGGTAATACACAAAGCATCCATTGGAGGATGGATTTACATGAGCAGCGTTTGGACCAGTTGGCACTGGCAGTACAAACTATTCTAGAACGCACTGCTCATCTAGAAAAAACGGTTCAAGCCTCGGTGGTCTCCCCCGTTTCAACACCGTGAGCTCAATCCCAGACACAAGTGGCCTTGAATAAAGGGTTAACCACCACAGTGTTACGGTTTTTAAGACACTCAGACCAATAAGTGAAAATAAAACACACTTTATTAAAGTGAATGATGACACTTACGCCCTCTAGAGGCGGTAGGTAATACACAGATAATGTAAACTGAGATAATACAATGAAAATAGTATTAAGGACATAAATGCAAGTCAGTATGCACTAGGATGATATGGACCCCAAAGGGGTTAAAGTCCAAATTATACTCAGTCTCAGATGTGGAAGTTTGACACGCCCTTGATGTTAAATAGACTGTGCTGTACAGACGAAGTTCATCAGGTGCTGAGGAACGAGTTGCCTTGCCAAGGTGGTAGATGATAAGCAGACTGGGTAACAACTTAGCCCCCACGGGCGTAGCTACAGGAACTGCTTAAGTATGTGCAAGTGCGAATAGCCCCTTGGGGCAGTATGAAAACCGGCCTGCAATGCAAGAGCTAATAGCCTCCTCAGGCGTAATCGAATGCAGTAATACTAGAGCCAGAGCCACTAGCCCCCGCGGGCGTAGTACCGGATAGCCAACACTGAAGCCTTTCTGCCAACACTCTGGGTATATGATCTCGTCGGTAACCAACACCGGAGAGCCTGTAAGCGCCCAAACGGCCCAAGCTTTGTGAACACTCTGCAACGTTAGACTAGAGTTGCCGACGGAGAGCGGCCAACTCAGCAGCAGTATCACTTGTAACAAGGCTCGTACTGGAGATAGAGAGAGTGAATAAGAGGCAGTACTGCAAGAGTTAAAATGCACGTTTACTTGAGGCTTCAGTGCTACTGCAAGGCTCTGTAACGTTACGCGGGGCTTCAACGCTACGCTCAGGCTCTGCAAGGAGAGGAAGGCCCACAGAATACACACAGCTCTGCACTAGAACGAGGCACAGCACTATCGAAGGAATCACCAGGCTAGGCAATGGCACACTCGTGGGCATCAGAGACTGGAAAATGTCGCGACGGCGACAACTGGAACGCAGGTCACTGGAACAAGCTGGAAGTCAATCTTCGGAGCAGGAAGTCAGCCGGACCGGGTCATACACAGGCAGGGACGTCAAACTAGCCGGGTCAGGATCCAAGGGAGGTCCGTAGACGAGCCGGGTCATACACAGGCAGGGACGTCAAACTAGCCGGGTCAGGATCCAAGGATGGTCCGCAGACGAGCCGGGTCATGCACAGGCAGGAACACTGGAGAATGGTCAGGACAAGCCGAATCGGTACACAGGAACTCAGAATACAGAAACACAGCAAAAGCGCACTGGCTCAGGAACACCACGAAAGGGCAACTGACATAAGAGATAGCCAGGTATAAAAAGGTCATCAGGAGGCGGGTCAAACTCAGTCAGCAAATCAGTGACATCCACAACAGAGAGTGACAGGAATCACAGGCACTGTGATACACAGCTCCATTACCTCTAAGATATGATGGCGAACCTACCCTGTGCAGAGGGTTTATAAATCAACTCGAGATATACCTGGAGCTGACTCCCCATGCCTTCCCGAATGACTGAGCTCAGGTGGGCTTTATGATTTCGTTACTGACGGGCAGAGCCATGGCATTGGGCCAATCCCTTGTGGGAGGCTGCCAAACCATGTACACAAAACTTCAGGGAGTTTGTGCATTCCTTCCGCAAGGTGTTTGAAGTTCCAGGTAGAGCCGCCTCTGCTGCCAAAAGATTAATGTAGATACAACAGGGCTCCTGTACAGTGGCGGATTATGCTATTGAATTTCGTACATTGGCAACAGAGGTAGGTTGGAACAATGAGGCGCTGGTGGCAGCTTTTGCTCAGGGACTTGCTGACCGTATTAAAGATGAAACAGCAGCCAGAGATGTGCCTAACAATCTGGATGAATTTATTGATTTCGTTATACTGATTGATTCCCGCATCCGTGAACGTATGGCGGCCAGAGACCGCAAGCAGCGGGCCAGGAATTTGGGGCAGGCAAGTCAAAATTTCCCACCCATGCCTCCCTTGCCCCCCATGCCTCCTGACCGTATCCAAGAGAATGGTGAACCAATGCAGCTTGGATTCACCAAGCTGTCTAAGGAGGAACGGGCGCATCGCCATAGACAGGGCCTCTGTCTGTATTGCGGCCAACCAGGACATATGTTGCATTCGTGTCCGGTACGGCCGGGAAACAGGCTCACCTAGGGTACCTTGGGGGACAGGCCCTAGGTGGCATTCAGCAGTCCCTAGATCCAGTTTGTCAGAAACCCACTATCAAGGTGGTGTTTTCCTGGGCAGAACACTCTGTGGAGGTTCTGACCCTGATTGATTCTGGGGCAGCCGGATATTTTATGGATAATTCTTTTGCTGCGCTACACAAGATTCCGCTAGTTGAAAGGGAATCTCCCCTAGCGATTGGGGATATTGATGGTAGACCATTGGTACCCGCTCAGATTACCATGGAAACGATATCGTTATCCTTAAAGATTGGGGCTCTCCACACAGAGAAACAGCAGTTTCAGATCATCCAGACTCCGCACCACGCAGTCATTCTGGGGTTTCCATGGCTACATTTACACAACCCCAGCTTTGACTGGCAGACTTGTGAAGTTATGTCATGGTCTGAATATTGTATGGAACACTGTCTCTCCCACCCTACTAAGAACATGTGTACCTCTCCCTCTGTGCCAACTGAGTATCACCAATTCAGTGACGTTTTCAGTAAGGGAGAGGCTATCGCATTGCCTCAGCATCGATCCTATGATTGCGCTATTGATTTGCCTCCAGGCGCTGTTCCCCCCCGGGGGCGCACGTACCCATTGTCGTGTGAGGAAAATCAGGCCATGGAGGAATATATCACAGATGCCCTCTCACGGGGTATTATCAGGAAGTCTACCTCACCTGCAGGGGCTGGGTTCTTTTTCGTAAAAAAGAAAAATGGCGAGTTACGACCCTGCATCGATTATCATGGCCTGAATAAGCTCATGGCAAAAAAACCCTACCCGATACCACTCATTACCGAATTGTTTGACAGGTTGAAGGGCTCTTCTATTTTCACCAAGCTTGATTTACGAGCCGCATATAACCTGATCAGAATAAGAGCTGGGGACGAGTGGAAAATGGCGTTCAATACTAGATCCGGTCACTACGAATACCTTGTCATGGCGTTTGGGTTATGTAATGCTCCGGCAGTGTTCCAGGAACTGATTAACGATGTCCTCCGTGATTTGTTGCAAACCTGTGTAGTGGTCTATCTTGACGATATACTCATACATTTGTCTAATTTGTCACAACACATTAAGGATGTGTCTGAAGTTCTGCTCAGATTACGTAACAACAAGTTGTTCTGTAAAATCGAGAAATGTGAATTCCACAAGTCCACGGTGCCCTTCCTGGGCTTTGGGATATCCAAAGATGGCATCGCTATGAACAAGGATAAGCTTGCAGCAGTGCTGCAATGGCCATAACCTAAGGGACTCAAGGCAATCCAAGGCTTTCTTGGATTTGCCAATTATTATAGAAAATTTATTCAAAACTTTTCCACGATTATTAAACCCTTGTCTGAACTTACTCATAAGGGCGCCAGCCCCTCCCAATGGTCTGAGACAGCTGATCGGGCCTTTGTGACACTGAAGTCCGCCTTTGTGTCTGCTCCTGTGTTATCCCACCCTAACCCCTCCCTTTCATTCACCTTGGAGGTTGATGCCTCTGAGACTGGGGTAGGGGTAGTATTGTCACAGCGTCTGTCCCCTGGGAGTATACTAAGACCGTGTGGATTCTTCTCCAAAAAATTGTTCCCAGAGTAATTATGAGATTGGGGACAGAGAACTCTTGGCAATTATTCTCGCTGTAATGGAATGGCGGCACCTGCTGGAAGGTACCAGAAATCCTGTATTGATCTTGACCGACCATAAAAACCTGACGTACCTTTCAGAGGCCAAGAGGTTGTCCTCTCGACAGGCCAGATGGGCCTTGTTTCTGTCTCGATTCAATTTTATTGTTTCCTATCTGCCTGGTTCCAAGAATGTTAGGGCGGACGCCCTGTCCAGGCAGTTTGGTCCTGAAACTGAGAAAGACGAGGTTTCTGTACCTATCATTCCGCCTGATCGCATTTTAGCTACCCTGCGGGAAGAGATTCTTGCTACCCAGGCTGCAGCACCCCCTGACACCCCAGTGGGCAAGTGTTTTGTAGCCAAGCCACTTTGTACCCGCCTACTTGAAGTATATCATGCATCATGAGCTGTCGGGCACATTGGTAGAGACCAATTGATCTGGTCTCTTTCTCAGTTATTTTGGTGGCCTTCTCTACGTGCTGACTGCACCGCATTTACGGCAGCTTGTACTACATGTGCCCATTTCAAGTCCCCTAGACACCTCCCTGTTGGTTACTTCAACCAGTACCTAATGGCGAGCGTCCCTGGTCCCACGTGTCCATTGACTTCCTAGGAGAACTGCCAGTGTCTAGGGGTTTCTCGTTTATCCTGATGATAGTCAATAGATTTTCTAAGATGGCACACTTTGTGCCCTTTCCTGGCCTTCCCTCAGCCCAGGAGCTGGTGTTCGTCTTTGCCAGAGAAGTATTTCGGTTGTATGGGGTACCCAGGGTCCTGGTATCTGACCATGGGAGCCAATTTGTATCCAGAGTTTGGAGAGCATTCTGTGATCAGATGGGCATACAGCTGTACTTTTCGTCTGCCTACCATCCCCAGACCAGTGGAGCCGCTGAGCGTGCCAGTCAGGGATTGGAACAATTCCTGCGCTGTTTCGTGTCCGATCATCATGATAATTGGGCCGACTTGTTGCCGTGGGAAGAGTTTGTCAGGAACTGTGTGGTTAACTCATCGTCTGTGAGCTCCCCGTTCCTCATCAACTACGGGTTTGAACCATGCTTGCTCCCGGACTCATTTCAGACACAGCAGATTCCAGCTCTGGATGAGCATATGGAGCAACTCCGCTCCACCTGGGCACAGGTACAAAGGACCCTCAGTAAATCGTTCCAGCGTATCATCGCCATGCTAACCGTAGACGTTTGCCAGTGGTCTCCTTCCAGGTTGGGGATAGGGTATGGTTATCCTCCAGAAACCTCAATTTGCAAGTTCCTTGTAATAAGTTGGCTCTCCGGTTCATTGGCCCGTTTAAAGTTATTCGCAAGGTTAACCCTGTCTCGTATGCTCTGGACCTTCTAGCATCCATGCGTATTCACAATGTGTTTCAGGTATCCCTCCTTAAGCCATTGATATGCAACCGTTACACTACCACTCCTGTGGTCCCCGGTGCTGTCCAAGTGCAAGGTCAGGAGGAGTATGAGGTGCAAACTATCCTTGACTCCCGAAGGTTTAGAGGGAGATTGCAATAGATGGTATATTGGAAAGGCTATGGTCCTGAAGAACGTTCCTGGGTCAATCAGAACGACCTCCATGCGCCTAGATTGCTGCATATTTTTCATAAGAAGTTCCCCCAGAAGCCCGGTCCCTCCTCTGGGAGAGGGGGTCATAGAGAGGGGGGTACTATCACGGTGCCCGTGCTATGGGGGCGACATTCTGTCAATCTGGTTCTCAGTTTACTCCTATTGGTTGCAGTGGTATTGGCCCGCCCAGTATTTGTCCTTAAATACTGGGTCCTGTCACTTCGCTGTTGCCCTTTCGTAGTGTTTCTGTACCAGCGCTTGTTCCAGTTCTCGTGTGATCTCGGTGTACGACCTGGTGTACGACCACTCTACTGCTTCTGTTCCTGCTCTGTGTATCGACCCGGCCTGGCTGAAGTTCCTGCTCTGTGTACCGACCCGGATTGACTGACGTTCCTGCTCTGTGTACTGATCCAGACTGGCTGATGTTCCTGCTCTGTGTACAGACCCAGCCTGGCTGACGTTCCTGCTCTGTGTACCGACCCGGATTGGCTGACGTTCCTGCTGTGGATACCATTTCCGGTTGGCTGTTGTTCCTGCTCAGTGTACCGACCCGTTGGGCCTCCGCTGCTGCCTGCTCAGGACTGCCTGCTGCTCCTTGTGTCTCCGTTGGGCTTGGCATCCAGGCAGTGTTGCTCCCATTACACTCATTTACTGCAGTCCGGTCTCTGTTACTCTCCGTGTCGCTCGGGCCGACACTCCAGTTGAGCCTTATACTGCAGTCTGGTCTCGGTTACTCTCCGTGTCGCACAGGTGACACTCCGGTTTGAGCCTTATACTGCAGCCTGGTCTCAGTTACTGTCCTTGTCGCGCGGGCGACATTCCGGTGTGTGCATTCAATTCTGTGCCTCTATACGCTAGACCTATACTCCTGCCATCAGCTGAGGTTGGGTTTCGTTGGGCTCCTCAGGCTACTTCCATCTCGGCAGTAGGCATTGGTCTAAGTCTTCATCTATCCCCTCGGGGAAAAGGGCCGCTCTCCACCAGTTGTTGGCATTTTAGTCTCCGTTGGGCAACCTCTGGGCATACAGTCTGTCCTCCGCTACTGCTACGGCAGCTTATAAGTTTACTAAGGGCCTTCGCTTATTCCTGTGGCATTACTCACTGTTTATACTCTCCCTCCCTAGGGAGAGTCTCAAGGGCATCGCGCTGACAGGTCCTGTCTATCTTCCTGGACTATCAGTAACCCGTTCATTGCTGCCTTGTCTGAGAATCACACATAATACCTGACCTGTGTCAGTATATTGTTATTATTTGTCTGTACAATTGCTGGACCCGTATGGGTATTTATTTATGTAACCTATCCTGTGTCAGTACTACATTGTATATATATTACTGGACCCGTGAGGGTTATTGGTATTTTACATTGTTCAATAAAACTGTGTTTATACCTAAACTTACTGTCTCTGAGTGTCAAACAAATCGTTACACTAGTCTCGGACAGTGTGGTGGTGATATTGGGAGACTGCTATTCCTGATACAGTACTCACCTTTTCGATCACCCACTGTGTGTATATATTATATTGCATTACTGTATTATTCTCATAATAAAGGTTATATTAACTATACCATCTGACTCCTGGTTCTGCTTGCCAACCGTAACACAGAGGTCATACACGGATCAGAGCATAGGAAATAATCACAAGAGCTAGCACACAGGTACACCACGAAAGGGCAAAGGAGTACTGGCAGAATAAGGCCTATAAGGCCTAGCAAGTAGATGGAGACTGACTCTGGCAATTACCACAGGCCTATTAGAATAGCGAACGTGCATAAGCGAGACACTTAGGAAATGATAGTACAATGTCTCAGTCTGACTATGGAATGGGAAGGTAGCAAGGACAGCAGTAGCTACTAGTGTAAGTAAAGCGGAGTCACCCAAACAAAAATGATAAATGCTCTCCTAGAACGCTAGGGTACACCAAGGTAATAGACTCCGCTACCCTAGAACACTAGGGTAAAACCTACAGGCAATGGCGACTAGAATTCCCCAGAATGCTAAGTTAGCTATGGGCAACGGTGACTCAAATCCCTAGCAAGGGTGCACCCAAAGACACTAACCTTCGGTATCAAGCAGTATAGGATAGCCAGAGACAAAGTCCGGTGCAGTGGGAGGATACTGAGCACAGCTTGTACCAGAGAAATCAGCTAGAGCACGGTATAGAGTATGAGCGGAGTCAGTCAGGCCAAGGGTCGGAAACGTATCTGATAGTCAGCCTGAGTCAGCACACAGCAGTCAGTCAGCCAAGCCAAGGTCAGTACCGTATCGTATAGTCAGCCGGAGCCAGGGTCAGCACAGAGCAGGTAGTCAGACGGAGCCAAGGTTCAGACTGGAGCGGAAGGCAACAAGTCAGGGATCGAACTTGGCCGGAGTCAAACGTAGCCAGAGGTCATACACGGATCAGAGCATAGGAAATAATCACAAGAGCTAGCACACAGGTACACCACGAAAGGGCAAAGGCGTACTGGCAGAATGAGGCCTATAAGGCCTAGCAAGTAGGCGGAGACTGACTCTGGCAATTACCACAGGCCTATAAGAATAGCGAACGCACATAAGCGAGACACTCAGGAAGTGATAGTACAATGTTGCCTGCAAATAGCAACAGCGCTCCCGGAGGGCAATCACAGGCACTGTGATAACTGCATACTCGAGGTGAGGTCTTACCAATGATTTGTACAATGGCAAAATGATGTTATCCACTCTTGCTTCAATATCCCTTTTTATGCAAGACAGGATTTTGTTTGCTTTTGCTACTGCTATTTCACCCTGGTCACTGTTTCCAAGTTTGTAGTTTACAAGGATACCCAGGTCTTTCTACAACAACGAGTTCACTAAAATGATTCCATTAAGTTCATAAGAGGACTTGGAATTAATTCCTCCCAAATGCATGACTTTACACTTTCCCACATTAAACTTCATATTCCGTTTGTTTGGCCAATCTGCCATTTTATGTAAATCCCTCTGTAGAGAGCAAATATCCTGTTCTGAATTAATTTCCCTGCATAATTCAGTGTCGTCTGCAAATATTGTTATTTTACTTTCTATATCTATTACCAGGTCATTTATAAACAGGTTAAAAAGCAGAGGACCTAATACTGAACCCTGAGGTACTCCACTCTCCACCTTAACTGTATTGGAGAATTGTCCATTTACAACCACACACTGTTCCCTATCCTTCAACCAGTTTTGTATCCAATTGCAAAGATTATCCCCTAGCCCCAATTTCCTTATTTTGTACCCCAGCCTTCTGTGTGGCACTGTATCAAATGCCTTTGCAGAATCTAAATATACTACATCAACTGCCTTACCATTATCTAAGTTGCTACTTACTTCCTCATAGAAGCTGAAAAGATTAGTCTGGCATGATCTATTCCTCATAAAACCATGTTGATTCCTGCTAATGATCTTATTTTTTGTGTTGTAATCCTGAATATAATCCTTATTATCCCTTCCAACAGTTTTCCCACTGCAGAGATCAAACTCACAGGTCTATAATTCCCAGGTTCTGTTTTAGTTCCTTTCTTAAATAGAGGCACTACTTTGGCTCTTCATCAATCTTGTGGCACTGAACCTGTGGTGAGAGAATCTTTAATGAGTAAATATAAGGGTCTTGCTAACACTGCACTGAATTCCTGAAGAGCCCTTCCCTTGGATGTATACTATCAGGACCAGGTGCTTTGTCAGTTTTAATTTTGTTCAGTCTTCCCATGACGTCTTCTTGAGTTAACCCAATATCTGTATTGTTTTATTTGTTACTTGATGAGGCTCTTCTACCATTCCATATTCCCTTGTATATACTGATGCAAAGAAAGTGTTTAGAACATCGCCCTTTTCCTTATCCTCTCTAATCAACTCACCCATCTCATTTTTGAAAGGTCCAATTCACTCCCTCTTAGTTTTTTTGCTATTTATATATTTGAAAAACATTTTTGGATTAGTCTTGTTCTCCCTTGCAATTCGAGTTTCATTATCTGTTTATGCTGTCCTAATTGCCTTTTTGCAATCTATGTTACACTCCCTGTATGTTAAGGTTGAGGCATCCGCAACTGAGTCCTGCAGATTCTTAGACTGGAACAGTTACAAGCTCTTCATGGAGCTACCTCCACACACTTAGTGCTGCAGTCTTACAGGCATACTGTTAGAACATCCTTGTTGTATCAGCGACTGAATCCTGCAATCCGTCAGTGTGTCCATATAAGCAGTCAATGGTACTAGAATATCTTCCCGTGGGGTATACCACTAAGAGCGCTCATATAATACATCATATACCTAGGATACAGGCAAGAGGAGTAATCAGATCAAAACATCATAAGTCAAGTACAGTGTACAAATCTGCTGATGGGATCAGCAAGCTATGCAACAGAGACCAAAATATTTTTTTTGTGTTAAAGGGATAGTAATACTTCGTTTTAACTTTGTTTTATTTTGTAGGCATTAAAAAACCATGAAGAATGATATAAGTCTTATCTCTCAATCCTTTATGGTTTATGAGATATTCACAAGCAAAGTTCCCCTCCCCACCCCTTTTACCTAGTGTAAGCCATCTCTTCTCAGATGTGGATCAGGTGTATGACAGGACAGATAACAGAAGGGGACAATTTTTTTGTATGAAAACAATGAAAGCCCTTCCCCCCTTGACAAGTTTTTCAGTTTTTTCCCTTATCTTAATTGAAGATTGTCCCTCTCTGCAGTCTACCTGGGCACCTCCCTTCTGATCTGGTTGAAAAGGGGGGGGGGGATACTTTGTTTGTGAATATCTCTTAAACCATAAAGGTTTGAGAGATAAGACTTATATCATTCTTCATGTTTTTTTAATGCCTACAAAATAAAATAAAGTTAAAACGAAGTATTACTATCCCTTTAAAGTTCATGGATACAATAAACATTCCATCATTCTGACACAATAAAACCTAAAAAATACACTATTAAGTGTCCTGGTTCCTAATGAAAAATATAAACATGCACATAAGTAATGAGGGCTCTTGGTGTGCAAACGGGGCAAAACAAACATGATCCATTTAGAAAAACAAGAGGATCATGCACCACAGGGCACCAAAGGATAGGTGTTCACAAAAACATGATAACTGTAACTCATGGTTAAGTCCTTTGGGTGATAGAGTTTCATATTCATAAATCAATTTACATTCCCATTGCAAAAAGATCTTATGTCTGTCTCCACCTCTAATAGGTTTATGCCATAAAGATGGGCATGAATCTGAAGTATTTTAAGGAATGGTTGGCCATTTCGAAGTATCTGGCCACTGGTTGTCTAAATTTTTTTTTATTGTCCAATGTCCATCTAGCGCCTTCCTGATAGCAGATTTATGATTATTAATTATTTCCTTCAATATGGTGGTAGTTTTTCCAATGTAGTGAAGACCACATGGGCATATGATCATAGATCACAGATTTGCTTTCGCAATTAAGGAAGTCCTTTATTTGCACCGGGGTACCACTGCTCAGGTGGATATACATTTTTCCTGTGATAATTTGGTCACATTTCAAGCATCGCCTACATTTGAACACTGCTAAGGGGTGTTTTAACCAGGTGGTGCCAGTGTCATACTTATCATTGGGGTCTGACTTAGTAAGCCAATTGGCTATGTGTCTCCCCCTGCGATAGCAAAATAATGGAGGGTTGTGTAGGACTTTACCATGTTTATTGTCTCCAGCTAAACTGTGCTAATTTTTTTGAAAAACCTTTTGGTAGCAGGGGATAAGGTAGTGTACTGCATTTGGATAGGAAACCTATATTCTTTAGTCTGTGTAGCAGATTACGTGAAAAGTTCATCCCTATTCAATTGAGTGGCCCTATTTAAACCTTAAAGCTGCTGTGACATTTTTAGTGTCATAACCTCTTTCTAAAAACTTAGTTTTCATAAATTCTAGGGCTGTCAGTCTCAAACTGGGGTCAGAGGTGTTTATAATCACCTGGAAATACGGTAAACCGTTTTTCAAAGGCGCCAGGTGCTGACTGTCAGCATGTAATAAAGTATTCCGGTCAGTTGATTTGGTGTAGATACAAGTTTTTAAGAACTCCTCTTCTTTGTATACGGCCATATCCAAGAAATTTATTTTACTGACATCAGATTAAGTTTAAATCTGATGGTGGATGGTACACAGTTAAAAGAGTCCACAAACTCTCTCAACAGGTACACACCACCATGCCAAAGAAAGAAAATGACATTGATAAATCTCTTAAAGAAACTGATGTATTGATCCTAGGATCATCCTAGGAGACTAAGAGGCATGTTAGTGCAGTCTGCGCACCTGCCCCGTCAGTCCTTCCGGTTACCATGTGGTACTCTGCAATGCTTCTTACAGGAAACCGGGACTGACAGTGCAGACATGCAGACAAGATGTCTGCGCTGATGCCTGGCTTCCGGTCTACTAGGAGGAAAGATTATTTTAGAATGTGGCACTTCACAGAGGTAATACATGTTTTAGGATGCTAGTCGCCATATGTTTAATAATTCAAGGGCGACTTATTAGTAACTGAAAGTTCCACATTAAGAACCACTGCTCTTGGACCTTAATATGTATAGTTTGGAGGATAAAAGGGAGAGGGCAATGGGATTGAAACATTCAATTATATTAAAGGATTTAATAAAGTTCAGGAGGGATCAATGTTTCCCAATAAACAAAATATTAGAACAAGAGGACATAAATTGAAAGTGGAAACTATGGTGACATATAAAAACAAATAATGTACAGAAAGGGAGATAGATAAATGGATTAGCTGCCCAGTAGAAGTCATTGAGATTAAAACAGTAAAGGAATTTATGTTGAGATAGATTTATGGCTGTTCTACAATTAAACAGGTCTAACTAGAGAAATTAGCCAATTAGATATGCTAATTGGTTATTTTCTGCCATCAAATTGTATGTTTGCAAGTTTTAACTATCATGTTTACAGAAAAACTCATTGGCTTCTCTATCCATCCCCAAATGGATATTACTGCTAATTTTGGTGGCCAAATAATTTAATCCAGTACGTGATGGGGACGTGATGGGGAGGAGGGATGAGATTCATAAGTGGTTAGTGGTTCAAGCTTAGGATTCACTTTATTGCACTGCTGACCAAGAGGTAGCAAAGGGTGAGTTAAGAATATAAAGAAGTGTAAGTCTGGGGCAAAACACATATAACATAAGAGAGAAAACCTGACAAAAATCATGTTAATTTAAATGGGGGTTAAAGAGGTAGTAATGTTTACATTTAAGTTTATTTAACATTGTAGGCATTATGGTTTGAGAGATATAACTTGCTAAAGTTTCCCCCTCCAGGCTGTTTCAGACAAGTCTGCCATCTAGCTGACAGCAGGAGATTCCGGTCCCGGGATCAGCTGACTGCTTTTCAGCAGAGCCGAAATTGAGCTATTTAGAAATAAATACTTCACTGGAATGGTCTACAAAGTGTGCCTGGTTTGCAATGAAGTATTTATTTCGGCTCTGCTGAAGAGCTGTTGTTAGGTCAAATGACTGGAATCTACTGCTGTCCCTATAGAGTGCTGTCTTGTCTGGAACAGCCTGGAGGGGGGGACCTTAGCCAGTAATATCTCTCAAACCATAAAGGTTTGAGAGGTAAGACTTTCATTCTTGTACTTATTTTTTTAATGCCTAATGTTTAAATTTAAACATTAGTATCCCTTTAACCACTTGAATGCTAGTGAGGTCTCAAAAGCACTGCTTCTCTTTTTAGCAGTCAAGAATTTAAAAGACCCATTAAAATCAATGGGAATTCTCATTTGCCCTCTATCATGCAGCTGGTATGATCGAGAGTTGCAATTCTTTAGCTTTGACTGCACATGTAGCCCCTGGAACATGAATCCTGAGATAGTCCCACAGTTCAGGCTCATTATGGGATCAGTTAGACATAAACAGCTGATTAACCAGTTTGCACAATGCAGCCCACAGGAGCAAGGGGAACCATCAGTAGGTAGCTCCCTTTTTTATCTTGTGGCCTAAGCCAGGGGTAGGAAATCTGGGGTAGGCTACTGGAGACAAGAAGTCCTATCATCCCCAACCAGCTAGCAATTGGTTGGGGATAAGAGGAATAGTAGTCACCAACTTCTGGAGTGAAAAACGTTGCCTACCACTGGCCTAAGGTGAGTAGATCTACCCTTTAACTGAGGACACTTGAAATATGTGTATTGCAGGGCTGCACTGACAAGGTAGCCTAGTAGTGAGCAATGTTCTTTAAGGGGGGGGGACTAGTCCACTTTCTATTTGGAAAATGCACACATAAAACTGGTGCGCACATATTACAATATAACCCCCTATAACCCCTAAACTGCCAGATCTACTGGCCTTTGGGAGAGTATGCAGGTCTAGACTTGACTGGGCTTACCAATTCTCCAGCACAGACTGCTAAAGTAAGTGTGTCCCTTGTGTGTCAGTTCTGGTGTCATCCATCATATTCCTTTCACCTTCCTTTTTAACCCACCACTCCGTTTAACCCACCACTCCATCCTCCTCTAATCATGTCATATGAGGAACACATCACTGTTCCAGGAGAAACATGGTTGGGAGTGCAGACCCTCCAACTGTATCTTCTTAGCAGGTACAGTACCATTTTGTGGACCTTTTGTATCTTTTTTTACATTAAGTTTCCAGCAAAGCATATTGAAAAATATCCAATTTAGTCAGCAGTAACGTAGTAACATAGTAAATTAGGTTAAAAAAAGACACAAGTCCATTAAACTCAACCTTTGCCTCATAACCCATGATATGAGGATTATATATAGCTTTCCTGCTGCCAAATAAGATCTTTATCAGACCTTCCTGTTTTGCCTACTAGTACACAGTATGGTCATTACTGTACATATCAGACCTTCCTGTTTTGCCTACTAGTACACAGTATAGTCATTACTGTACATATCAGACCTTCCTGTTTTGCCTACTAGTACACAGTATAGTCATTACTGTACATATAATATATGGGGGAGTTTGTGGCAGTAAGTGTACCTATTTCCATTTGTGAAATGTTGAAGGGTATGGGTGAGGTGAGAAACACAGAGAGGAGTCATAACTGAGACATGCTTTAATTTACAATTTGTGTCTCCTGGTTACTATACCAATGTATAATGTCCAGTTCACTTGATATTATACAGACTTGCACAGATTTGCCAAATGCAAGGGCTCTGGAATTTAAAGGGATAGTAATACTTAAAATGTAAAAAGAAATATGTTGTAGGGTTTATCCCCCTGAGTAAAACAAGAGTACTCCCACTGCTGAAAGATGTTTAATTCAAAAGTTATTAATTTTCAAAGTTGAATTTTTTAGGTGCAATATCACAGTGGCCTGAAATTGTACAGTGGCGCTGTTGCTACACCATCCTATGGAGATTTATGGTCAACTGACCAGAGCTGTCCATAGGATCGTGTAGCAACAGCTCCACTGTACAATTTCAGGCCACTGTGATATTGCACCTAAAAAATTCAACTTTGAAAATTAATAACTTTTGAATGAAACATCTTTCAGCAGTGGGAGTACTCTTGTTTTACTCAGGGGGATAAACCCTACAACATATTTTTTTTTACATTTTAAGTATTACTATCCCTTTAAGAAAGTAATCACACATAGTTTGTACTCTCACGTGAAGAGCTCTCACTGCTTCCTGATGTTAGCATATGTAGTGTTATATTTACTCTACACTCACACCCATTTATACGACTTTGTCACACCACCTAGAAGTCAAACAGAACAGATGAGCCTGACCAAGAAAACTCACTTTCGGCTGAAGGCATTTAAAAAATACAGTACAATAAAAATAATTTATATATATATATATATATATATATATATATATATATATATATATATATATAATTATTTTACTTTTATTATTGGTTATCAACTCTTAACTCTTTGAGCACAAGTAAGATATCCAACATTGCTTTGCACTCAGCGTAAAGTTCAGACAATGTCTTCAATACATCGCTTCACAACGTATTGTAGAGGTCCCTCATTTCCATAGGGTTAAGAAAGGGACCATGTTCACTTCAGTTCAGCTACTATTAGACAACAGGGAAGCTGATATATTAAGTAAGCGGAACAATTTTGGAGGGAGCCAGCTGAACCCTAGGAAACAAATAAAAGTTCCCCAGTTCAAAATTATTTAAATAGGGCTTCTAAAGCAATGCGTTGCGTACCCCTCTGGCACTCAAAGGGTTAACTATTTGCATCCTAGAGAGGTCACAAGGTACTGGAGTCCATTGTAGCATTGAAGAGGTTAATACTCATTTAAATCAGATGGAAATTGTATATGTTTTATCTCCGTACTAGTTGAAGAGCCCGTGTACACGGGCCACAGTGCCACCCAGCAACGGACGCGGTGCAGTCATGCACAGTAGAGACTGCCTGCGCTGTGGCTGATAACAGAGCGGGGCGCTCAAAATTCAGACCATAGTCAGAGCCCTGCTCCGTTATCAGCTGTGGCTCAGGCAGTCTGTACTGCGCTTGACTCCAGCACGCGCAGCCATTTATACTGTGCATGACGACTTCTGACAAACACACACTTAGCAAATTATTATATAGGATGGTGCAGCTGGTAAATTTCAGAATTGCTCCTCTTTTCTGTGCATGGAAAAAAAACAATGGTGCAGAGTGTCTCTCGAAACGTAGTATTCACACACGGTATCATCAGGAATGGTCGCCTTCACCCTTATGCTCACATAATATAACTCTCACATTTAAAAGAGGGTAAAATTACGTTCTCTAGTATGTAGTGCTTTGCTGATACACACGTCAGATAGGTGTTTTCGTTTTCCTCCTTCTCTATTGTCCAAAATCAGTGGTCTTCAAATCTGGTTAATTTACAAGGGGTTCCACAAGAAATACACCAACCTCTTGTATGGCATTGGCAACAATATGCAAAGAGCTAGTCAGAGATGCTGAACTAGGAACAAGCCTGCCCTTGAATTGATGAGGCTCTATAGGATAAGTATCCTACCCAGGGTGCAATCTCTTTTAGCTCACTAGTGCCTTTCACAGAGAGGAAATCTCCTAAAGCACATCATACTGATTCTACCAAAAGGCAGTCCAGCCATGAAGTGCCAGGCAATTACTCTCTGAATAATAGAAGCAGCCAACCCCAGAAGTATGTTTCAGCCTTGTTGGGCCTCTTCAGTGAGGTGCAGCTGATCTCTCTAGGCACTGTGAGCAAGGGGTCCACTTCTGGATTACCCTGTTACAATATATTGCCCCCCAAAAAACTAACAAAACATATTTATACTAGGATAAACTAGGGAGCGATCACTCCAGTATATTACAAAGCCACCAAAATATATGGACCAATGTTAATAGTACAATTATTTAAAAATCATACAGTATTATGAAACAAATAAATCCTCACTTGGTACGCTCAATGAATTTCATAACACTTGTTTCTTCTTCAGGAGAATTGACTGATATACTCCATTTTAATACATTTGATAATGTGTGTCCTTTGTAGAATCTCTATCTTTCTTCGCACCAAATAATCCTGGTGTCTGCTAATGCTTACCAGGAAAGCAATAGCAATATTTAATATATAAATACATATGTATATATATATATATATATATATATATATATATATATATATATATATATATATATTTTTTTTTTTTTTTGTAGGGTTTGTCCTCCTGAGTAAAAAAACAAGGCTACTCCTACTGCTGAGACATTTTCAATTCAAAAGTTATTGCAGCTCCAACTTGATTTTATTCGGTGTTGTATCTAAATGGCTTGAAATTGTACAGTGGCGCTGTTACTACACATCCTGTGGATGTTTATAATCAATTGACCAGAGTTGTCCATAGGATGAAGTAACAATAGTGCCACTGCACAATTTCAGGCCATTAGATATTTTACTCTGGAGGATAAACCCTATAATATATATTTTTACATATTAAGTGTTACTATAACTATAACCGTGAGTATTATACAATGCAAGCACACGAACGAAGGTCATGGTTCCTGATGATACTTTGAATGCTGCACTTAGAATTCCTGCGCCACTATTGGTTTTTTTTTTTTTTTTATTATACCAGATCTGTCAAATTGAGTGCCCATACTATTTGAAGTGTACTGAGAACATCTAAGAGCATCTACTTCTTTTTTTGGGACTTGTTGATCGCTTTCTGCTCCCTTTAATTGTGAGTATTATACAATGCGAGCACAAGAGTGAAGGTGATGGTTTCTGATGATACTATGAATGCTGCACTTAGGATTCCTGTGCCACTGTTGATTTTTCTATTATACAAGATCCGTCAAGTTGTACTCATGCTATTTGAAGTGCAAAGATTTAAAAACATCTATTTCTTTTCGGGACCGGTTTATCTGTTTCTGTATTTTATTAATATTTTTTTATTATATTTTTTCACTATAAAAACATATTCCAGGAAGTGAAACACAATAGAAGCAACTACAGAGCTAGGTAGACATGCTGTGCTGTTCTGCTGTGAATTATTTGTTAAATTGAGGCAGGAGAAGCTCATAGTGACTTCTATCACTATGAGCAGTAAAATGAGGAACTGGAAGGACCCTTATTATGTGTCCACTGAGTCTGAGGAGGAAGAGGAGGAAGTGACTAGCAGCAGGGCCGGATTTACATCTCAGGAGCCTGTAGGCACAGAACTGTGAAGCGCCCCCCCTCCCCCCGATTTGCCAACTCCACTGGACACCTCCACAATGCTCATCAGCTCCATATTGCCCCCCATCAGCTCCATATTGCCCCTCACCTTGCCCACCATCAGTTCCAACTTGCCCCCATCATCTCCATATTGCCCCTCACATTGCCCCCATCATCTCCAACTTGCCCCCCATCATCTCCATATTGCCCCTCACTTTGCCCCCATCATCTCAAAATTGCCCCTCACATTGCCCCATCATCTCCATATCCCCTCACATTGCCCCCAACCCCATCAGCTCCAACTTGCCCCCATCAGCTCCACATTGCCCCCACCATCTCCATATTGACCTCCATAGGCTCCAACTTGCCCCCCATTAGCTCCACATTGCCCCCACCATCTCCATGTTGCCCTCACATTGCCACCCTTCGGGTCCAACTTGCCCCCACCATCTCAATGTTGCCCTGACATGGTCTGTTTCCTACCTCCCTGGTAGGAGATCTGTCATCTGTGCCTCCTTGACACAGTCCTGTAGCTGATGGAGCTCCCTCTCTGTCTCCTATTCAGGAATGCAGAGCATTGGGAGATGATGTCATCTCCCAGCGCTCTGCATTCCTAAAGATGCGACGAGGGAGCTCACCACCTACAGGACTGTGCCAAGGAGGCACAGACATGTCCTACCGGGGAATTAGGAAATAGGGAACGAAGGGGGGGGGAGCAGCGCCAGCGAGGTGGCTACTTTTTTTTTTTTTTAATAAAAAAAAAAAAAAATCCCAATGGCAGGCGCCCCTCGGTGGTTTGCGCCTGTAGGCAGGTGCCTACTTTGCCTAATGGCAAATCCGGCCCTGACTAGCAGTAGACTTGTGCACAGCAACATTTTTTGTTAAAATTCGATTTCGGACTAATTTTTTTTTTTCAATTCGGAGGATCCGAATTTCGGACCAGACCTGTTCGACTCAGACAAAATTCGTCAATAGTCCTAATTATTCAGCCGAATTTTTTAAAAAATGTTAAATATTCAATAAAAATTTTTAAATAAACAAATAAAAGTAAAAAAATACATTAAACTACATTAATAATAATATTAAATCTCTGAGACAGGAAGGGGTATTTTATAAACCCCTACACACTTATATATGTATATGTCACATCAAATTAAAGCCCTTTCTGCCCTTTAAAAAATGGTATATAATATGTGTTTGTGCAATAAATGTGAGAGATAAGAATTATGGTTGAACACACACATAGCAAAAATGGCAAAATTGCTTGTGTCCTTATGTAGTTAATATCTGCACTTTGCATGAAATGTAAAGCGCCTGTTTTACCAGATATTTTTAGCAGTATATAGCAACATTGTAATAGTTTCAGGCGGGAAAGCACCGTGCCCTCTATTTTTAGTAGCATGTAGCTACATTGTAATAGTTTTCAGACGGGAAAGCTCCGTCCGAATTTCCAAAATTTACACCAAAATTTTGGACTAAGTATTCTGATTTTCTTTTGTGTGGGCGGACCTTGGCTTTCGGAAGGTCCGAATGAAGTTGAATACGCCTTATTCGTCTGAATTCCGAAATTCGCACAAGTCTAACTAGCAGTACTGAACCAATGCTGTCCAGTCTCCCTAAATCACCCCAAGGGATCTTGGGGAATTTAATGGGAAGGGAGGGAGAAAAGGGTAGTACTAGTGAGTGCAGGACAGGTCAGCTGCCTTTGCCTGCTGCAAGACGTGCTGACCCTGTTGCCAGTTCCACCACTGCTGTACCTGCAGCCACCATTGCTCTACCTGCTGCCAGATGTGGTGCCCCTGCCGCCACCAGTGCTGTACATGCAGCCACCATTGCTGTACCTGCTGCCAGATGTGCTGCCCCTGCTGCCTCCAGTGCTGTACCTGCTGCCAGTGCTGAACCTGCTGCCACTAATACTTTGCCTGCTGCTAGTGTGTCTTGTACTGCTCAGGAGGGGGGGGAAGGAGAAAATGATACCAAGTGTGACAGAAAGGGACCCTAAGTCATACTTGCCATCCCCAAGTAGTCCCACCAGTGCTAGTACTACTACAACTATGGTCCAGCAGCTTATTAGCGTTAGGAGTGTAGGAAGGGGTAAAAAACAACAATATTCTCTTATTACTAGTGACTGTGAGACTGAGGAGGAAGACTCTGTGGCTGAACTTGATCTGGTTGGTGTTAATAGTAGTAGCAGTAATGGTGAAGCAGTTGGAGTGGTAGGGGAAACATTTTAGAGTGTCCAGGCTAGTGGTCAAGGGAGCCCACACCATTCCTCTGGCCCTGGGAGTCCTCCCATTCCCTAAAGTGTTCAAATGGAACTGGATCCTGAAGACTAAGAGCCCAGAACTGTTGATGGGGGAGAGCAGGCACACAATTAATACCACCACCAGCGGGAGCACAGATCAGCTGCTTATCCCTTTTGCTACTGCTGCCAGTCTTCCTTCTTCATGTCACCAAGAAATGGCAAGTATGACATTAGGGGACCCTCTGTCATATTGCTTGTCATCTCTTCCAAGCAGCAGTGAGATGTCTGTAATAGAGCAGCAGCAGCAACATGTAGGGGCTAGTGGTGGTGGTGATGATTATGATGGTGGAGAAGCTGGGGTGGAAGAGACATTGATGGCCTTTTTAGCAGAAACTGAGAAGGAATGGGAGACGGGGATGAGGATGGGCATCACCACCACCACTAGCAGTGACTATGTGGAATTTGAGGAATTTGTAACTGCTCTAATTCCTTCTGATGCTGAGTTGCAAGGGCAGCAGGATGCTGAGAAGCAAGCTAGTGTGCCACAGACCGCCGTGGATACAGTGGGAATGGGGTCAACAAGTGATGCAGGACTAGGACAGGTTCCACTTGCCAGTTCCAGCAATACTCCTGGTCCTATTTGCAGTGCTGAATCTGAGGCAGTAGCAGCAACAGCAGCAACATTATTCTCTGCCACAGACAGTGAAGGGGAATGTGGAGGACAAGATGAAAGAGGCCATTCTTCTCCACCTGTTCCCTATCCCCTGAAGTCATGGGTGTGGGACTATTTTTCTGTTGGGGCAGGCACAGTGCAGTCATCAGCAATGGCACTGTGCACAATCTGTGACAAGTCAGTGAGAAGAGGAAAGGAGGGAACACACCTTGGCACAAGCTCCCTGATAGCACACATGTAACACAGACACCATGACATTTATGTCAAACATGTTAAAGCCAAACATCCACCACAGAAATCCGAGGCGGAGATCAAAGAGGAGGAAGAATAGAGAAATCCAGGCAGAGACTGGAAGTTCCATGACTAGTGAAACTAGCTCTCCATCACCTTCTAGGATAACTACATCTTCTGCCATTCCACCTCGTTCATCGTTACCTCCCCTGCCAAATGATAGCCACTCTGTTAATGTTAGGATGTGACAGTTCGTCTCTACCCATTGCACACTGTGTGGTGCACTGGCCACACATGCCAGTGTGGTGGAGTAGAATCGCAAGCAGTGCATCAGGAGGCATAGGAGGAGATCCCATCCCGCAGAATAAGCTAAGATGGTGGCAGGGAGGGTTCATCATTACTATTAAACTGTCAGCAAGTTGTCATGTGTCCTCAGTGGGGTCTGGACAAGCGGTATAGTGACAGCGGCAGTACTTGTTTCGGGTGTCATGGTGTTTGATACAGTTGTGTCCCCAGATGTTATTTACCACACACACTTTTTCTTTTCTCCACATAGACTGGGGGCTACGTATTGTGCTGCTACTGCCACAGGCTCATCACTGGAGATAGTTGTGGCAAGTGGAATCTTCATCATCCATCACCCATGTTACTGCTATTGTTGATCCCATTCCCTTTCAGCTGACTAATTATCCTGCTGCTTAAACAACTCAGCAGCAGCAGTAAGAACAGCAGTTGCAAATTCCACATATGGACTCAAAAGGACATTTGACAATGGCCAGTGGCCACTGGCCAACATGACCAGCTGGCACTAGGCCAGTACGGCATTTTTATTTTTTTCTCAGGTCTTGTGCTTTGAAAAAAAAAAAAAAGTCCTACAAATCAATGTTTCCTTAGGGCTTGTACCAAACAAGCTTAAGTCCTACAAATCAATGATTGTTCAGGGCTTGGGCCTCTAATAAGTCTAAGTCCTACAAAGGCCTCTAACAACAAATCTAACAAATCATTCTCTACAAAATACTCTATCAAGTCAAGTATCGGTCCACTCCAGTGGCAGCTTATGTCAGGGGATTCCTGTCTCTATCACTTTACATATGAATGTTTTGTTTTATTTTATTTATTTATTTTTATTAACTGTCTCCCCAATACCAGTCAAGAACCCCCCAAAACAAATTCCCTGTTCAACTGATTCATTTCCCAGACTCCACCCACTGACACAGGCACTGTAACGGAAGCTAAAGGATGCCATGTTGTCCTTAGCCGTCGTTCTGGGTCTCTCCCTCCTGGATGCGGCTACAAGCTGGTAGCCTGTCCGGATAAACAGGATAACTGGCTGAATCTCTGGAACTGCATACTCAGCCCTGTTGGGCTCCTACTGTCAGCTACAAGGTGGGTAGCTGAAGAAAGCAGGCTGGCAGCTGTAATGCTGGAACACTGGAAGGCTGGAACACAAGCTGTAAAGCTGGATATATTAACCTAGAACACTGGAACATCAGCTGCCTGAATGGGGGGCAGAGGGGCCCCTTTAAACCATTCAGAATTAAGACACCAGGACTCCTTCTTAGTTCCAAATGACTAACAACTTTATTCAACAAAACAGGGGTTTTTATACAGCATTTTGGGAATTTCCCACAATGGTAACAAATGGCAACATAATACACAATGGGTACAATGGACTGTTGGTGTAGGGACTTGCAATACCATTGGACCCCCTGGGGCTACTGTAAACACATGAACAAAGGGACAATACAGAGGCTGTGACAGACAGTATGACTGATATAATCAACAACACAGTACAATGGAAACATGTTACATGCAGTCAGAACCCCAGACTAATCCCATCACACAGATAATAGTGGCTACACAACAGAGATGAGATTAGTAAGTGGAAACCTAATCAACCTCTGGACCAGACAGGGATACATTACACTTTTGAAAAGCAAGCCAGGCTATGAATTTTAGTCTCTTTGGCAGAGCTGTCTTCTAGTATGATGTCTCAAAGTTCTCCATAGTCTGTGACAATGGGCTGAAAATCCGTACACCCAGAGAGGGCTTCCAGTAACAGACTGTGGTCCATTACATTTCTCCCCCTTTTTAGTTCGCAAGCCTTTGGCAGTCTGGGCCAAAGCTTGAATTGCCCCTTGTCCTGGGCCTCGTAAAACTGGGGAGCCTCTTGTCCGAGGCTGGCTAAAAGGCTTCTCCCCCTTTTTAGTTCGCAAGCTTTTGGCAGTCCGGGCCATAGCTTGAATTGCCCCTTGTCTTGGGCCTCGTCAAAGTTGGGGGGACTCAGGGGTCTGGTGATCCAGGCAGAGCTGGTAGTAGAGCTTACTGGGTATGGGGTCATTGGCTCCGGGTCCAGGGCCAGTCTGTGGGGTGGAGTCCCATGGGGCAAAGGTGTTTCCACCGTAAGGAATGGGCTGGGCGGATGCTGGTTCTGGAAGCCCCTCTCCGAACACCAGGGATCCGGTTTGGGGCAACACAGTGGGTTGACGGAGGCATTTCCCCCCTCCTCAATGCATGGGCCACAGAGCTGAAGGAGAGGACGTTGGTCCCACTCTCCTGTGCCGGGGCATCAGAGCCCCTAGGGAGGATGGCGGTCCCACTACAAAGGGCAAGGTCATTGGGGCCACTAGAGAGGACAGGGGTCCCACTTTCTAGAGCTGTGACATCAGAGCCCCTGGAGAGGACAGCGGTCCCACTCCCCAGGGACAGATCAATGGGACCACTAGAGAGGACAGGGGTCCCACTCGCTAGGGCTGGGGCATCAGAGCCCCTAGGGAGGATGGTGGTCCGTCTCCCTAGGGCAAAGACAATGGGGCCACTAGAGAGGACAGGGGTCCCGCTCTCTAGGGCTTGGGCATCAGAGCCCCTGGGGAGGACGGTGGTCCCACTCCCCAGGGTAGGGGCATCAAAATCATTAGGGAGACAGTCTGTCACATTCCCTAGTGCAGGGACATCACTTGCTCTGGTGAGGAGCAAATTCCCACTCACCAGTCCAGGGGCATCATAGCCACTGGGAAGGACACTTCCAAGGGCTCGGACAACAAAATCTGGATGTTGTCCCACTCCTTGGTGCATGAGCATCAGAACCCCTGGAGAGGATACTCTTCCCACTCTCCAGGGTAGGGGAGGCAAATCCACAGGGGAGGACGTGGGTCCCATGCACCAGGGCAGGAGTATCACAGGGCCTGGTGAGGAGTGTATTCCCACTCACCATGCTAGGGCACATGTCGTCACCGGTGAGGACCTCAGTCCCACTCACCAGGGCAGGGGTATCACACTGACTGGTGAGGAGCGTACTCCTACTCACCAGTCCAGGGGTAACAGAATCACTGGGGAGGACACGGGTCCCACTCCCCAGGGTAGTAGCAGCAGGTAAACTGTCAACAGAGTCCCTGGAGAGGACACTATTCCCACTCTCCAGGGCTGGGTTATCACAGGGACTGGTGAGGAGCGTATTCCCCACTCACCGGGTTAGGGGCAACAGAGGGATTGCTGGTGAGGACCTGAGTCCCACTCACCACTGCAGGGGTATCACAATGACTGGTGAGGAGTGTATTCCTACTCGCCAGTCCAGGAGTAACAGAATCACTGAGGAGGACATGGGCCCAACTCCCCAGGGTAGTAGCAATGGAGGAAGGGGCAACAGATTCCCTGGGGAGGACGTGGATCCCACTCCCCAGAGCAGTAGTAACAGTTAGACTTGTGCAAATTGATTCAGAGACATTCGGAATTAGTTGAAAATGGGGTCATTCGGAGACATCCGGCCCATCCGACACGCAAGGGTCGTTTGATAAAAAAGATCAGACTGAGCAGCCCTGGTCCGAAAGTTGTCTAAACTTTCGGAAATTGACATTCGACAAATTTCTTCAAGTTTCAACCACTTTTGGACCAGGACTGTTCGGAGTCGGATCTTTTTTGTACTACCTGCGCACGCTTGATTATTTTCCCTCCATACTTTTCCCTCAATGTCTCTAGTCCAATTACATTCTCCGTTTCATGCACGCTTTCCCTCATTGTCTGTATTCCAGTTAGCTTCTTTGTTTCATGATGGGGGTTGGACTAATGACACAGTCACCCAGATAGACAGCCTGCATTTCCTCATTGCATTGTTGGAGATCAGAGAGAGGAGAAGAGATTAGAGAGTGTCCAGTTGTTGTGTAGGCAGGCGGGTAGCATTAGGCTAGGCATAGGCAGGCAGCCAGCATTAGTGCCAGTTATTGCCACTGCAAGGAAGAGTCATCTTTGTTCCTGTGAAAAATATAAAAAATATTAGGGATTTGTTCGAATAATTTTCAGAGTGTCACATCAGCCAGTCTGACAGTTGTATTGTCAGGAAGGGTACCTTATTGCCACCGCAAGGGAGAGTCATCTGTGTTCCTTAAAAAACAAATATATAAAAAATACATGTAATTTGTTTGAATAATTTTCAGAGTCACACAGCCAGTGTTGCAGTTGTTTAGGCAGGCAGGGTACCTTTTTGACACCGCAAGGGAGAGTCACCTGTGTTGGTTTTATTAAAAATATAAAAAAATACAAGTAATTTGTTTGAATAATTTTCAGAGTCACACTACCGGTGTCACAGTTGTATAGGCAGGCAGGGTGACTTTTCGACACCGCAAGAGAGAGTCACCTGTGTTGATTTTATTAAAAATATAAAAAAATACAAGTCATTTGTTTGAATAATTTTCAGAGTCACACAGCCAGTGTCACAGTTGTCGTGTGGGCAGGTTTTAAAGTTGTAAAACTATAATAGTTCACTGCCTACCTATCCGTAATGGATTTGAGTCCTAGTGAACAACCTGATGTTCCTCGTCCTGGTACCAGTTGCAGTGACTCAGCAACCACCAACACCACCACAGTGCAGTTGTTTTCAAGCAGAGCTAGCAGCAGGTGGAGAAAGAAGTGTACTTTGAGTAGTACTAGTCAAGACTCAGCAGCAGTCCAAACCAAAAACTAGAAAGAAGAATGGAACTGCAGGTCATTCTACCTCTACTAGCAGGGTAGAGAGGTCCAGTTCCTCCTCTAAACCACGAAGCGATTGCCACCCGTCTCTCGTCAGCTGTTTCATAGTGATCCCCCAGTACCACCTGCACAATGACTATTGCCACTGCCAGTTCCGTCACCAGTTCTATAAACCTGGGGACACCTAGTGTGTTGAACATAAACACTGCTGGTGGCAAACTGCGGCAGTATCAACAAGAGAGTTTTACAGTGAATGTCCGTATAAGCAGCCCAAACTTGAATTATTGGAGTATTTTGAGAAAATTTCTCCTACCACCACTGTCAGTGACACCGAGAGCATATTTTCTCCAAAAGAGGTTATTGAGGGAGAAAGTTTACCATTTCCAGGTAGCCACCAGGCAGAAGAGGGAATTCATCAGCTCTCCCCAAAATCTGCTGATGATGATTTTTCTTCCTGTTCAAACCTACAAGAGGTAGAAGAAGAATATGAGGGACCAAGGCCTGCTAAGCCTGATTTTTCCACTGAACTTGATTATTCTCCTGAGCTTCATTTTTCCACTGCTGCCCATAGTACTCTTCCTGTTTCTCCAGCTACAATTCTGTCTTCTATTGATGAAAACTTACCACCTGCCTCTCCAGTTCCAAATGAGTCTCCCAGGCAGGTAGTAGCTGCTAGTGTCTCTGCCACCAGTGTTACTCCATCCTCCTCCAATCCCAGTCCCAACATCCCTGCTGCCATCTTTGGGTCTACAAACATACTGTAAAGGTATGTAGAAAAAAAAGCATAGTGAGGTTGCTCCAGCATGTGAAGATGAAGAAAGTGTCACCTCAGTTTCTTCTTCACCACCTTCCAAAGTCATCCGTCGCTCCAAAGCATAGGACCATTTCTTGACAATTGGCGATGGCCGGCTAGCGAAATGTAAATTGTGTGGCAGGGAAGTCAGCTGTGGGAGGGTGTTGGGTCATCTAACCACCTCTGGGATGAACCAACACCTGAACCACTACCACAAGTCAGTATTGATGAGTGCAGAACGTGGTGGCACTACTACATTTACCAGTGTCACGCTCACCACCAGTAGGCAGGAGAAAGGGCAGGGAGATCATGCCACATCTGGTCCTAGTAAAAGCAAGAGACAGTCACAGCCCATCCCAAAGTCAATACAGGCCACAATGGAAGATTTTGGTGGGTTTCATTCCAAGGGGATGTGCAGACAGCAGTCCACACCTTATTGCACAGCTCATAGACATTGGAGGTGCTACTTTTAATTTGGTGTAGAAACAAGAAGAAAAGAAGGTGCTTCTGGTGCAATATTGCTTGTATACTAATAGATTCACCACCCTTCACCTCTTAATAAAGTATACTCACAAATAACGTGGTCAGTGTAACACCTCTATGTTCACTGACAATTGTACTCAGGGGATATTCTTTCACCACTGTCCCCCACACACTGATACCTTCTCCAGGTGATTAAATCAGGACCAGGGCTGCTCCTCACTTCAACTCGAAGGTATTAGACACATAGAAATAAACACAAACAGGAGGGCACCCAGTCGTGCCTGTTATCCAACAATACCAATTTTAACAAATAACACAACAGGCTTGCAGAGAAATTTCACCTGTCTCTGCTCAGGTCTCCTTGAAGATGTTGAAGGGATTCAAAAAACCATGCTGCAGTCTAATATCTCAAAAAAGATTTTAATACAAAAATGTTTTTCTCCATACAAAATAAAATAAGCTCTTATGAGCTTGAAATAAAAATATATTAAAACTAGACTAATAGATATTGCATAACGTTTCGTAGCTCCCTAGCTACTTTCTCAAATGCAAACTTTCAGTCACAATAGTGCCCTCACTGTACCGGTCGTGCGTTGGTCTTTTGAAGGACCTGCTAGGAAAGCCTGCTGGCCAGTCATTGCACTTTACCACTGACTTATGGAGTGCTCCGAGTGGCCAGCATGGCTTCCTGTCATTGACGTTGCATTGGTGGCAGCCCAAAGTGTTGCAAGACTGTTACGGTT
This sequence comes from Rhinophrynus dorsalis, assembly GCA_037306005.1. Taxonomy (NCBI): domain Eukaryota; kingdom Metazoa; phylum Chordata; class Amphibia; order Anura; family Rhinophrynidae; genus Rhinophrynus; species Rhinophrynus dorsalis. The sequence continues at coordinate 411,165,497 of CM074722.1, read as the reverse complement.
TTCTGACACTCAGACCAGGGTATGAAGTAAAAACACAGTTTTATTGAAAATAAAACAATGCCCCTAGAGGCCAGTACAGAAATAGCAATAATGGCAATAATGACAAAGTGAATGCACACAATGATAGTGATAGGTGCTATGAATGGATAGGGAGTATTTCCCCCAAAGGGTTAACAAATGAAATGGGTGAGATATAACAAGATTGACCAACTCCCGGGATAAATAGCAGTCTCTGGAACACAGTCTCTCAATAGCTGGATAGAGAAGTAACTGCACTGAATACACTCTCAAGTTGGTATAGTAGCGCAACAAAGTTCAGAGCTGAGCCGGTACCACCACCATGGGCTACAGAGGAATGCTATTGCCACGCTGTAGTGATCAGAACCAAAATCGCCCTTAACTGGAAAAGTAGTAACCCTGCGTGTGCCACTTGGATTGTGCCCTGACACCCCTTGGGTGCTGTACTGATGGTGACTGCACAAGCTGTAGTAGAGCCGGTGCCCTCTGGAGTGCAATGGGAATGTACCTTCAGCGTCTGTGGCCCTGAGCCAGAATATGAGCACGGAACGGACAAGGCTCTGATAGTGAATGAGAGACACACAGAAGCACTCAGAGGAAAGGCTCACATCAGAAAACGTATGCTTGGCAAGATATATCGGAGGCACTAGACCGGAGACTACAGGCACTGCAAGGGTTAAGTGGTTCTGCACAGGAGCGAGTACCCTAGCAACCAGCAGAAGGCAAAGCAACCTCAGGCTACAGCTACTGACAAGTGAGAGGAACAGTGAGTTGCTAAAACAGTTCAGAATGTCGCCAAGGCAACCGGAATGATGCAGGAACACTGGAACAGCAGGCAGAACTGGAACGGTGACTGGAACTACAGGCAGGCCTGAATGGCAACCGGAACAGCAGGCAGGGCCGGAACAGTACCGGAACAGCAGACAGGCAGGAATGAATCACAGCGCAGGGTCGTCAGCCAGAACCGGGTCAAGTCACGGAGCACGGTCGTCATCCAGAGCCAGGTCAATTCATGGAGCAGGGTCGTCAGCCAGAGCCAGGTCAAATCACGGAGCAGGGTCGTCAGCCAGAGCCAGGTCAAATCATGGAGCAGGGTCGTCAGCCAGAGCCAGGTCAAATCATGGAGCAGGGTCGTCAGCCAGAACCGGGTCAAAATCACAGAGCAGAAGCAGGAGAAGAGTCAGACTAGCCGGGTCGGTACACAGGAGGCACAGGAATATGGCAACAAGGCGCAGCAACAGGAACACCACGAAAGGGCAACTGACAAGTGCCCAAGCTCCAGCATATAACGGCACATCCTGGGCGGGCCAATCAATCTCCACCAATGCACAGGCAAATCATGTCAGATTGACAGAAAGACACGGGGACTGTGATAAAGACACACCGATAGCAACAAGTTCAGGTGCAGTAGCCAAGCAGGGAGGGACCGCTCTTTCCTCCTCCATGCTGAGGTAATGGATCAGCAGCACACCTCCAATAACATTCGCAAAGCACTGCAGAACATGGTGGCACAGCGGCTAGGGGAGCAGCCTGGCACACAGGCACAAATGAGGTTTGTGGTTACTGATGGTTCAGCTAACATGATCAAGGATCTCCGGGATGGCAGATTGTGGTTGTGCGCAGCTCAGCACATCTCATGCATCCAGTAGTGAAGGCTGTTCTTGAGGATGGCAGTAACACTGGAAGGTTGTCTGGCCACTTCCATCAGAGCGTCAAAGATAGCCAGCTACTCAGGGAGGAACAGAAAAAGGCAGACCTCTCAGGTCTGTTGGGACCAGGTGTAACTCCACCTTAGATATGCTAGAGTATATCCTGGAGCAGAAAAAGGCAACTCACGCAATGTCATGTCACCATTTCATTGCAGTAACAGAACACTGGGCAGGGCTGACTGGGCCCTGATGGAACAGGTAGTGACAGTCCTTACGCCTTTCTGTGCTTTGATGGACCTTTTGAGCAAAGAGAACGCTAGCTTGGCAAAAGTCATTCCCCTCTTCACGCACCTCTCCTTAAAATTGGACGCTTTCCTTTCCCATAGGGAACACTTGCCTGTTGCTGAGGTTAATATACTTCCCGATGTTGCTGCCCTTCTAACGAGGCTGAAGAAGGAACTGACTCAGCTGAGTTGTCCCAAGTTAATGCTTGCCACAATTTGAGATCCTCGAATCAAAGGCAAGATGGCACTTCGTTCCAATTCCCTCACTGCCTGGCGGGAACAATTGATAGTGAGGGTACATGAGAGGCAAAGAAAAACTATAATGCAGCCGGTGGAGAGGCTGTTGCTTTTTATGCTGAAGCAATGGACAGATTATGCTTTGGGCAAAACAAACAGCTCCCCATTAATAGAAAAAGTGCTGAGTTTGAGGTTAAGGCTTACCTTGCGGAACCTTCTTTGGCCCTAAGTACAGATCCCTTGACTTTCTGGGATAACAAGAGGGCTGTGTGGCCTACATTGTCCCTGGTAGCCCAGGAGTTGCTTTCTTGCCCCCAACCACTGTCCAGAGTAAGCAGGTATTTTCCATAACTGGAAATATACTTAGCCCCCAGAACTCTCAATTGTCCCCCCACCTCATGGAGCAAATTACTTTTTTAAAAGTCAACTTCCCAAAGCTGGGTTACCGTGCTCTTCGGTTCGATGCAGATTAGAAAAACAAAAAGGAATTCAGACATCTACAGTCATCCATGTTGCTGTCATCTTGAGTCTGCCTCGCACCAGTCTTCCTCAGTTGCTGTATCCATCTACTGACTGAGTCGTGCCTGCTCCAGTGTTCTGCGGTTTACTGCTGGCTACATCTCCAGTGTTGCGGTCATCCTGAGTCTGCCTCGCACCAGTCTTCCTCAGTCACTGTATCCATCTAATGACTGAGTCCTGCTTGCTCCAGTGTTCTGCAGTTCTGGCTACATCTCCAGTGTTGCTGTCATCCTGAATCTGCCTCTCACCAGTCTTCCTCAGTTGCTGCTGTATCCATCCACTGACTGAGTGCTGCCTGCTCCAGTGTTCTGAAGTTCTGGCTACATCTCCAGTGTTGCTGTCATCCTGAATCTGCCTCTCACCAGTCTTCCTCGGTTACTGCTGTATCCATCTACTGACTGAGTGCTGCCTGTTCTAGTGTTCTGCAGCTCTGGCTACATCTCCAGTTTTGCTGTCATCCTGAGTCCGCCTCACACCAGTCAGTTCCCTTTTGAAATGTCATTGCATAAAAGTGGAACTAGCACCTTTTACAAACATGGCCACAAATAATTACCCATCTGGCGAGTAGCTGCTCAGTAGAGCTAGTCGCCAGAATTATTACTGTGTTAATGAGAAATATACACTGCTCCCAGATTGACAGGCAGGAAATCGAGCAGACATCTTTCCATAGTGACGTCTGCATGCCTGCGCTGTCAGTCCCTTTTGAAGCTGAACGGCTCCTAGCAACGCCTCCTAGAGCAGGCTGTGACTGACAGCGCAGGCGCGCAGGTGGCGCTATGGAAAGATGTCTGTGCGGTTTCCTGCCTGTCAGTCCGGGAGCAGTGTATAATTATCATTAACGCGGTAATAATTCTGCCGACTAGCGCTACTGAGCAGCTAGTCGCCAGATGGGTAATTATTTGGGACCATGTTTGTAAGAGGTGCTAGTTCTGCTTTAAAGAGAGCTGGGCAATGCAAGGTAAGGATGCTGGGAGTTGTGGTCAGTACATAGGGACGTTTAATTATGCGACATGACAACCTAGTGCTTTTATGCAGCACAAGGTTTTCATGTTGCTATTTTAAACACTGCAACATGGTTAAATCGGCTTCTAGCCACGCAATATTTTTCTTTGCGATGTTTCAAAAGGATACCGCAACAGTCATCCTCACTTTTCCTTTTTCCTTCTAATTTAGCTACATGTTGTGTATTACGTTTGCTACAGATGGTAAATGACAGATGCTCATGCTATATATTGCAGGGCTCAAACTTTCCACTCACCACTAGCCAATGGCGAGTGAAAATTTAGCCCTGGCGAGTAGAAATTCAGCCCTGGTGGGTATGTTATGGCGTGCAGTGGCGAGTAACTTTTCAGGTCTGGCTAGTAGCAAAGGACTTCATATTTTAAGCCCTGATATATTGTATTTCACCTCTGCAACAGAAGTGGCACATGAAACAGACAATATTAAAAATATTTGGAATAATTTGTCTGAATAATTTTTTTCAGAGTGACATCAGCCAGTCTGACAGTTGTATAGGCATACAGGGTGCCTTATTGCCACCACAAGGGAGAGTCATCTTTGTCCATGTGTAAAATATAAAAAATATAAGTCATTTGTTTGAATAATTTTCAACGATGCTAAATAGTGGCAGTACTGGGAACTTCAAAGGAAAAAAAGCTAACTATCAGTGCCTGACATACTGCCAAGCACTGATCGTTAACTAATAAGTTTTACACTTACCTGTCATCCACTGTCTCCTACTGTCTTCTCTGCTGTCTTGTGTCTTCTTGCTGTGAAAACAACCCGGAAAAGTATAAGTCCAATGCATAAATATCCAGCACACTAATACGTAGTTTAACCCCTTGAATGCCAGAGGGCTACACAACACATTGCAAAGCAATGTGTTGCATATCTCTCTGGGGCTCAAACGGGTTAAAATATGTATTAGTGTGCCGTTGTTCAAATATTAATTGCCTATATGAATATTAAATGTTAAGCCAAATAAGATATTCAGTAATGTTACTTATAATGCCATCATAAAATATCCAATAAAATACTTAGCTTAATAGTAATCACTGTGTGCGGCCTGTGAGACTGAGGTGGACACAGTATCATGCAGCAAAGACCCCCCCCCCCCTTCTTTTGCACGGGCTGATGCCCGTTCCACTCTGAGGGAAATGGAATTGAGACTGCCCTTAGATATGGGCAGTCTTACCTCAAATTGCCTCACAGCCATTGGCTGGGATATGCTTATGCACTTCCCTGCCAATCCACTTTGAGGGGCTGTGCTTTAAGCTGATTGGCTGGGAAGTGCATAAACATATCCCAGCCAATGACTGTGAGGGAATTGTAGGAAAGACTGCCCATATCTAAGGGCAGTCTCAATTCCAATACTTCTAAAAAGTTAATTTGTTGTAAATTTAACTTAGAAAATCTGTCCCCTACCTACTTCCGTATAGACTGCGGTTACCTGCTCTGTAACCGCAGTCCATCACTCTGGCTCTGCTCTCCTCCATTGATGGAGGCTTCTGTCTACAAGCTGGAGCGGTCTCATAGGCAGAGATAGATATCTAGCCAATGAGACCGCTCCAGCTTACAGACAGAAGAGGAAGGTGGAGAGCAGAGGCAGAGCAGTCTATGCGGAAGTAGGTAGGGGACAGACTTTCTAAGTTACATTTACAACAAATTAAACTTAAAAAAAAAATGAATAACATTTTAGAAGTATTCGACATGTAGCTTAACTATTTAGGCTATGTTATAAATAGGTGACACATCTACTTTAATTGGAGGGGAGGTAGCAAACATGTGGCATTGCTGTGGCCTGAGAACAGGATTGACCACCCCTGCTCTGAACAAACTGACAGGTCAGGTTTGCCCTTTAGCCTTGATTGGACACAGATGGATCATCACTGTCATTGTGATTGATCCACCAACACTCAATTAGTGCTAGCCTGCAAACAGGAACTGTAGGTGTATGCTATGGCCTGGAGCCAAGCATACGTGTGTGACAAGATCATGGCATGAACAAAAATCACATAATGATATTTGTTCAAGCCATGATACTATCACAGGTATGTGTGACAAGAACACAGATCACTACAGGGACTTTGGGGGGTTTGTAAGGGAAGGGGAGACAGGTGGAACACACTTGGGACAGCAGATTTATGATTTTACTTACCATGCGCTTCCTCTTCCATAGCCTCAGGAGCAGAGGGAGGCAGACACCCCCAGAGGTGGTTCATCATCCTCCTTACCAGACACAGCCTTCGATGACCCTGAGGAGATACAGGACATTTTCACAAGGGTGAGATAATTGTATGGAGCCTTAACCCATTTCAGTGGGGGTGTGCAACAATTATGAGAATGCATTGGGTACCCCTCTGCCATTGAAATGGTTACAACAACCAGAAACACAAAACTCAGAACCCTTTCCACAAACATAAACCAACAACACACAACAAAAGACATATTAGACATTGAACAGATGTACATGTTTTTGCTGGAGGACATTACAATTTACTATCCTCATCTGCCCTTTCCACGTGGTGGTCCCCAGGTGCACCAGTGGGGGCCTGCACGCCAGCATCTTCCTGTCTCCCCTCCTCCGCCTCCTCCGGCATGTCAGCTGGATCTGTTTTGGATATTGAGTGAATTAACATGTGATGAGAAACACACTGACTTCATTAAATGCTTCAGTTGAGAAAGCATTTAGGTTCACAACAACTGCACTAAGGTGGGATAACCTAGTTATCAGGATTTATTCAACAACAGAGAAGCAAATTTGGCCTACGAACCATCACTGTAATGCATGGCAGGGCTTCAATATAACGAGACATCCATCATGATGCATTAGCTTGTGTACATCGTGCCTACAATGTCATCATGTGAATGACAGGTGCATGACAAACATTTCTTACATGTGCTCCATATGTGCATTAGTGGGATATTTAACCTTTGGAGCAGGTCCGGACTGGGAATAAAAACCAACCCTGGAAAAAATTGCTTACCAGCCCCACATCATTGCTGTGTGGCCGACCTGGTGCGCAGATGCAGTGCTCTTCTTCATGCTGCATCTGACGTCACTGGGTGACCTCCATATTGCCCTCAGTCTCCATATTGCCCTCAGTCTACACATTGCCCCCATCTCCACATTGCCCCTCAGTCTCTGCATTGCCCCCCCGTCTCCACATTGCCCCCCCGTGTCCATTTCCTACCTCCCTAGTAGTCCAGCAGTGTGGCATGAGAGGTCTGTGCCTCCTTCTGCACAGACCTCTTTACTGATGTTGCTCCCGCATGGTCTTCTCGTCAGTAATGCAGAGTGACATCATCTCCCAGCGCTTGACATTACTAAAGATCAAACGAGGGAGCTCAGCTGCTACAGGTCTGTGTTGAAGGCGGCACAGACCTCAGCACGTTGCGGGGCCCTTCAAATCTCCCGGCCGCGGTCCTGTCACCTTGTGGCCACAGCCAGCGCTCCTACAATCTAGAAGCAAGTTGTGGCCGCGGATTGCTTCTTGATTTTGAAGCAGCCCCAGGGAAGCCCAGGGCAGGCAGCCTACCAGGAATTTCCCCGGTATCCCGGTAGGCCAGTCTGGCCCTGCCTTGGAGTGCCAGAAAGGTGAGCAAAGCAAAGCTTAGTAATACGCTGCTGCTCACCCCTGTGGCAATGCAATAGTTATATAAACTAGATATGACTAAAGCAAGCTGGGTTGCTAATACACATATGGAACAATTTAACATGACTAAAAACATGTTTGTAAGTGAGGGAGACATCTTAAAAACAACTTACCAGCAGCCACCTCTTCCTCCACACTGGCAAGAGCAGTGGCAGTGACCAGCTGCAGCTCCAGAGTGATGAATTCTTCGCCCTCCCTGCCAGAGCTAGGTACTCCATCAGGGTCATCTGTAATGAAAAGAGTACACCATGTTACAGTACACACATGCCTGGACATTGAATAACAAAGTACTACATTACATTACACACACGCATGGACATTGCATAACAAAGTACTACATTACAGTACATACACACGTGGACATTGCATTACAAAGGATTAAGTTACACAGAGCAGATATGTGTGATTTGCAGTGCTTTACCATACATTGCACACCTATCTGCTCAGTGTTAGATATTTAACCCTTTGAGTGCCGGGGGTTACACAACAAATGCAATGCATTGCCTAACCCTCTGGCACTCAAAGGGTTAACAACATTACATGAACACATGCATCAGAATACAATTACTTACCAGAAAACATGCCATTATGCCCCGACTCCTCAGTTGAGGGGATGTCTGGCTCTGGAGTACCCAACTCTGAGGTGTGCAGGGAGGGAACGTCACTGCCGCTGCTCCTGGCGGAACTGGTGCAAATCACCAGACCAGAAGAGTTGCCCCCTCCAGCTAATGGAGAATGGACGCTCACATCAGCAGCAGGAACAGGAGCAGGCATGTGGACACCAGGGAAGACAGATGTTGGAGGGGCAGGGGGAGATGCAGGAACGTGGTCATCCTCAACATCTGAGGAATCTGCTGGTCCTGCTACAGGGGTGATGGGAGCTGGTCCAGCATGTGATGGACCAGCAACAGTCTCATCACCACCTGAAGCAGGAGCAGCTTTTCCCACAGATGCTGCAATGAGGCCATCCAGAACCTGTTCATAGTGATGGAATTGAACAGGTCTATTGGAGGCCCCAGATGACAGTGCTACCTCCATCTTCACCCTTTTCCACAGCACCTGCCTTTTCATGTCGTAAAACCACTTCCTGCACCTGTCTGATGTGTGTGGGGACACTGCCACCTCATTGACAGCTTCCACCACAGTATCCCACATTTCACTCCAATCCACTACTGTGGTGGAAGCTGCCAATGGGCCAAAGAGCTGGGAATAACAGCTCTGCAGTGCCCCCACTAGTGCCTCATTCTCCTCAATGCTGAAGGGTAGTTCTGTTCTTCTGGCCATTGCTGCTCTTGCTCTGCTGTCTGTTCTCTTTGAAGATGGTGGCTGCTTCTCTAAAATGGCTGTCTGTTGGGGTCTGGTTCTTGTTTGGGGGTATTCCCCACATTTTTTTCCAGGTCATAGAGTCATCTTTAACTTGTTTGCATTGCTAGTAAGGCACCTGGCCAACCAGCAATGGGAATCCTAAGAGTTCAATAGTATTCGAAAGCAGGAGCTGGAATGGGCGATGCCATCTCAATATATCCAATACGATGGGAGGAAGATACGGCTTGATGTCGCAAACTAAGCAGGGGCAGGAAGTGACAGATATGGGTTGTTCGGCAAGATGTGCAGGGTAGGCGGGTACATGCATGGGTTGGTGATGTTCGCTTCATTTGTATTTGACTAACTATGTAAGGTGGGCGGGGATGGACGGGTTGGTTATGTTCGACAAACTATGCAAGTTAGACTGTGACAGACATATGTTTGTGATGTTCGACAAACTATGTGTGGCAATCTGTGATCATGTCGGGGAGGCAACAGAGTGCTCCGGGCCCGGCGCATTCAGTTTCTTTCGAACTTTACTACTGCGCGACAACTCTACTGGGTGAACCAATTATAACTCCAATGTATACTGTACATAACATTACTGTATTTATAGTGATAGCTAGGAAGACACAAACAGAGCATGGAGCTAACTGAAAAATAAATGGCCAAAGATGGGGAAAATTTATTTTGAATTAGTGCTGCATGGGGCATGTTTGTCAACCTATTGGTTGAACTCTTGACAGCCCTTGGTGCATGTGAACAAATTACTTAACTCTTTGAGTGTCAGAGAGTTAGCCAACGTATTGAAAAGCAATGTGTTGAATACCTATTTGGCAGTCAAAGGGCTAAAGCAAGATCAAAACATGATGTTTTCACAGACTAAATATGAACTGATATGCTGAGGTTTAACCCTCTCAGTGCAAGGGAGGTATCCAGTGCATTGCACTGCAATGTGTTGGATACCACTCTGGCACTCAAAGGGTGAAAGTGGCTAAGGGTTTGGACAATACAGGATGAAGATTGCTTAGGAGAATGAAACCCTGAAAAGTGGGGTTTGTGTTTGAAAGATTACAGCCTAAAGTGGTGAAGGGAGATGGATATACAGAGGTCATATATACTTGTTGCTGGTGGTGTGACTGGTGGGATATTCCAGTCACTTTGTAGTTAACTTCATAACCTATTGACAACTCTTTGGGTAAGTAGGTTGATGATTTAGCACAAGATTAATGTATTTTCAATACACAAACTAATTTAGACACACATACTGCAGTTTAAACAAACATTGATGTGTTTATTCTTGACGTAGTATGAAACACTAATGTATACACATAGACTGATCTGATATGAGGGGAAATCAGGGTAGGAAAACGAGACAGAGGAATTTGGGTACCAAAGAGGGACAGTAGGGTAGGAGGCTGGTACGAGAAAATTAAACCTTTACCCAAGTACTAACATAGAATGTCACATGTATAGTTTGTCAATGTTCGTCCACTTGTGTTGAGTAGGATGTGACAGGCATGGGTTGTCGATGTTCAGCCATATGCTAAATTGAATGTGACAGGCATGGGTTGTCGATGTTCAAACATGTGCAATTTGGATTGTGACCAGCAACCCATGCTGGAGTAGAGGTGACATGCACAGACTGGCAATGTACAACAATGTCAGTTTTTGGGATGGATCTTTTTCTATATGTACACCCTGTCTGGAAAATATGATAGCAGCGTGCATGGAGGCGCACTGCTATAATTTAACCCATGTTAAATTCGGCCGAATAATTCGGAATAGATCAGAATTTCATCCGAATGGAATAGGTCCGGTCCGAAATTAGGATCCTCCGAATTTAAAAAAAAAAAAAATTTAGGCCAAATTCGAATTAAATTGAAAACTTTGGCTGTGCACAAGTCTAGTAACAGTACGGTATTCCTGGAGTATGCAGTGGTAATGATGATGCACTCCTGTCATAAGTCGGCCCACCATCTCGTCCAATGGATTGGGTCCAAGGAAGGGTAGCAGTCTCCACATTCTCTTTGCCACCGGGTCATGCAATACCTCTACGGGGGCCTTGGCTTCAGGGTCAGAGCCTCCATCCATTCCCAGGAGCGTCCATTGTAGTTCCAACAAGTCCTCTATCAATCTCCAGTTGGGCACAACACTGCCCGGGGTTTCAGACCTGCCATATTTCACCGTTTGGACCCCAGGTGGTGGTTTGGATCCCTAAGGAGAGAGAATCCCACCACTTGCCACCAGTGTAACGGAAGCTAAAGGATACCGGGTTGTCCTTAGCCATCGTTCTGGGTCTCTCCCTCCTGGATGCGGCTACAAGCTGGTAGCCTGTCCGGTGAAACAGAATAATTGGCTGAATCTCTGGAACTGCATACTCAGTTGGAAATTACTGGGCTCCTACTGTCAGCTACAAGGTGGGTAGCTGAAGAAAGCAGGCTGGCAGCTGTAATGCTGGAACAATGGGAGGCTGGAACACAAGCTGTAAAGCTGGAAACATCAACCGAGAACATTTGAGCATCAGCTGCCTGAATGGCTGGCAAAGGGGCCCCTTTAAACCATTCAGAATAAAGACACTAGGACTCCTTCTTAGCTCCAAATGACTAACAACTTTATTCAACAAAACAGTGGGTTTTATACAGTATTTTGGGAATTTCCCACAATGGCAACAAATGGCAACATAATACACAATGGGTACAATGGACTGTTGGTGTAGGGGCTTGCAATACCGTGGGAGCCCCTGGGGCTACTGTACAGACATGATCAAAGGGACAATACAGAGGCTGTGACAGGCGGCATGATTGATATAATCAACAACACAGTACATGCAGTCAGAACCCCAGACTAATCCCATCACACAGATAATAGTGGATACACAACAGAGAGGACATTAGTAAGTGCAACCCTAATCAACTTCTGGACCAGACAGTGATACAATACACTTTTGAAAAGCAAGCCAGGCTATGAATTTTTGTCTCTTTGGAAGAGCTGTCTTCTAGTATAAAGTCTCAAAATTCCCCATAGTCTGTGACAATGGGCTGAAAATCCATACGCCCAGAGAGGGCTTCCAGTAATGGACTGTGGTCCGTTACAGGCACCCTCCTCGAATCCCCTTTTATACCATGTTTTATGGGTTTTTTTATTTTATTTAGGATTTATTTTTTATTAATGCCCTCCCAATCCCAGTAAACAACCCACCCAAAAAGTATCCCCTGTTCAACTGATTCTTTCCCCACACTCCCCCAACACAGACACCCTCATGCTCCTTTTATACTATGACTCTGGGAAATTAAATAATATTTGTTTTATGTTATGTGTAACTTCAATGTTCCCATTGATTTCAATGGAATGAGTGTTAGGGACCAGGAACCAGACAGAAACAAAAGTGTATAGTGCAAAACACATTTAGTAAAAAAACGAACACAAACAGAGCAAAATTGTGATCCAGAAGCGTAAACCAAAAGACAAGCCGGGGTCAGGAACCAAAACAGGTACTCAGCCAAGCTGGGGTCAGGAATATGGAGAACAGCAATGTCAGGAACAAACCAGGGAGTCAGGAACCAGAAGGGATGTCAGAGGAAGCCAGATCATGCACAGGAATTCAGGAAAGCAGTAGCATGCTCTTGCAGCCAGAAGCAAACACAAGGGTCAACTAGGAAGCCAAGCTGCTTTAAATACCCTGGGAGGGTTCACCGCTGACAGTCAGGTGAGCAATGACAGAGAGGTCAGCTGATTCTGCCAGACTCAGAACAGGGAAGGCAGTAGCAATAGATAGCAGAGCACTAGATAAGCTCAGACTGCAGAATCAAGCAGCAGAGAAAGAGCAGCTCAGCCAAACCTTGACAATGAGCTAGGCGAAAAAAGCAGGAAAAATCAGCACTTTTCGCAGGAAATTTTTCACCAAGCGGAAAGTGACATTTTTTGCCGATTTCAGTTTGAGGTGGAAATTTTCGCCCATCCCTACACAAAAGATTGTTGATAAAAAGCATGAGTGGGAAAACGCATGAAAACAAACCCACTCCAAATTGGGGAAAAAAGCCAATTTTCATTTTAGTTCACAGGGGCCTATACGTAATCATGCACTGTTAATCTTGATCTACAGTCTTAGTAATCAGGGCTATTTTAAGCCATTGGGCAAAGTCCTGGATATTGTCCATGGGGGAGGACTTGACATTTGCTAGAAGGATCACAGGCAAAAGTATGTAGCAGCAGGTCCCTTGGCGTCTTGGCTACTATCAAGTTTTCCAGTGCATTGCTTTGCAATTGAGTTATACACTATGGCATGATAAAGAGGTGATAAATCAGAGAGGACTTCTCCAGTGATATCATTTTCCAGTTCCTATGTTATTCTATGGAGCCAACGTACTAAGATTTCTCCAACGCTGGACAGTTTAGTGCATTGGCACCATAGAATAACCATAGCTGGGAACTCTCCAAATTCGCCCTGGAGACTCTGGTTTTTGCAGCTAATTAGCAGGTCTCCGGGACAGAGTCTGATTCTACAGATGTGGGGCACTTCCAATAAAACTCTGCCCACTTCTGCTCCTTCTCAGTCTGTTCCTCCCACGTCCTGCCCACTTCTCCTCCTTCCCCAGCTTATTCCTTAATATTTTTATGTTGTCTAAGTCCAGCCCCCTTCTGACACAAATCTAGTTACTGATTTCCACCAGCGACACCACAGGACTCCCCTCTCTGGGAAGCCAAAAAGAAAAAGTTCCCAGGTATGAGAATAACATAGGAACTGGAAGTTCTTCTCCACTTTATCACCTCTTTATTACATCTCAGTACATAACCACCCAATGTGTTGGAGATGTTACTAGCATTCAAGGGGTTAAATAATAACACCAGAAGTTTTTCACTCTTGCTACAACGGGGCACTCAAGCATTTGGTAGTTTCACATAATTTTGAGTTTACAATGATTTCATGAAATGTTGCGTGCTCACACCTCAATTCACACAATGCTAAGCACCGCTATTTACAGTAATATGACAAGACACCGAGTTTTCTCCTCTATCTTCACTCAATGCTGAATCTTCTCACCTAGTTTCAAACAGTGAGCACACTGACTGTTCTATAAAAAAACAGAATCAAAAGGCAGGGATTCTTTAGAGTAAGGGCAGTAAAGCTATGGAATTATTTGCCTCAGGATGTTGTCCTTGCAGATAATGCAACTGCTTTCAAAAAAGCAATGGATGCCTATCTAGCACAAAACAATATTGAAAATGATGACAGATGGCTTCAAAGCAGATAGGATGTTGATCCATGGAACTATGTGACTGCCATTTGGAGGCAGGAAGGAATTTTTTTTTTTTTACCCACTTGGGGCTAAATTGGAAATTGCTTCAGAGGGCTTTTTTTGCCTACCTGTGGATCAACAGGGGTATTTTTGGCATGGGCTGGACTTGATGGACACATATCTTTTTTCAGCTTCATCAACTATGTTACGTGTCCAGTAGTATAACTATGTGATAAAATGCATTGAAAATCAAATAAAGAGTATTAATCACAAGTGAAGTGGTCAGGAATTGATAAGCCCTACATACAAGCCAGTGTAGAATATAGCTTGTCTCCATTCGGGACACTCCGATGGCAATCTTCTGTGCTCACTGCTGGATACCTTCTGAGAACTCTGGAATGCTAATCAATGTAAAGGACAATATATCCAACCACTAGAAGAAGGCGGCTTCCATGGGCGACCGGATGGGGGGAGGCAAGGGCGGGCATTTACCCTCACCCCCCAACAATTACCTCCTCCATATAAACAAAGGGGCTGGATGGGCTGGCCTGGGGGTCATATTATGGCTTTGCCCCTGGCTGGAAAAATTTCTAGACGCCCCTGAAGGCTTCAATGTTTCAAAATATATGTATCTTACTTAATAATAGAGGGAAACGGTATTGAAACTACATATACCCATTAAAACTGATTGCCAATTTGAATGGATATGTGCAGTACCAGTACTAATATTGTATTATCCTAAGAGGAGACAGGCTATATTCTCTGCTGGCTGTTATTTCAGGTTTATCAGTTCCTGACTATTTCAGGGGTAATACTCTATTTCTTTTTCACTACATGTTATCTTAGAGTTATACCAGTGGGTGCCTTGTGTTTTAAAGGGATAGTATTACTTCAAAATTTCTATCCCTCATATTGTAGCCCTTAATAAACTGAGTTAAATGACACCAGCGGCATCTCTCAAACCTTTATGGTATAAGAGATAGCCGCTTTCAAAGTTTCCTCTCCCTGCTGTCAGTTTTCTGCTGCCAGCAGGAGAATCCGGTCTCTGAATCAAGAGGAGGCTCTTCAGCAGAGCCGATATCTCGTTATGGAAGGAAAAATGATTAATTGAAACAGTCTTCTACGTGTGCTTGGTAACCAAGGACACATACAAGGCTGTTTCAATGAATAATTTTTCCTTCCATAACGCGATATCGGCTCTGTTTAAGAGCCTCTGCCTGTCCCGGGACCAGATTCCCCTGCTGGCAGCAGAACGCTGACAGTAGGGGAGAGGAAACTTTGAAAGCGGCTATCTCTTATACCATAAAGGTTTGAGAGATGCCGCTGGTGTCATTTAACTCAGTTTATTAAGGGCTACAATAAGAGGGATAGTAATTTTGAAGTAATACTATCCCTTTAATGATTTCACCATTGGGGAGAGTGAATATTTGAGAAGCAGCCTTCCAGCGCATCCAAAGGTTCCATTATTTATGATATTTTGTTGAGAAATTAGAACAATGTTAGTTGTTTGATTGTGAATAGTTTCCCACTGCTCTTGTATTCAGAAATGTTTATAATATCTCAGTGCATTAAAGATATTCCTAGCCCTAGAGCCCCGTTAGTGTTCCTTTAAAGCAAATACACAAAGTTGTAAAATTAATAAAGCTCATTGACTAGGTTATATTACAGAGTTTGTATAAATCTACAGTCTGAAAATTTAATTTGTTCTATGAAAAAGGGCTGAGATTTAAGGTGATAGTAATGTTTCACAAAAACAGCAGCTCTAATTAATCTTCATAGTTTTCGGGCCATGGAGTGTGTTATTTCAGTACTGTCAAGAGTTGTAGTTCAAAAGTAATTAAATGATAACGTATCCCACTCCAGTCTTAGAGCAGTCAGTATTAGACTACCTGCATGATCATCCCACGCTCACAGGAGCGATGTGATCAAAAAGTGAAAAAGTGATGTGATCAAAAAGACTGTCACCGGTCCTTAAAGGGATAGTAATACTTGAAAATAATTGCATTTTATATTGTAGCCCTTAAAAAAACATGAAAAATTATATAAGTCTCATCTCCCAAACCTTTATGGTTTGGGAGATATTCACATGTAAAATATAGTAAAATTCTCTTTTCCTGGCTGTTTCAGCCAAGTCTGCCATCTAGAGGACAGATTTGGAATTCGGTCCAAAGAGCAACCGGCAGCTCTTTAGCAGTGCCGAGATCACGATCTTTGAAAAGAACTACTTAATTGGAACTATCTACAAAGTGAGCCTGGCTTGAAAGCACACTTTGTAGACCATTCCAGTTAAGAAATTATTTTTAAAGATGGTGATCTCAGCACTTATGGAGGTGCACAGCCGGTCCCGGGAACGGATTCCAAATCTGAAGGGTGGAGCAATGACGTCACTCTATGGGAAACTTTACTTCTGAATATCTCCCAAACCATAAAGGTTTGGGAGATCAGACTTATATCATTTTTCATGTTTTTTTAAGGGCTACAATATAAAATAAACTTATTTTCAAGTATTACTATCCCTTTAACAAACGGACACTTGTGAGGGTCTTGGCACATCATGGGTCTTTAAAGGGACAGCAAAGTCCCATAAAAAATGCTTAGAGTTTTGAAGAGGTTAAAAAAATAAACGATATGCCACAAATCATGTCTCTCAAGCTGCTATGGTTTGAGAGATATCCTCCGCTAAATTGCCCCTTCTTCTGATGTCAGCTGTAAAGCTGACAGAAGGAGATCAGTGTTGGCCAACATGAGGAGGCTCTTCAGCAGAGCCGCAATACTGCGATTTAAAAAGAAATATACTTCTTTGGAACGGTCTAAAAAGTGTGCTTGCAAACCAGGCACACTTTGTAGACAGTTCCAAAGAAGTATTTCATTTTAAATTGCGCTATTGCGGCTCTGCTGAAGAGCTGCTTGTCGGTCCCCAGACCAGGAACTCCTGCTGTCAGTTTACAGCTGACGTCGGGAGAAGGGGAGGGAGAGGGGAACTATAATGAAGGATATCTCTCAAACCATAGTGGTTTGAGAGAGAGGATTTGTGGCATATTGTTTATTTTCTTAACCTCTACAAACCTTTAAGCATTTTTTATGGGACATTACTGTCCCTTTAAAGGGATAGTAATACTTAAAATGTAAAATATGTTGTAGGGTTTATCCTCCGGAGTAAAACAAGGATACTCTCACTGCTGAAAGGTGTTTTATTCAAAAGTTATTACAGCTCAAATTTTAATTTTTTAGGTGCAATATTACAGTGGCCTGAAATTGTACAGTGGCACTGTTGCTACACCATCCTTTGGACAGCTCTGTTCCTGGGACCATAAATCTCCATAGGATGGTGTAGCAACAGTGTCACTGTACAATTTCAGGCCACTGTGATATTGCACCTAAACAATTCAACTTTGAGTTGTAATAACTTAACAAAACACTTTTCAAACAGGGAGAGTACCCCTTTTTTACTCAGGGGATAAACACTACAATATATATATTTTTTTACATATTAAATATTACTATCCCTTTAAGTGGTTATAATGTTAGGTAGGTCTGCCTGCTTCTGTTTGGAGAAACTAACAGCAAGGGTCATGTCTGCTTCCAAGGTCATGACATGCAGAATTGATTGTTCCTTGGTTCAAAAAGAAAACATCTTCAAAGGCAACATCATAGGGATAATTAGGAGTTTATTGCCATCAAAAGGAATGTTGGAGATTATTACGAAATGTTAGGTCTACATGAAGGGACAAAGGCAAATGTGTTGCTGTTGTAGGGCAAGCCATCTGCACTATTGGGGACAAATAAATATTACAATAATTCAACTGATTTAATTGGGGCTTTTAACCCCTTGAACACTAGCTCCAACATGTTTATATGCAATGTGCTGCAAACATCTCTAGAATTCAAAGGTTTAAAGCCCCATTTTACTTCAGTGGGAATTTTTATTTTTTCCTATGGTCGAGTTGGTTTGCTCAACAATTGGTCCACTTTTAAGTTTATGCATGTCTCTATATGTATTATCACATCAATAGAACAGTTAACCCTTTGAATATCAGAGGAGTATGCAACACATTGCTTTACAATGTGTTGCATACCCCTTTGACACACCTCCCCCATGCAAGTGAATCACCAGGGGGACACAGGACATCAGGGTTAATTAGAAACAGACAGCATGTGGTAAAATGGAGCACACCCAATGTGTGACATGAATTTAGCATGTTTAGACATATGGGAAAGTGCTAAAGCAAATTAGGGTACATTTGGCAACTCCAGTTTAGTGATTTTTGATAAATTACCCTAAACTGGTCCTTAAACGTGGAGCAAATATTATGTTGTTTATGCAGGGTGCAAAACAAGTCTAAATCATATTATGACATCATAGTTTCCCTTAAAATATATCTTAGCTGGAGTAGATAAAATTTGTTCCAAATTGTCACCGATAATGTGGTATTATCACTAGTTTAATCACATTTTATTTTGTTAGAATTCTTTTTTAGATGCAGCACTGAGTCAAAATGATAACCTGTCACCTACCTGCCTTATTTAGTGGATAAAAAGTGAGGTATTGTAAAGTGATTTACAGGCTTTTATATGAATCTGCTAACAAAGCATATTTGTCATGACATGGCTTTTAGTTTTGTTAAATGCACCTGTTTAAAGTGCCTTTACTTTGGGATTTGTTTTGAATCATTGTAATGATAGTAGAAGTTTTTGGTCTAGTAGCCAAGGACTGTTGAAATTGGTTTCTCTGACCTGCGTGGCATAGCCTGGTTAATTACTCTCCTGCCTCAAAATTGCTTCACCCCTCCTTCTGAGCCTGTCAGAACAAATAGGCTTCTAAAAAAGAGGTGTAATAAATGAATGTGGCAAAATAAATAAGCAAATCCTTTAAAGGTTATGCTCCCTCTGAGTAAAAGATGTTAAGATGACTGATCTTCAAAAAGAAAGTAAACATTAAAACCCTAAATTAACAAATAGATTGCCCATGTGCCACTGTTTAATGCTAAACTGAGCCAGTCGTTCAAGAGTTAATACTTACTGTGATGACCCTCCTCTGGTACTGTTGTAGAGCAGGAGAATGTTGACAGCCCAACACCTGGCAACTGAGTGCCTGCTTTTTACCATTCTGGAGTACTGGGAGAAAGCCAGTGGAAACCAGCCGACAAACATTTGGAGGCTCCAGCACCCTTTTCCACATTATAAACATGCCATTATCCAAGGCCACAAGAGCCAGCTGTTTAGCTTGTACGTGGTTGGAAGCACAGACTTTGTCCTGCCTTTCTACCCCATGGTTACTTTAGTATGTATCTCAGCTTTCCCATGCACAACTCCAGCTGGTATTTTGTTTGTTATTATAATACATTTTATTAATGTCTGTAAGGGGGTATTTCATTAGGAATAAATTATACCTAATGAAGTGGGGTTGTGTTTATATATACAGTGTTTTAGTGTATTTTAATAGTGCATTGTACTCATGTTTCACGTAATGCAAGGAGGGGGACTTCACACGATTCAAATTATATCTAATGAAATATTATGGGTTTGTGTACACATCAGTGGTGGTTATCGTATTTAAATTATTTGAAATGTATTTCAGTGGTAAAATATTCAGCATCATGACTGAATCAGTTACCAGTGCCAGTGTATCTGCATGTATGATAAACAATGATCTTAGAGTATGGCCATTTTTCCTAGATACCACAGGGAGTCCTCACAGGGGATTACTGAATCATCTCATTGTTTGCTCTTGAAATTGCTAATGAGGCTCCTATTCGTAGAATTCAAGCCTGGAACTCTTTTGCAGTCTCCAGCGTGGCTTGCATAGATATCTCAGAGAAAGATGGGTTTCAGGAGTGTTAGGATACATACTGGGGACTTTGGCTGTCTGGAGGGAATGGCTTCAACACTGACAAATCAGCCAAAGCTGCCTTCTTGACAAAAATTTGATTGAGTATGGCATAAAGGGCTATAGTACAAGTTGATCAACCTGCAATTGCTCAGCTACCTGATAAACCTAATGGCAAGATATTTGGCTAAAAGGTATTTTCATGTGGCCGTGCAAGAGTTCTCAACAATACAACCTATCCAAGCCAGCGTGCTACAGGGTTCCATCCTTGTACCATTTCTGTTCAGTCTCTTCCCTAATGATATCCCCATGTATATTTCTAAAATGGAAGAAAATAAAGGGCGCAGGTCCCTCTAAGAGCAAATCTGTATATTGGATTTTAAATGAACCCCCCTACTATATCATGCTCACCAAATCCAGGATAGGTTAGCGCACATCAATGGAGTCAATGATAGTCTCTCCAGGATCTTCTCCACTGAACAAACCATTAATATCAAACTTCCAAGAATTATTTGGAAATATTTAGGAAAGTGAATTATTTATTTAGAATCAATAGAAATCACTGCACTGAGAACAAACGTCCAACGCGTTTCATATTACATTTAACACTTTCTCAAGGGCTTTAGTAAAAATTATTTGTGCAATAATTTTTATTAAAGCCCTTGAGAAAGTGTTTGTTCTCAGTGCAGTGGTTTTTTATTGATTCTAAATAAATAATTCAGTTTCCTAAATATTTCCAAATAATCCTTGGAGGTTTGATATTAATGGTTTGTTCAGTGGAGAAGATCCTGGAGAGATGATCATTGACTTCATTGATATGCGCTAACCTATCCTGGATTTGGTGAGCATGATATAGTAGGGGGGTTCATTTAAAATCCAATATACAGATTTGCTCTTAGAAGGACCTGCGTCCTTTCTTTTCTTCTTTTTTTGCTTCAGAATTTCTACACTTTCCACCCGTGGTTTAAAAGGGCAGCAACCTCCTCGGAGAGTTTGAAAAGAAAGAAAAGTTAAGAAGAAAATAATTGACACTATATTACCCTTGAATAACTGTAACCTTGTTTCTAAGACTTTGGAGGAAAGTGAAAAACAAACCCCCTAAGTGAATATTGGACTTGTAGACGGCTCTTCAAAAACTTAGATGTATAGGCTCCAAAGCTTAAAGTTGGGGAGTTGAAAGGACAGTGAGAACAATAGTAGCGTCATAGCACCGTTTTTTGTATTTATAAAATGGACCTGGCAGATGATGGTGCAGTCACCTCTTCATTCAGTGAAAGAAGAGGTAACAAATACTCTATTAACATGTCTCAACAAGCTATCCACCTGGTACTGTGACTGAACAACTGCACTGAACACAAGGAAAACCACAGCCACAGTGTGTAACCAGAAAGATCAACAAGGAGCACCAACAAATTAGGTTCAATGGAGTGATCATCAAATGGGAGACTAGCAGTTTCTATAGACAGCAAGCTCAGCTGAAGAAGAAGTCACATTGAGAAGACAGCAGAAAGCAACAGTCAAGCTGGCAGCATACCCACTGCTTAAAGGGATAGTAATATTTTACAATAAAAGCAGTTTCAATTAATCTTCATAGTATTTGGGCTATGGAGAGTGCTATTTCAATACTGTCAGAATTGTAGTTGAAGAGTAACTGAATGATAAATTATCCCCCTCCCTCCCCTTTTACTGATTTAACACTGCTCACCTCAGAGCAGCAAGACTGTCCAGATGGATTGCAGAGAGGGACAATCTTCAGTGGGCATAAGGAAAAACCTAAAAAACCTGCCAAGGGGGGGGGGGAGGGTTTTCTTTATGTTCACAGTAATACGAATGTCCCTTTCTGTGAGCTGTCTGGTCCCAGGACCAGATTCCACATCTGAGGGGAGGTGGCTTACACTAGGTAAAAGGGGCGGGAGGAGGATACTTTATCATTCAATTAGCCTTGAACTACAACTCTGACAGTATTGAAATAGCACTCTCCATGGCCCAAATACTATGAAGATTAATTGGAGCTGCTGTTTTTGTGAAACATTACTATCCCTTTAAGACAAAGACCATGCATACCCACAGCAAAGTAAACATAAAGAAGAATGTGCATAAAATTCTGACCTTTACCAATAAACAACCTGTGACTTACTAATACTAACAAATAGTGAGGTTTTATTAGATGTTTCTGTCCACAACCATAAGCTTGCCTGCCATTTCAAGGCACCCCAGATTTAGACAAGTCCCTATCTGTCTCAAATCGAAATTAACATATATTTAGTATAATAGAATAATGATACCACCTTACCTCTACCAGCTTCACTTCACCCCCTACCCAGAAGTAGCAGTATTCAGTTTTAAATTCTAGCAAAGATACATCAAAATGAGTAAGACAGGAAGGTCGTCGCCACACAAGAGCCTAAAGACACCCCTGCTTAACTCAAACAACATGTTTTTCTCTATGAGGAATGTGCTGTGTGGCACAAGGACTAAGGGAATAGGATTTATGATTCTTTTCTCATTTGTCTCAACAGAGACAAACCAGATACAACCATGAATCTCAGGTGTCAAAGAAAACCACCAAACAAAAACACCAGAAAGGTTACAAGAGATTAAGGAAAATAGACATCTACACAGGCACAACTGCCTGTAGAACCCTTCTACCAAAACAGGTCTCAGTTGAGGCCAGTACATTTACTGTGAAGCGACAACCAAGTCACTGCCTTGCACATCTGCAGAAAGCACCCAACAGTCTGATGGAGTGAGCCATTACCTTAAAACTGGTGTTTCCAAGTTTGATCCTAAAAGGCCAACAAGTCTGGATTTAAGAATTTCACTAATTATTATTGGCCTACCTGTGCTCAAACAGTGAAATCCTTAAATCCTGGACTGTTGGTAGCTCTTGAGGACCAAACTTGGACACCCCTGCCCTAAAAGGTACCTACCTTTTCTCAGTGACATAGGCCTGTCAACGACCTCCTTGATCCAAGAGACCACTGTCACTTTAGACGCCACTTTGCCCACACATAGGCCGTAAGAAATAATGAAAAGCATTTCTGACTTTCTAAACGGTTTAGAGCATTGAACATAGTGTTTAAGATGCCTAACTACATCCAGACAGTGAAGATCCTGTTCTCATCCAATAGATGGATCTGGGCAGAGAGAAGGAAGAATAATCTCCTGATTAATATAAAAATCCTAAACCACCTTTGGAAGAAACACAAAACAAGTACAAAGAACCACCTTAACTGCATGAAAAATCAGAAAGGGGGCTCTACAAGACAAAGCCTGCAGATCTGCCACAAGCCAGAAACAGTAGCTAAAAAGGAAAACTGTATACAGGGTCAAGAAATAAAGAGATAACTAAGCAAATGGATAAAAAGCATCTCTATGAAGTACTGCAAGGACCAGATTAAGATCCCACAGAGGAGTGGAATCTCAAAAACAAAGGAAGGCATGTGCCACCATTGCACAAAAGTCTGAATTTCTGGCAACAGCTATATGCTTCTGAAAAAGAACGGACAAGACCAAGATCTGGACCTTGAAAGAACTAAGACAAACACTATTATATGCATTATAATAGTTCATCAGTGCCCTGTGCCCTGTGAGACTGAGATTGGATACTTGCTGGAACAATAGCATAAGAATATTGTGTGGTGTGGTAAGGGAGAGGTTAAAAGCAAATCTCTCTGAGTTTTGTTTTCCCTCTTTGCTGTGATAAATAATTGAAGTCTGGTGTGGTGGGAGTGACTAATTGCTGTGTTTGTAATTGGTGGATTCCTGGCTTATATAGCAGATACATAGTGAATACTTGAACGTGTGAATCTTGCCTCAGTGTGTAAGTGCAGAGGTGTGGTAAGTGTGGGAATTTAAAACAGGGGAATTCAAGTGCAGAAGTGTGGTAAGTGTGGGAATTTAAAACAGGGGAATTCAAGTGTAGAAGTGTGGTAAGTGTGGGAATTTAAAACAGGGGAATTCACATACAGGGGGTTACACAGGGGAACACATTATCAATCTTATTGTGCAGCTATTTTTGCCTGCCTTTTTATCTTGTGGTAACTGGCACATATGAGTGGTAGCATGATTGTCCATTTAACTCAGTGCACAAACTGCCATATGTTTGCACACCTGGAACAACCGTTCCAGGGTGCATACCTCTGTGGCAGATGTGAGCAAGTGGTCTCTCTGGAAGCTCGTATTAGAGATCTGGAGGGGCAGGTTGCAACATTGAGAAAGACGGACAATCTTGAGAGGGTTCTGCTGACTGAGCAGCAGGAAGTGGTGGTAGGTAGTTCTGGGGGTGGAGACTGCACAAAGAAAGAGCAGGTAGCCAGATGGGTTACAGTTAGACATAGCAAGGGGGGTGGACAGAGAAATAGGGAGGACACTCCTGTGTTTACTAATCCTAACAGATTTGCTACATTAAGTAATGATGTTGGGGATGCTGACACAGGAATGTCTTTGCTGGAGAGGACTGTTCTCTCTAACAGCCGAGTGAACAGCCCCTCTAGCACGGATGGGATCCAGGACTCAGGCAGACCTAGACAGATGGTGGTGGTAGGGGATTCTATTATTAGGAAGACAGACAGGGTAATCTGTCACCAAGATCGCCACAATCGTACAGTTTGCTGTCTCCCGGGAGCTCGGGTTCGACATGTGGCTGATCGGGTTGATAGATTGTTGGGAGGGGCTGGGCATGACCCGGCTGTCATGGTACATGTTGGTACTAATGACAAAGTCAGTGGAAAATGGAGGTCCGTTAAGAAGGATTTCAGGGACCTAGGATATAAGCTTAAGCAGAGGACCTCTAAGGTAGTATTTTCTGAAATTCTACCTGTGCCACGCGCTACATTAGAAAGGGAACGGGAGATTAGGGAGCTAAATGCGTGGATAAAGACTTGGTGTAAGCAGGAGGGGTTTGGGTTCCTAGAGCACTGGTCAGTCTTTTCCCTTGGGAGCAATCTTTATAGTAGTGATGGATTGCACCTTAGTGGAAGGGGGGCCACGGTGCTGGGTGATAGGATGGTTAGAAGGCTGGAGGAGACTTTAAACTAGAAAGGGGGGGGGAGGGAGCTGCAACACAGGCTGGGGAAGATAGTATAATTGAGGGAATGGGCTAGTTCAGCTAATAGGGAGTTGCCATTGTTACAGCCTGATAAAAGACAAATACATCTGAAAAAGAATGAAATCTTTAAGAATGGCAAAAAGATAAAATGTATGCATGCAAATGCTCGCAGTCTGGCTGGTAAGATGGGGGAACTAGAAATGATTGCAGTACATGAGCAGTATGATCTGATTGGAGTGTCTGAAACCTGGTTAGATGATACGTATGACTTGGCAGTCAATCTAGAGGGTTATTCACTTTTTAGGAGGGACAGGGTTAATAAAAGGGGAGGAGGGGTATGCCTATATGTAAAGCAGGCCTTAAAACCTAGCTTAAGGGAAGATATAAATGAAGGGTCCAATGAAAAGGTAGAGGCCTTGTGGGTTGAAATACACACTGGGGGCACACATAATAAAAAGATATTGGTGGGGGTTTGCTACAAGCCACCTAATGTTGGGGAGTTGGAGGAAGCCCAACTTTTACTGCAAATGGAAAAGGCTGCTAGGTCAGCAAAGGTAATTATAATGGGAGATTTCAACTACCCTGAAATTGACTGGAGCAATATGACTTCAGGCACAACAAAGGGAAATATTTTTCTAAGTATGATAAATGATAATTTTATGTCCCAACTAGTAGAGGAGCCAACTAGAAAAGAGGCCTTGCTTGACCTAGTGCTCTCAAACGATTCTGACATTGTAAACAGTGTGCAGGTAAGGGAACATTTGGGCAGCAGTGACCATAATATTGTATCCTTTGAAGTTTGTTATGAGAAACCCAATAGCAAGAGTTTAACCAAAACATTCAATTTCAAAAAGGCTAATTTTACAAAGTTAAAAGAAGCTTTAAAGGATATCCAGTGGGATGTAATTTTCAAAGATAAAAATGCACAAGAGTCATGGAATGTATTTAAAATGCTCTTGGGCAAATATACACGTCAATATATACCATTGGGGAATAAGCACAAGAGAAGTAAAGCAAAACCAATGTGGATTAATAATGTGGTTAGCAGGGAAATGAGAAATAAAAAGCAGGCTTTTAAGGTGTTTAAGTCAAATGGGTCAGATGCATCATTTAAAAAATATAAAGAATGTAATAAAATCTGCAAACAAGCAATTAAGCTAGCTAAAATAGAAAATGAGCGAAACATTGCAAACGAGAGCAAGAAAAACCCTAAACAATTCTACAAGTATATTAACAACAAAAAAGTTAAGGTTGATATTGGTCCTCTTAGGACTGAAACAGGTGAATTGATTAGTGAGGATAAAGCTATGGCTGAGACCCTAAATACGTTCTTTGCTTCAGTATATACAAAGGAAGCAGAAATGACAAGCTATGGGCAAACAGACAAAACCATGGAATTTCCTCCAACATCTACATGGCTTACTGAGGACAAGGTCCAAAAGAGACTGGAAAGGGTTATAGTGAATAAAGCACCTGGACCGGACGGTATACACCCAAGGGTACTTAAGGAACTTAGTTCAGTAATAGCAAAACCATTATACTTAATATTTGTTGATTCGCTTTCATCAGGCATAGTGCCCTGTGATTGGAGGAAAGCTGATGTAGTTCCATTGTTTAAAAAGGGAGCAAGATCCGAACCAGGAAATTATAGACCTGTGAGCTTGACTTCCATAGTGGGTAAGATACTAGAAGGGTTATTAACTGATAGTATTCAGAACTATGTGAAGACAAACAATATCATTAGTAGGAATCAGCATGGTTTCATGAAGAACAGATCATGTCAGACTAATTTACTTGCATTTTATGAAAGAGTGAGTAGTAATTTGGACAGGGGAATTGCTGTTGATGTAGTATACTTGGATTTTGCAAAAGCCTTTGACACAGTGCCTCACAACAGGTTACTGCATAAATTAAAAGGCTTCGGTTTGGGTGGTGGTATCTGTACATGGATTGAGAACTGGTTAAATGATAGATGGCAGAGAGTTGTTGTAAATGGAACTTTTTCAAATTGGTCTAGTGTTATAAGTGGGGTACCGCAGGGTTCAGTCCTGGGCCCAATGCTTTTTAATTTGTTTATTAATGATCTAGAAGTGGGAATTGAAAGTAGCATCTCAATCTTTGCTGATGACACTAAGCTATGTAAGGAAATACATACAGAGCTCGATGTTTTTTCCCTACAGAAGGATTTAGATAAACTAAGTGAATGGGCAGAAAAGTGGCAGATGTCATTTAATGTAGATAAATGTAAGGTTATGCATTTGGGTTGTAGAAACAAACTTGCTACATATACTCTAAATGGGAAACAACTTGGGAAATCCTCATTAGAGAAAGATTTAGGTGTACTGATAGACAATAGTCTTCAAAGCAGTGTGCAGAGTCACTCAGCTGCTGCAAGAGCAAATAGAGTACTAGCCTGCATAAAAAGAGGTGTAGAAGCAAGGGATGCTAATATTATCCTACCTCTGTATAAATCCTTGGTTAGGCCTCATCTAGAATATGGAGTACAATTTTGGGTGCCTGTTCTAAAAAAAGACATTACTGAACTGGAAAAGGTGCAGAGACGTGCAACAAAACTGATAAAGGGACTGGAGGATCTGAGTTACAAAGAGAGACTAGCCAAACTGGGTTTGTTTACATTAGAAAAGAGACGTCTAAGGGGTGATATGATTACCATTTACAAATACATTCAAGGCCAATACAAAGAACTATCCAATGAATTATTTATGCAAAGAGCTGAGCTAAGAACAAGAGGTCATCCATTAAGACTTGAGGAAAGGCGCTTTCGACTAAAACACAGGCAGGGATTCTTTACAGTAAGGGCGGTAAGGCTATGGAATTCTTTGCCTCGGGATGCTGTGCTTGCAGATAATGTAACTGCATTCAAAAAAGCAATGGATGCCTATCTAGCACAGAACAATATTGACAGTTATGACAGATGGCTTCAAAGCAAATAGGATATTGAGCCGGGGAACTATTTGACACACTCACACACACACCTACATTGGAAATTGCTCCAGAGGGCTTTTTTGTTGCTTTCCTCTGGATCAACAGGGGTGTTATTGGCATGGGCTGGACTTGATGGACGCATGTCTTTTTTCAGCCTTATCTACTATGTTACTATGTTACTATAAGACAACAGTTTATGATCCTTAAGTATGGCCACAATAACTGATTCAGAGAAACTCTTTTTCTCAGAATATAAGCTTCAAAAGCCACACTGTCAATGCCAGTTTCTCCACATCAGTATGATACAGAAAACCATGAAACAAGCAGTCCATAAGAAGAAAGAGATGCCATGGCTTAGCTATTATCAGATTGATCAGATCTGAGAGCCATGCTTGCAATTAGGATTACATATGACTAGTCCATCCTTAATTTTTTTTACACCTTGGGAATCACATCTGAGATGTCACCAAGTCCAGACCCTACTTAGGAGCTATGGAGCCAAAATGGACTGCTTCCATTTCCATTCTCCAGGATTCAGACATTGATTACAGAGATAGTAAGCCAACACATTTTCTACCCTAGGGATGTGTACGGCCTAGAGAGTTAGAATGTGAGCTTCCATCCAAACGAGAATCAGTTGAACTTCAGGCCATTCAGCTGAACTTCTGGTCACCCAGGCAGTTTGGAGTTCGGGATTAAAATGGGCCTGGCCTGGAGAGAAGCTAGGAGCCTTGGCAGCTTGAGGGTATTAGTGTGGTGGGGGAGTGAGGCTTCTGTGGAAAAAGGTGGACCCTTAGGTGTGAACTAGAGTAACAGATCTTGTCCCCGGTAGCGTGGCTAATGACCTTATACGGTTCGGGGCCAAATAGCTGTTTGCCCACAAACTGCAAGGAGATAAGGGACTTCTTGAATACTGATCAGCCAACCAGATATTCAGCCAAAGGGTACAATGTGCTGCTACTGAGAGCACATATGTCTTACCAAAGGACTTAACAGCATCTAAGGCCGCTCACAGATTTAAGCATTAGCCTAGATGATCCTGAAAATCATATGAACAACATCCCCCCTTTGGAAAATTTTTAGACGAGCCACTTCCAATGATTTTTCATCCCAAATAGCTATAATCCTTGCCACCCAAGCTGTGGCAAAGGCTGGATGCAAGACAGTCCCCTGAAGTCAAAGTTCATTTTAAGAAGAAAATCTAGGTATTTGTTTGGTTGATCTATAAATGTAGCTGCATCCACTACTAGTACACTTGTGTGCTTGGATATTAGAGAAATAAGGGTATCAAATGCCAGAGGAGTTGCCCACAGTTGTAGTGCAGCTGGGGGAAAAAGTTAACATAAGGAAATACAACTGAATAACAAGACCCTCCTACACAACAACTTCCATTCCTCAAGGAAAACCTAATCAAGATAATTATAAGAAGGGAAGAACAAAGCAACTCTTCTAAGTCTTCTAAAAATGTCCAGAGAGGATGTCTCCAAGGGGGCCTTAGAGATCTGTAGAGTATATAATAATGCCTGAATCAGTCAGTTCCCAGGGTCCTCCTAAAAGGAATCCCCAGGGGTAAAGGCAAGAATAATTTGTGTCTTCATCCTCTATCTCACCTTTCTCCAGATAGAAATCCTCCCCAGTGGGGAAAAAGGTAGACCCTCTTGTTTGTTTGTTTGTTTGTTTTTGGGGGGCAGATCTAACTTACTTAGGATAAATTGGATAGACAGTGGGATACTTGGCTTAACCCATGCAGGATTTTGATCAAAATGATTGGACCCCTGAACAGACTGAGTAGAGGACACAGTAAAAGAGGGGGATAATTGATCTGTTTGACCATCAAGGAGACTGGATATACAACTGACCAGTACAGAAACAGCTATGGACGTTCTGCTGGTCTTGGGCTAGCCCATACCCCCTTTGGACTGTGACATAGCATGCATCATCCAAAAGAATAGACCCAGAGGGCAGGAAAAAGAAAGAAAATAAAAAACTGGGTGCAGATTTTCCCACGTTACAGGGGGTCCCTTAGAGCATCTTACTGCCTAATGCAGTCAATTGAATTGAACATTACACAGTTTTTAGTATGTTCTTATGGGCTCAAATGGCTGCTAACTTTCTTCATAGCACAGGTAATTGCATTGCTTTCCATGCTTGAAAAATTGGCAACAGAGTTTTTTTAGCCTAATCTAGGCCTAAATACTGTTTTGCCCTGATAAGATTTGTGATATAATAGATAATATATAAAATCAGAATAAATCAAATAAAGTGAGAGTTCAAGTGTGTTAAAGGAATAGTAATGTTTCACAATAAAAGCAGCTCCAATTAATCTTCATAGTATTTGGGCCATGGAGAGTGTTATCACTCTGGTCCACTACAGAAACAGGCTGGGAAACAGTCAATAATACAATGCTCTACTGCTTTACTGGACCGAAGGAAGTAACAAACTATTAACCTTTCCTTATTTTGTGGCTATTGCCAATGCTCAGAATATTTGATACTGCATATTGGACTTTATTTGTAGGCATGTATGATTGCTAGTGTTGCTATTGTCGATGATATACACCAGGGAGCAGGAGACCACAATTATATATGGTATATCTTGTATAAAATAAACAAAAACATGTGGTTAAATTAGAGAACTTTACACAATCTAGGTATGACACTATCCCACTGTTAACAGAATTGAATTAATGTCCAATAAAGGGCAGACCCTCTGACACTATCCAGGTAGTGATAGTTGTACGGTGTATGACGTGTATAGAAAAACACTGCATCACCCCGCTAATTCCCACCACCCCACCATCACACCAACCTCTACATCACGCTGCGTGAGGGTCACTCAGCCCTATACTTCATTCCCCACATTCAGTCAATCTACAACTTATGGTGCCTCCACCTCCATAACATCTCTTGAATCAGACCTTTTCTCACCCAAGATACTACTAGAATTCTAATCCAGACACTTATGTCACTCCTAATTGACCTTCTTATCTCCCGACTAATCCAGCTACAGTCCATAATGACCTCTGCTGCAAGACTAATCTACAGAACGTCTACCGTGCTGTACCTGAGCTCTGGAATTCCCTCCCCCGTTAAAATTCTGCTCATTCTCACTCCCTTCTAAAATCACTTTACTACCTACAAACCCATCACAACTTCATTATTCACATAGCCTTTTTCTCTCAAACAGACCAACAACTTGCCTGGACCACTGCACTCAAAAGCATTTCTTTCTTCCACCTACTAATCAGTTCATGTGGCAGAAGGAACTTACACCCCATAGCACTTACTCCTTTTGCATCCCGCCAACCTTCCTCTAGACTGTACACTCTCACGAGCAGGGGCCTCTGATTCTTTTGTTTTCCATGTTGCATTTGTACTATTTAATATCCCTGTGTGTCTATTCCCTGCTGTACAACACTGAGGAATAAGTTGTTGCTATATAAATAAAGAAGAATTATATCCCCCCATGCCTCTTCGTCCCTCAGGCCCTCCTACCCCATGCCGCTTCCTTCCTAGGTATGTATCCATCAATCAGGAGTCAGGTTTTATATTGTGTGTGTATATTAATTATATATATATATATATATATATATATATATATATATATATATATATATATATATATGTGAGAGAGAGAGGAAGAGAGAGAGAGATTTCCAAGAAGAAGACCAAAGAAAAGATGGGTAGATGAAATTACCAAATTCACTGGTACACAGTGGCACCAAAAGGCTCAGGATGCCACTGGGGACTCCAGAAGACAAACTTCCCAGGTATGCCAATTACCACACATGAACTAGTAGACCAGTATGGCATAACTTCCTGCTTTCTTGTCTGTCTGTCTGTACCATGCAATTTGAGAAAAGCTGTCTGTTAAATATTAGTATTGTCACTGACAATCAGTAAATCCATATTTTTGAATAACTGACAGTCTAGAATTCACTGTTATATCAATAACCAAATTAATGCATCACTCACATGTATGGCTTTCTGATCATCTGGCTCACCAATGAAAAAACTTGGATGCCCTGGCATTTGTGATTTTGAATATATAAACATATTTATAACACTGCTGTACAGGCAAACCTTTTATCTTGAAGGGATGGAGATCAACACTACTTTGCTGGTCTCTATCTGGAAAAGGGTTAATCATAGCTCTGTTAATCTAGATGTTTTCTAGCGGGCAAGGTACATGCATTAATGCCTGAGACACGATGCCTCCGGCACCAGACATGAATTGGAATAGGAGCTTCCATGAGTTGCACACACAGGAGGTGCAATATATTTAACCCTACCCGCCTGTGTCTTTGCAGATGAAGCAGAATGGATTCCAGTCCATGTCTGGTGTGGGGAGGCATCATGTTTCAGGCAAGAACAGATTGATGCGAAGCATCTAGGGAGCTGTACAGGTAGTGTCACCTATTCATTTTTTAATTTTATTCATTCCATATGGAAGACGATTGTTTAGATAATGGTAGTATTAGTCAAGATCTAAACACAAACACACACACACACACACAAACTGCTTTAACTCCTTCAGTGCCAGAGGCTTGGGCCATTTCCTGTACCCTGCAGACCAGACACTTTTTCAGCATTTTTGCTATCCTTCTGTTTATGCTTGATTTCCTCTGGGGATTTTTAGTTAAATATGGAAAACTATATATTGTTTTTTTTCAGAACAAATTGAGCTTTCTTGTGGTACCTTAAATGAAGAGAACTTTACATCATGCAAAAAGCTATGATGTCATAATGACAAAAAAAGTGAAAATTTACTCATTTTGCTAAAATCACATAATATGTATCAAAAACATTTACCTTGATTGAAAAAGTTTCAATTATTTGAAAAAGCCCCGAGTCCTCCGAGTAAAAAAATACCAAATTTGTATAGTTTTACCTACGTCCATGGCTAGCGTAGAGCCCTAATCACCAGCAGCGCGCAAAATGACATTTTCAACTTTATAAAATAATATTCGCATTCTAGGGTTTTTGTGATAAAGCTACCCTAAAACAGTGGAATAACTATATAAAACAATATATTTCTGGAACGTAGACAACCTGCTGCATCTAATGAGGGGTAACTTGCCTTGTTACCCCAAGCCTGGAGTGCACAAATGCCTCCAGAATATGGCGCTAATGAAAAAAAAAGGCATTTTCTTACATTTCTGCCCCTTCAAATGTACTAAATTGTGTGAAAACCATGGCATTTCCAACTGTATTCATTAGCTAGTGCTCTTAGGAGAAAAATGACGCCCCATTGGTATGAGTTCACCTACCTCAGGGGGCGCTAGAAGAGCAAAACGACACCTACTACAACCTCAAATTTTTCTAACATTTTCTCAAACATTACTTGTCTGTACACAAATGGTTATAACAACTACAGAAGTGAAGAAAGGGTACACAAACCATACCATTTTGGAAAGAAGACAACCTGCCGCATCAAATGAGGGGTGAATTGCCTTCTTAACCCAAGCCTGTTGTGCCCAAATGCTTTCAGAAGGTGGCACTATAGGAAAAAAATTTCATTTTCTTACATTTCTGCCCCTTCATCTGTATGGAAATCTGTGAAAACCATGGAATTCCCAACTGTATTCATTAGCTAGTGCTCTTAGGAGAAAAATGACACCCCATTGGAATGAGTCGACCTACCTTAGGGGTGCCAGAAGTACATAACTACACCTACCCGTTTGCTTCTTCGAAAATGGCTGTTTGTACTAAAATGTTCATAACTGTTAGAGACATAAAGGAAAGGTATAAAAGGTATACCATTTTGGAATGTAGACATTCTCCCGCATCAAGTGAGGGGTCACTTGCCTTTCTACCCCCTGGGCTGAAGTGTACAAATATTTCCAAAAGGTGGCGCTATGGGAATAAATACATTTTTTTTTACATTTCCTCCACTTCAAAGATACTAAAATCTTTGAAAACCATAACATTTCCTGCTGTATTCAGTACCTGCTACCAACATGAGAAAAATGGTAGCCCATTTGTGTGGGTTAACATACAATATGTGGGTGCTAGGAACACGTACGTAAACCTGACACTTTTGTTTTTTAAATTATCTGCTTGCACTAAAATGGTTATAACCATAATAGATATGCAGGAAAGGTAGAGAAACAATGCCATTTTGGAAAGAAAACAACCTGCTGCATCTAATGAGGGGTCACTTGCCTTCTTACCCAAAGGCTGGTATGCACAAATGCTTCCAGGAGGTGGCGCTAATGAAAAAAAAAAGGCATTTTCTTACATTTCTGCCCCTTCAAATGTATGGAGCTCTGTAAACACCATGGAATTTTCAACTGCATTCATTAGCTAGGCCTCTTAGGAGTCAAACGACACCCCATTGGTATGAGTTGACCTACCTTAGGGGGTGCTAGAAGTAGAAAACTACACCTACTACAACCTCTGATGTTTCTAACATTTTATCAAATATGACTTGCCTGTACAAAAATGGCTATAACACCTTCAGAATTGAAGAAAAGGTAGATAAACCATACCATTTTGGAAAGAAGACAACCTGCCGCATCTAATGAGGGGTCACTTGCCTTTTTACCCCTAAGTTAGTTGGCACAACTATTTCCAGAATGTGGTGCTACAGAAAAAACAAAACAAAAAAAAACGTTTGTTTTACACATCAGTCACTTCAAAGATACTAAAATGGTTCAATGGCGTGGGATTTCCTAGGAGGACTTCTTGCCAGCCTAAGAAAAATGGTACCCCACTGCTGTGGGCTGACATACCAATTTACGCTACAGGAGCGTAGCTACCAGTGAAACAGGAATGGGAAAGCAAACAGTGTATGTGTGATTTTATGGCTAACAGATGAAAGAAGCTAAGGCGTCAGCCTGTGTACGTGCGGACCTGTGACTACAAGTGTAATAAAGTGTGTGAGAGGGTGAGGGATTAGGCAGTGTGTGTGGGTATGAGCAGAGAAGCATGGATGGTGATGATGGTGGGGCAGTGTCTGATAGTGTGTATGGGAGATCTGTGACTACCAGTGTGCACTGCATTGGACCCCCCCTCCTGTGGCACATGCATTTTTTGGGGCTTTTCCCCCCCAATATTTTTGTGTAGAACTTGTTGGGGGCATCAGAACCCATACAATGAGGTCTAAATAAAAAAATAAAGGGGGAAAAAAATCCTGTGTGTGCCACAGGGGTGTCCAGTGGATTGCAAAGCAATGCATTTGGGCCCCTGTGGCACACAAAGGGTTAATTTTATCGTTACTTTACTTTATATTCAGATGGCCACCTAACAAGCTCTGATCACAAAGTAATGATAAAAAGTCTTGTGTGTGCCACAGGAAGGGGGTCTGCATTGAACCCCCCCCCCATCCCAGTGGCACACACAGGGTTAATTTTTGTTTTAATTTTTTTTTTTATTATATACCTCATTGAGGGGCATCAGCACCCCCTGATCCCTCCCCAATGAGGTCTTAGTAAAAAAAAAATATATATATGTCCACAAAAGAAGTGACCCTGTGAGTGCCACAGGGGTCTCCAGCGCATTGCAAAGCAATGTATTGGATCCTTGTGGCACTCAAAGGGTTATTTTTTTTTTATCATTACTTTGTAATCAGAGCTTGTTGGGGGGCCATCAGGACCAATCCTGATGTCCCCCCAACAATCTCTGGTAACAAAGTAATGATAAAAGCCCTGTGTGTGCCGCAGAAGGGGGCTGCATTGCCGCCCCCCCCCCGTGGCACACACAGGGTTAATTTTTTTTATTTACAATTTTTTTTTTATTATAGATCTCATTTGGGGGGTATCAGGACCCCTCTGATTCCCCCAATGAGGTCTTACAAAAAAAGAAAAGGAATAAAAATAAATGTCCCTGTGAGTGCCACAGGGGTCTCCAGCGCATTGCAAAGCAATGCATTGGACCCTTGTGGCACTCAGAGAGTTAATTTTTTTTTTTATTATTACTTTGTAATCAGAGCTTGTTGGGGGGGCCATCAGGACCAATCCTGATGTCCCCCCAACAATCTCTGGTAACAAAGGAATGATAAAAGCCCTGTGTGTGCCACAGGAGGGGGGGGGGTGCATTGGACCCCCCCTGTGGCACACACAGGGTTAATGTTTTTTTTTTTTTTTTTTACTCATAGACCTCATTGAGGGGCATCAGGACCCCCCCCTGATCCCCCCCAATGAGGTCTTGCAAAAAAAAAAAAAAAAAAAAAAAAATCCCCCAAAACGAAGTGACCCTGTGAGTGCCATATGGGGACCCCTGCGGCACTCACAGTGTTACTTAGACTTTTTTTTATTTGTTTATTTTTTGTTTCAGACTTCGTGGGGGACATCAGGACCCCTCCTAGTGTCCCCCCAGTTTTTGATCTCCCAGCCAATAGGCTGGGAGATCAATTTGGCGACTGCAGGAGAGCAAAAGCTCTCCTGCCTTTCACTCCTACCACCGGAGGTACAGCTGTGTCCACTCGTACATTGTACCCACCTGGCACTCTAGGGGTTAACCATGTTGCCGTGATGAAAATCAGATACTAATCAGACACTAAAGGCGAGCAGGAGTAGACACAGCTTTTCTGGCTTCATGGCGACATTTCTACCGTGACATGAGAATCTCGCTCTTTTGATGCAGGAGAGATTCTCATGTCGCCCTTTTCATCACAGCGACATGATTAATGTGCTGTTTAGTTGTGCGCACAATAGCGGCAACATTTTTAAAGGATACCAAAATAAATAGAAGCAACGTTGTCAAAGTTTCTAATAATTCACAAAGTAACCTCCTTATTGAGAAATTTGGTTTTATTAACTTAATTAGGAAATATACAAAATAATACATATGGCTTTGAATGGCACATTTTTTTTCCCTTCACTACCCAAGAGTTCCCCAACAATTTGCTTCACTATGCACTGGCGATTGCCAGCATCCAACAGTTTCCAAGATACATAAGTAAAAGTATATATTTTTTTCATTTGATGTATATGTATTGTTGTAATTGTGGTGCAATTAAATGAAATGTTAATGCTTTATTGTAACATTTCATATTCAGAAGAACATATTAATACTTTTATGTGCTGTCTATTTTCTTTCACATGTTAAAGGGGATATATCACCTATATAAAACTTAGGCTAAACAGTTAAGTTATATAGCTAATATCACTAAAAGTGTTTTATTTTGTTTTTAAAAAAAGCTTTAGTTTGTCAAAATTTAAGTTATAAATTCTGGGCTACAGCTACTTCCGGACAGACTGGGGTTACCTGCTTTGTAACCGCAGTCCGTCGCTCTGCCTCAGCTCCCCTCCCTCTAGCCAGTCTCCTCCGATGATGGAGGCTTCTGTCTGTAAGCTGGAGTGGTCTCTCATTGGCTAGATATTGATCTCTGCCAATGAGACTCCAGGATACAGACAGAAGCCTCCATCATCAGAGAAGGCTGGCTAGAGGGAGGGGAGCAGAGGCAGAGTGATGGACTGTGGTACAGAGCAGGTAACCGCAGTCTGTCTGGAAGGAGCTGCAGCCCAGACTTTATAACTTAAATTCTGACAAAAAGAGAATTTTAGTCTTACCTGTTAAATCCTTTTCTCTTAATCCATACAGGTTACTGGTAACTTTGGGTAGGCGATCCGCCGCTTTAATTGTAGGCAGGAACAATTCTAGAATTGTATGCAGGGGGTGGAGCCTACCTTCCCTCCTTGGCTGCAGCTAGCCAACCAGCTCCAGAAAGATTTGAGATTCTAACTATTGACTAGATAGTGGAAGGGAAAGGAGACTCCTGTGAGCATGATCCCAAAGGACCCCCACGGTCTGCCACAGGAAAACCAAGCATGGTCCCTTGACAGGATGGGAGACCAGTAACCTGTAGGGACTAAGAGAAAAGGATTTAACAGGTACGACTAAAATTCTCTTTTCTCTGTCATCCAATACAGGTTACTGGTAACTCTGGGATGTCCAACCATTGAGTTTCCCAGAGGCAGGAAGGAAGGCAAGGACCAGGCGCAAGGCCCCCAAAGTCACCAGAGAAGATATGAACCATTAGATCAGAGATAGCCCATCAAAACAACAAAGTGTCAACGGACACTGAACAAGGGTAACACCCCCCCAAACTGTTACACAGCACAATGAACTAGAGCCAACAGGGCTCAAAAGTGAAGAAAGCACCAAGAACCGAAGAAGATCCTAGACAGGCAAGACTGCCACCAGGATCTTCTTCCCAAAGCTGGCATAAGCCGATGCCAGCACATCAACACAGCAGTGCTTCGAAAAGGTGTGCACAGATGACCAGGTGGCAGCCTTGCACAACTGATCAGCAGAGGCCTGATTCTTGTAAGCCCAAGAAGCCCCAACAGATCTTGTAGAATGAGCCATGACCCAAAAAGGGACAGGCTTCTTCCTCAGCTCGTAAGCCTTATGAATAGTGAACTTGATCCAAGAAGCAATAGTCACTTTGGATGCAGGTCTTCCTGCCCTGGGACCCTCAGGAAAGATGAACAGCACGTCAGATACACTGATAGACTCAGTGCGACCCACATAAAACTTGAGACAACGTACCACATCCAACAAGTGGAGATCCCTCTCCTTGTCAGAGGTGGGGTCAGGACAGAGAGAAGGTACCACAAACTCCTGATTGATGTGGAACTCCGAAACCACCTTCGGAAGAAACTCCTGAGAAGTGCGAAGCACCGCCTTGTCCTTGTGAAACACCAAAAAAGTGGTTTACAGCACAGAGCATGTAACTCCGCGACACGGCGAACGGACACGATCGCCAGGAGAAAAGCCATTTTTCACGTCAACAGGCGTAGAGGAATAGTAGCCAAGGACTCAAATGGGGGATGCTGAAGAACGCCCAAAACCAAGTTATTCTTGAAGGCAGGACGAGTATGAGCAACGCCCTGAAAGAAAACCTTCACATCAGGAAGGATGGCAATGCACCTCTGAAAGAAAAACACAGATAGCAGAAATCTGAACCTTAAGGGAACTCAAACTGAGGCCCTTATCCACACCGTCCTGCAAAAAGGCAAGGACCGTAGGCAGATCAAATTCCTGAGACAGGTCCTTGTCAGCACACCAAGATAGAAAGGTCGACCAGACAGGATGGTAGATCTTAGAAGGAACAGGTTTGCGGGCACTGAGCATAGTAGCCACCACACCAGAAGAAAACCTCTCTTCAATATTGAGAATTCAATTTCCAAGGCGTCAAAGCTAGCCGATGAACATCCTTCTTCCACAGGTAACCATGTAGAAGAAGATCCAGACGGCAAGGGAGCCAGAATGGCTCTGCCACTGGCAGATCCAGCAACTCTGGAAACCAAGCTTGGTGAGGCCAGTACGGAGCAATCAGAATGACTGGACAGCGTTCCAGTCGCAATTTCCGTAACACCCTGTGCAACATTGGGAGGGGAGAAAAGATATAGGCCAGAGGAAACAACCAACAAATGGACATTGCATCCACCGCCAGAGCTAGAGGGTCCCTCCACTGAGAACAGAACCTCTGAACCTTCCTGTTGTGTCTTGTCTCCAACAGGTCGATGTAAGGAAGACACCACTTCTGAACAATGAGGGTGAACACCTCTGGGTGCGGTTCCCACTCTCCGCTTTCCACTGTGTGTCAACTGAGGAAGTCCGTCATGACGTTGTCTACCCCAGGAATGTGCACTGCGGATATGACAGGAACGTGTTCTTCTGCCCAGGACAAAATAGCCTTGACCTCTAACCAAGTGGCAAGACTTCTTGTTCCGCCCTGCTTGTTGATGTAAGCTACAGCCATGGTGTTGTCGGACTGAACCCAGACTGGACAGTCTTCCAGCTGAGATGTCCAATGACAAAGGGCATTAAATATCACCCGAAGCTCCAACAGATTGATAGGAAGGAGAGATTCCTCCAGAAACCACCAACCCTGAGCACTCAGGTGACCCAAGACCGCTCCCCAGCCGGAGAGGCTGGCGTCCATCGTCACCATGGTCCAGAAAGATACCAGGAAGGACTTGCCCATCAGCAGATTGGAGAGGTCAAGCCACCATGACAAACTCAGTTCCACATGAAGAGGGAGGGACACTGACATATTCAGAAGATCCTGCTGACCCTTGCACACCTGGATTACAAACCTCTGGAGTTGCCTGGTGTGTGCCATGGCAAACAGGACCGCTTCTATGGTGGAGATGAATTTCCCCACTAGAGAAGACAGCTTCTTGGCTGGAACTGGATCTTGAGCCAGAACCACAGAAACCCTGTGGGCAATCTGGTGAGCTACCTCATCTGTGAGAAACACCATGCTCTTCTGAGCATCAAAGAGAAGGCCCAGGAGGACCAGAAGCTGGGATGGGACAAGATCTGACTTGTCCATGTTGATGATCCACCCATGATAGGTGATAGCGTGAATGCATAGCTTAACCTACTGAGGAGGAGGTACGCGCAACTGAGGGAACCGTCTGGTTCGCCGGACGTGTCTAAGTCTGAAAGGAACAAAAATACAGATTACGCTTAAGCGGTGTTTTCTTCCTGGGGACAAAAGGCAGAAGGGTACTTTTACACCCTGTGGCCTCACTAATCAGATCCTTGAGATCTGGCCCAAACAATGAAGTGCCTTGAAAAGGCAAGGAGAGCAAAGCTTTCTTCGAAGCAGTGTAAGCAGACCAGATCTTGAGCAAAAGAGCCCATCTGGCAACCACAGACATGGTGGAAACCCTAGCCACCAAACGGATGGCATCAAACAAGGCAGCAGAAACATAGTGCTGGGCCTCAGAAATGTTGGCAAGAAGCCGCAAGATATCCGAAGTAGGAGCACCCCTATGGACAGCCAGGGTGAGCTGTTCAGTCCAGACCGCAATGGCCCGGTTAACCCATGCCGCAGCGAATACTGGACGCATGGCAGTACCAGCAGTGGCAAAAATGGACTTGAGGGAAACCTCAAGTTTCTTGTCAGTCCATTCTTTCAGATCTGACTCATCAGAAACTGGCAAGGCAGTAGACTTAGATAGCCTGGAGATAGGAGCATCCATTTTGGGAGAATGATCCCACTGAGAAAGCGCTGCCTCAGAGAAGGAATAAAGCTTGGAGACAGAAGGTTTCCTGTCCGGAGATTTCCACTCTTCAGACACAAAGCAGTCAAGAGTAGGGTTAGGTGGAAAGCAAGTAAGGGGCTTTTTTGGTTCTTGAAACACATCCGAGGGATCAGAAGTCACCTTGAACTAAGGGAATGTTAAGGGTATGCAAAACAGCCCTGATCAGGCCCTCAGCCGAGGGCTCAGGATCAGCCTCAAAAGGATCCCCAAAAACTGAGAGGAGCCCACAGCAGAACATTCCTCAGCATCTGAATCCACCAGCAGTTCCTCCTCAGAGGAATCTGATACGTCAGGTACTCCCTGAGGTTTTGACAGGGAAGACTTGACGGAGGAGGAGGTCTGCCAAGAATGGAAGACCCCCTGTAACTGGGATGGAAAGAGTTGCAATGTAGACCTAAGGTCCCTAGTAGGCTTGAACTCTTGCACCCAAACTGTCTTTAATGCATGGCTGGAGGTCCCTGGGATACTCTCAGGGACATCAGAACATGCTGGGCATAAATGACCTGAGAATTCTTTAGGTAACCCTGAATGACAGGAAGAGCAATGCGCAATAGAGGATACAGAGATCCCAGCAACCTTAGTCTTAGGGCTGACCCCAAGCTCCAACGGTATAGACATTATCACAGTGTCAAATAACCTTACAGTTTAAGAAATCACCCAAGTACAGTGTGTGGGATAAAGGTTTCATCCCAGAAATCTCTAAAATAGACTTATCTGGCAGGTGAAGGGTTAATCAGCAGAGGAGAGAAGGCGATTCCAAGACCTGCATAGGATACTCATTCTGGAAATGGCACACAATGGCTACCACAGCTGAAGCCAATCAGAAACAAGCATGCGAAGCAAACGCTCATGGGAAATGTAGTGTTCCCAGAAAAAGTACCCAAACAGTGCCCAAAGCCCCCTGAGCCCTCCAACACACTGGAAACATGAACCGGATGACAGCGCAAGGGCAGACAAGAAAAATGAGCCATCTCTGAAGTAGCTAGTTTAAGCGGTTGCAGAGATATGTCCCAAACTGTACAGTCCCATTGGAGTGAATGGAGCGATGGCGCCTATGCGGTAAAGCTCGCCTGGAACTCAACATTTTACAAAATTGAAACAGTAAAATAAAAATGCATGAAACCTCACTAGAACATGTTAGGATACCCAAAAAATACTGAACCAGTAGGAAAAGTGTCAGAACCCCCCCCAAAAGATGCAAAACCATCAGCTAAAGGGTTAAAGTACCACATAAACCTGCTCCAAAACACCCAACAGACATACAGATAGACCCAATGAGTGCAGGAGTGTGCAATAGGAACTCCAAAGGTAAACCCCTGTGCGGAGGGGCACTGTGGGACATGTGGACCTGCAGCACTCAAAGGGTTGCTTACCTTTCCTGCAGATCTTCTGTCTTCAGACTACCATTTATTAAGAAGCATCATCGGTGGGCAACTCCTGAGGAAAGAACTTGTAGCCCAGATTTTCCCCCCAGGACTTAAGGTCCACAAAAAGCACCTGGTTACTGAGCTAGACACATCTAAGGGCATTGTCAGTTACGGTAACCCGCCTAATGGTGGTATTTCATTTCTAACAGAAAAATAAAAAAAATTCTAAAACTATAGTAGAACTGTTCTCTTGCTTGTGTCTTCAGCAAGGAACAAATCTTTCTGGAGATGGTTGACTAGCTGCAGCCAAGGAGGGAAGGTAGGATCCACACCCTGCATACAATTCTAGAATTGTTCCTGCCTACAAAGGGGGTGAATCGCCTACCCAAATTTACCAGTAGCCTGTATTGGACGACAGAGAAAAAGCCCTTTGAGTTATGAACTTTGAAAACTAGATAGCTAAAATAATGAAGCATTTGCTGGACTTTGTTAAAGGGGAACTTCTCTTTGAAATAATCTCATTTAACTTACTATGACCAGAAAGTCCACATCACTACTTTTTCCAGATGTCGTGTCCTTGAAGGAATACATGACAGTTGTGGACCGTCTTCTCCAAACTTAACCCTTTGAGTGCCAGAGGGGTACCGAACGCATTGCTTTGCAGCCTGCATGAGCCTACTTACCCCTTCAAAAACCTGAGAAGTGTGCAACAGCTTACGAAGCAATGAGTCCTTTGAGGGTTTAGAATACCATGTGCAGTGAGCAGATTAGGAGCACCAATGGCCCTGCTAGCATTTGTCCTGTTCAACTGCATGGACATGACATCCAAGATGGATTGAAGACATTATTTCTTGAACTATGTAGCAAGAGAAAATGTATTCTTATTATATTAATTTGCTTTATTTACTAATGCCAACATTTTGCAGTTCTGTACAAAATAGGGGCGAGAACATGGAATGACATACACCAGGGCTGTCTAAGTTCAGTACTCAAGGACCACCAGCACGCCAGGATTTAAGGATTTCTCTGATTAACACCTTAAGTACCGTTGATGTGCCCAGGACCGTTACCAATGGATTTGCGCTAAGGGTCGGTGAAGGTCCTGGCACTTCATGGAAGTCTGGGATAGCAGCATGGCTACATCGCAAAAAAAAACAAAAACAAAAAAAAGTTGTGCTCTTTAAGACCTCCCCCCACCGGATCGGGCAGTCATTGAGGAGTTAAGCTCAGGTGAGTTAATCAGTGGCTCATTCATTTTGACTAACTCACCTGTGTTTAATTAGGGACATCCTTAAATCCTGGCCTGTTGGTGAACCTTGAGGACTGAACTTGGACAGCCAAGACATATACAACATGATCAAAACAAATGGCAATGAGGGCCCTGCTCAAGAGAGCTTACAATATAAAGGATATTTATAACTGCCCATGAACAGGGACTATTAGGATTTTCTGACCATATTAAGTTAAATGGAAGAGTGATTAGTTCTCCTTTAAATAACCTTACTGGTTAGTAGAACAAGATTATATTTTGGACAGCACTGTGGCCTTTCTTAACTCCTTAACTACCTCTCGATACGGCACGTGGGCTGCCGTTAAGTACCAGTGGCGTGCAGAAGCACTGCCATCCCAGAATTCCATGACGTCACAGGACCATCACGGTCCTTAACTTGCCAGAACTGGTATGACAGTCCTGACACATTTTCTTGTTTTGTAGAGGTTTAAAAAAGAAATTTGGCACAAATCCTCTCTCTCAAACCGCTATGGTTTGCAAGATATTCGCCTGTAAAGTTTCCCCGTTTCCTGCTGTCAGCTGTAAAGCTGACAGCAGGAGATTCAAGTTGGCCGACTTGAGGAGGCTCTTCAGCAGAGCCGAAATCTTGTTATTTAAAAAGAACTACTTCATTGGAACAGTCTACAAAGTGTGCTTGCAAACCAGGCACACTTTGTAGGCCTGTCCAATGAAGTAATTATTTTTAAATAACACGATTTCGGCTCTGCTGAAGAGCTGCAGGCTGGTCCCCGGACCAGGATCTCCTGCTGTCGGCTAGATGCTGATGTTAGGAGAAGGGGAGGAAGAGGAGAACTTTACAGGTGACTATCTCTAAAACCGTAAAGGTTTGAGAGATAGGATTTGTGCCAAATAATTTAATTTTTAAACCTTTACAAAACAAGTATTTTTTTATGGGACATTAGTGTCCCTTTAAGGGGTTAATATACATCATATTGATAAAAGTAATTTAAAATTGGCTTAATCCTTTAAGTGCCAGAGAGGTATCCAATGCATTGCAATGCAATGCATCGAATACCTTTCTGGCAGTCAAACATCCATCTTGTTCACCTCTTTATAAGGCTTTGATTACTTCAGTACCATAAATC
This sequence comes from Rhinophrynus dorsalis, assembly GCA_037306005.1. NCBI lineage: Eukaryota > Metazoa > Chordata > Amphibia > Anura > Rhinophrynidae > Rhinophrynus > Rhinophrynus dorsalis. The sequence goes on along the minus strand of CM074722.1, from coordinate 411,121,017 downwards.
AGCTTTGAATGCAGCCATGCCGAAAGACATCTTAGGTTTACAGGATATAATTCCGCAATTGAGAGTTGACAATTTAACCAGGTTCAAAATTTGGAGGCCAAATATTGTTCGGGCACCCATGGCCAAATTACTTGTATTGTTGATTTATTTATTTTTTTTTTTTTGTGAAAAGAAGGTAACAACCTCAGCAGAGAACAAACTTAAACTTGACATATTTATTCAAAAATTGCAAAGTACAGTAACTATTTATTTGCAAATTTAAAGGGTAACTATCACCTCTATACAAGTTCATCTAAAATGTAACTTTATAGAGCAACCAGCTGAAATACCATTGTCTTTTTTTTTTTTTTAAATAGTTTGGCTGAAATTAAACATATAAAGATGATCCTGTGCCTTCCTTTCGGACAGACTGTGGGTACAGCTCTGCACCGCAGTCTGTCACCATTCCCCTGCTCCCCTCCCTCGATCCAGACGCTACGTGAGAGGAACTATCATGCCAATAACACTGCCCCCCCAATATATTTCTAACCTAGCGATATGCAAAGCCTTCTTGTTCTTAAGCTCAATAAGTCAGTGGTATTGCTGGAAAAACACTTCATTTTCAGGCACCGGAAGCTTCCGTTACCTTAAGGTAACCAACTTACGTCACCACCAATGCTGGCAGTGAACGAGACAGACAGAGCAGACTGGCACATTTCCTCTAAGATGTCTGCTCTGTCTCTCCTCTGGTTCCTGCAAATGAATGCTAAAGAAGGCTTTATATCTCTCTAGGTTAGGCAATGTTATTAGCATGATAGTTCCGCTTTAACGTTTAATTTCGGCCAAACAACAATTTAAAAGTAAATAAATAATAATCAAATTCCAGCTAGTCGCTCTATAAAGTTACTTTTTAGACAAACTTATATAGGGGTGATATTTTATAAGCTGTTAAAGGGGAAGTAAGTAAATAAAATCAAATTAAACAGAGACGTGGCTTGTGCAAAGGTTTGGGAATGCACACTACCAGTTTATCCGCTAGTTGTTTTTTTTTGTGTTTTTTTTAAAGGTCACAGAACTTAATTGACTCGTTAGGGCTTAATCAAAGGTTATGTGATAAAGAGATTAATACATTTCCTGACTTCAAACCCTCTCAGGGTGATGTGCTTACACCCAACAACCATGGACTCTTCTAAGCAGCTCACTGAGGATCAGATAATAAAGATAATTGACTCTTACAAAAGAAGTCGAAGGCTATACAAATGTATCTAAACATTTCCTGCTTGCAATTTCCAAATTTCCGAAAATGTCATCCAGAAATGTAAAAATTAAGGGAAACTGGAAGTCAAGACAAGATCTGGAAAACCAATAAAAATGTCTTAACTGCTAGAACTGCTCAGAGACTTGTCAGGAATGCTAAGAAAAATACAAATATCACTGCAAAGGATCTGAAGGAAATTTTAGCTGGCACAAGAGTAGTGGTACACCAGTCCACCGTGCAGCATTGCTTGCACAAATATGATCTGCATAGAAGAGTCATCAGCATTGTGTTGCATACTTGAGGTGACTTTTGCGATGAGATCACTACATGTGATCTCTTCACAAAAGTCACCTTAAGTATGAAACACAACAGTGTTGGGGTGGGCAGCACTAGAGGACCAAGGCTATTTTTTTTTTCTGGAATCGTAGAGCACAATTCCATGACTGCTGGGACCTTCAACGGTCCTTAATGAACAAACACTGATGACTGTCCTGGAATGTCAACAACCGTTAAGGAGTTAAATAAGCCAAAGGCCTATGCCTATAATCACCAAGGGTACGTTTGGAGAAAAAAGCAAAAGCATCTGAATAAAAGAACACCTGCCAACTGTTAAGCATGGGGCTGGAACGATTAAGCTTTTGGTTGTGTGGCAGCAAGTTGCAATATTGTAAGTGTAGAGAAAATAATGGATTCTGTTAATTATAAACAAATCCTGAAAGTTAATGTCACACAGTCAGTGAAGAAACAAACTGAAAAGGCTGGATATTACAAGAACAAGGCAATGATCCAAAACATACCTCAAAATCAACCATGAACTACTTCAAGGAACAAAAGCTTAAGGTTTTCGAATGGCCTTCACAGTCCCCACACTTTAAAGGGATAGTAATGTTTCATAATAAAAGCAGCTCTAATTAATCATCATAGTATTTGGACTTTGGAGAGTTGTAGTTCCAGAGTAATTCAATGACAAAGTGTCCTCCTCCCGCCCCTTTTACTGATGTAACACTGTTCAGCCAGATCAGAAGGGAGGTGCCCAGGTAGACTGCAGAGAGGGACAATCTTCAATTAAGAGAAGGGAAAAACCTGAAAAGCTTGTCAAGGGGGGCAGGGCTTTCATTGTTTCCATTGTAAGAAGACTGTCCCCTGCTGTTATCTGTCTGGTCTTACAACCAGATTCCCCATCTGAGAAGAGATGGCTTACACTAGGTAAAAGGGGCGGGAGGGGAAACTTTGCTTGTTAATATCTCTTAAACCATAAAGGTTTGAGAGATTAGACTTATTATTTTTTAATGCCTACAAAATAAAATAAAGTTAAAAAGAAAGTATTACTATCCCTTGAAAATCTGTGGGTAGATCTAAAACATGTAGTATATGCAAGATGACCTAAAATATTTCTGAACTAGATGGGGAAACTTACTAAAGCATGAAAAGAAAGACTTAGCTGGCTACAAGAAACAATTGGAGGCTGTAATTTATGCCAAATGGGGTGTTACCAAGTACTGACTGATAGGGTGTCTAAACTTTTGCTCATGCCACATTTTCTCTTATATTTTCAATCTGTTAAATTTAGTAAATAAACAGCAACTGTGCATTACAATCTGCAGAAATGTCTGGTTTAAGCTGGTTTGCTGTAGAGGTTGTGTTAACACCTTTTCACTTAGAAAATCAACAAAACATATAATTTGGCCTGAGATGCCCAAACATTTGCATACAACTGTATGTGGGAAAGAGCTAAGCAGACACATCAATTATGGTATAACAGATGCTCCCTCTTTGTAAAATAATTAATTGCTCTTCTGATGGTTAAAATGAACATAATATTTTGTAGACTTTTTCAGTTGCTTGGAGACACCTTATTCAAAATTTGAGTTCAAATTAGCATTTTTCTGCAAAATGTCAAGTGCAGTGGTTTTTGTGACTTTTCCATTTTATTTTATAGTGGCACTGTTGCTACTGCATTCTATGGAGAGTTTTATCCACGGATCAAATAGATAACAACTGTGACTTCACCACCCCAAAATGTGAAGGCCGCTAAACCACTGCATCCATCCTCCACAAAAATGCAATTTCGGGTTGTAATGATTTGACAGCGAGACATCTACCAATATGTGGATATAGCCTTAATTAATTCAGCCCAAAAGCTCTTACTTATTTTTATAATGTGTTATCCCTTTAAAGGGATAGTAATACTTAAAATGTAAAAAAAAATATATATATATATATATATATATATATATATATATATATATATATATATATATATATATATATATATATATATATGTTGTAGGGTTTATCCCCCTGAGCAAAACAAGAGTACTCCCACTGCTGAAAGGTGTTTCATTCAAAAGTTATTAATTTTCAAAGTTGAATTTTTTAGGTGCAATATCACAGTGGCCTGAAATTGTACAGTGGCGCTGTTGCTACACCATCCTATGGAGATTTATAGTCCATAAATCTCCATAGGATGGTGTAGCAACAGCGCCACTGTACAATTTCAGGCCACTGATATTGCACCTAAAAAATTCAACTTTGAAAATTAATAACTTTTGAATGAAACACCTTTCAGCAGTGGAAGTACTATTGTTTTACTCCAGGGGATAAACCCTACAACATAATTTCTTTCACATTTTAAGTATTACTATCCCTTTAAATTGTGTAGTATTGCCTTAAATAAGCAAATTATTGGTTTGCATTATTGTTGTACAGTATCAGTATGTAAACTCCAGCTAAAACATTCCAAACTTATGTTGACAAAAGGTTCATATTAAAAATACTGAGATCTTGTGTAATGTCCTAAGGAGGACTAGAACTTTGGATCAATGTAATAAGTATTAGTTGAATACATATTTTACCTTTTCACTTTTAGGGGCAAGGTGGATGTATTTGTTTTTATATCATATATACATAGAAGTGCCCCATTTATAAAAGTCTTGCTTTAACAATAAGAGTCCCATTTAAGTGTTAGTAATGTCCAAAAAAAAGTTTTTTTGCATTTAGAAGAGCTTAAAAAGCTGAGCTAAATGCAAAAAAACGTATCTCTCAAACTGCTATGGTTTAAGAGATACAGGCGTTTAAAGTTCGCTGTTTCCTACTGACTGCTGTAAAGCTGTCAGCAGGAGATTTGTGTCGGTCGACACGGAGGTGCTTGAGAAGTGCTGAGATCTCATTACTTACAAGGAATCCCTTCACTGGAATGGTCTAAAACGTGTGTCTGAACACCAGGCACGCGTGGTGCGCTTGAGAAGTGCGGAGATCTCGTTACTTACAAGGAATCCCTTCAATGGAATGGTCTAAAACGTGTGTCTGGTTCAGACACACGTTTTAGACCATTACAATGAAGGGATTCCTTGTAAGTAACAAGATCTCGGCATTTCTCAAGCACCTCCGTGTCGACCGACACGAATCTCCTGCTGACAGCTTTACAGCAGTCAGTAGGAAACAGCAAACTTTAAACGCCTGTATCTCTTAAACCACAGCGGTTTGAGAGATACGTTTTTTTGCATTTAGCTCAGCTTTTTAAGCTCTTCTAAATGCAAAAAACATTTTTTTGGACATTACTAACACTTTAAATCTAATAACATCTCAGGAAGCAGAGTGCTCTGTGAAACCCACAGGATTGTATATTAAACATTGGTCATAATTTTTAGCACTAAAAGACAAATAGCAAATCTAATATTGTCCCAGATCAAAGCATCACAAGAAAGTCTGTGTGTTTGCATAAATATATCTTACCCTTTTAAGAGTCAAACAACTGTAGTCCTAATAACTGCCTACTGAGTGTGGAAGGCAGGTTTATTACAAAAAAAGATATAGAAGATAGACTTTTGAGACACATATAATATACTTCCTAGATCTTGAGAGCACACTGTAGAATTATGCAGGATTGATTCTAGAGTGACATTTGTTATTTTGCAAATAAGCACATCTGTCGGTTTTACTCTAACTTGAGGTATGGCTTTGTACCTGTATCTTTGCTTTTATTGGTATTGCATCAAAGCAATATTGGTAGGTTTACCACTCTTGCTGGAAAATATACTGCTCATCCTATTGCTGGTAGTATTATTACTACATGTCCAATATTTACCGGCCTTTCGGTAAAACACTGGCTGAGTAGCAACCATATTAGCCAAAAAGTTTAATAGACCTGAAAAAATGGCAAATAATTATAACCAACTTCTTTAGTCATTTTTGTGCAAGCTTTTTGTTTTTTAAAGCTCAATTTTCAGAGAGGCTATGGATAGAAAAAAATAAGCGCATATATTCTAATTCCATTTCTGCTGTTGGCTGGAAGTTGTGACCATATCATTTGTTTAGAATCCATTACATTATCTTGGAATGTTTGTGATACACTGGTAACCAAGAGCACCAAAAACATAATGGCATTATAAGTTCATCAGCAGTGATGGAACAAATGAACTATGTCACATGTATCAGGTCTCATCTCAAATAAATTAATAGAGTGTACCTGATAATAGCCATTTCCATATGTTTTAACACACATGACTTTCTGGTTTTGTTGTTAAACGAGCTACTGAAATGAAAGCAACAACAAACTAAGTGTAACAAAAATATTTTATCTATATATAATTATGAACAGCAAGTTAATTATGGATCTTGTTGGAAGAAAAATCAGTTTGTAGAATTTCTTTCTAGATTGCACCAAAGTTAAATTGGAAGCACCTGATATTTATGAAATCCAAAATAATTTAAGGCAAACCCACCACTGTTTAAGGTCTTGTCCAGATAACAAGAGTCATCTATAAATAATGAATGGAGTAGAGAGCTTCAAAAATGTATAAAATGTACATGGTCTGGTACAGTACTGCACCTAGTACCAGCAGATGATAAACTAAAGGTTAACATTAAAGAAAATTGGCTTTCAAAAGGACTTGAGGTCCCAGGTCGAGTTGAGAATGGATGGAGATGACCATTATGGGTCAGGTTCATGTCACAATGTCTACAAATGCACTGAAGGTTTAAAGGCAGATACAAAGCAAAAATAAAAATAATGGTAAATGTCTATGAAATAAAATATTAAAACTGGTTCAAGTCCTAACAACGTTTCTTCATATTTCTGAATCAGCATACATACCATTTATTAAATAATCTATTTGTGTATAATCTTTTTTCTTGTAGCTCTCATAAGCCTGAGCAACAAATACTATTATAATAGCTAAGAAGAGTAGGCATCCTAACAACAGAACTGCTAGCAAAAAGCTAGTGTTCTGGACATATCTCGTTACTTCCTCACTGACAATAAGGAGTCCTCCATCATCCATATTTTGGCCTGGAGATTGAGATGAAGACTCTACAGTTGAAAATGTGGAAGCTTGCTTAGGGGAATCAGATTTGGAAATGATTAGAGTAGTAATAATAGTAGTAGTTACTGGGATAGTGCTTGGTTTGGTTGTGGAGGTAGGCTGCTCAATATCTGGTATGTTTGATGATTTTGTTGGAAATGTTGTTGGCACAGTTGTGGTAACTGGGGTTGCTGAGGTTGTTGTTGGCATAGTGGTGGTACCTGGCGTTGTTTCTGGCATAGTGGTGGCACCTGGGGTTGTTGCTGGCATAGTGGTGGTACCTGGGGTTGTTGCTGGCATAGTGGCAGTGGTACCTGGGGTGCTTGTTGGCATAGTGGTGGTGGTAACTGAGGTGCTAGTTTCCAAGATGGTGGTCAGGGTAGTTGTTGGTTCCAAGACTGGTGTTTGGGTGGTTGTTGCTTTCAAAATGTCAATCAGGGTGGTTGTGGGCTCCAAGACAGTGGTGTTCAGGGTGGTTGTGGGCTCCAAGGTGGTGGTCAAGGTGGTTGTGGGCCCCAAGGTGGTGACGGAAACGGTGGCTGTGGGAACCAAGGTAGTGTTGGTCAGGATGGTTGTGGGTTCCAGGGTAGAGTTAAAGGTTATTCTTGTTTTGGTTGAGGATGACTGTATGGCCTCAGCTGTAGTACTATTTTCTGATTTTGTGGTGGCTAATTCTGAAGTAGTTATTTTCATGACAGGTTTGGTGGTGGCTGGAGACTCAGTTGTGGTAGTTGTTGTAATGGCAGATGTAATGATTTTTGGTTGTGTTGTTACTGTTATTTTAGTTGTGGTGGTTGAAGGTGGAGAAGTTGTGGTCACTGGTTCAGTAGTAGTTTCAGCGGTTGTTGCAATGGTAGTTCTGGTGTTCAGATCTGTAGCAGTTTTGGCTATTGGTTCTATACCGACAATGGTCAAAGGTGGTTCCATATTTGGAAGAACGGTGAATCCCTGTTTTGCTGCTCTTTTTGATCGTGTTTTCTGTTTATTTTTTATTTTCTCAGCAATAAATGGTTCTCTCAGATTATACGATTTTTGCCCATTCCTTTTTCTCCTCTGAAGATAATTTTTATCTGTCAAATGTCAACAAAACATATTAATATGGGGTTTATAACTAGCCAAATACAAATAGATCCATTGAGTTGAATGAGCAGCAACAAAATACAATAAAATGTTTGATCATTTATCATCAACACCTACATACACTGTATTCAAAATTATGACTTTGCGACATCCTTTTGATTACATTCCTACAAATATTTGCATTTTTATTATTCCTTTGGGTGAGAAGCACACCATGTTGTTAATAATCATTCAAGGTTTAGAGTGTGTTGAAAGTAAAATCTATTTATTGAGAATTAAAATTTGGTGTTAAACATAGGTTCTTGAAAAACCTGAGTAGACTTGGCTTATTAAATAATTACAGGTATAATAAAATTCTACTTTTTCCTCTAATGAGTGGGATCCCATATCCATACATCCAATGGTCACAGCATTTTTTTCAGCTTTTTTTTCCCACTTCAATTCCAGCATCAGTAGTTCAAAACAAGCTTTAGGGGACTCCAAGGCCAAAAAAGTTGGTACAAGTTTTTGGCAAAAAAGTGGGGTCCTTTAACGAATGTTACCCCCCAACTCATGGAATTGAATCAGTAATTCACAATATTTCTCATTGCTTCAAATGGGCACAAAATTTAGCAGCACAGCCGATGGTAGTTTTTCACAGCACAGGTAATTGGATGGCTTCCTGTTTGTGAAAAACTACCGTTGACAGTTTTTTTGGGGGTTTTTTGTTTGCTTTTTTTTTTACACTGTGGACAATTGGATCTGGCACTAAGGGTTTTAGTGAATTGATTAGCATGTGTTTGTCTGCCTAGCCATTCCTCACCTACACACATTACATTTAAACCTGGTTACTGTCTATTGATATCTGTAAGATCATGACATACAGATTTAGAACAAAAGGCTTTCTGCTATTCTTTCACATCACAATGTTCACTTATTTTATTTTCACTTTAGGTCAGTTTCCGTAACTTGTTTAAATGCAGATTATTCTGGTGTTACATGTCCTCCAATTGTAAGGACAGGAGTTGCTTCTTAAGGTTTAATAGGGGGGGTCTCAAATGGATTAGGGGAGAGGGGGGCTTGTCCATGGGATGTACAGTGCACTTCTTGAAACCTCCCGGGTACCCCCCTGTATATACTCATGACTTCCATATATATTATATATTTTACACAGATGACAGATTCTATGCCCTCACCACATATTTTACGTACATGTTCTCCCTGTGAGAAATGCTGACACCCAACCAGATAGACTGGTTTTATGTAGCAGAGATGACTGCACATTTACTGTATATAATGTATAAATCCAAAGGTTTTACATAGGTGTTAAAAAAAAAAAAAAAAAAAAAAAAAAAAAAAAGAATGCTTTCAGAAATAGACATGTTAATAGTTTATATTTATCAGTTAACAAAATGCATAGTGAGTGAACAGAAAAAACAACACCCTTTGCCTTCAAAACAGCATCAATTCTTCTAGGTACACCTGCACACAGTTAATAAAGGAACTCGGCAGGAAGGCTGTTCCAAATATCTTGGAGAACTAACCACAGTTCTTCTGTGGATTTAGGCAGCTCCAGTTGCATCTCTCTCTTCATGTAATACCAGACAGACTCGATGAGGTTGAGATCAGGGCTCTGTGGGGGCCATACCATAACATCCAGGACTTCCTCGTTCTTCTGTATGCTGAAGATAGTTCTTAAAGGGATAGTAATACTTCGTTTTAACTTTATTTTATTTTGTAGGCATTAAAAAAACATGAAGAATGATATAAGTCTTATCTCTCAAACCTTTATGGTTTAAGAGATATTCACAAACAAAGTATCCCCCCCCCTGTTCAACCAGATCAGAAGGAAGGTGCCCAGGTAGACTGCAGAGAGGGACAATCTTCAATTAAGATAATGGAAAAAGCTGAAAAACTTGTCAAGGGGGGGGGGGAGGGCTTTCATTGTTTTCATACAAAGAAAATTGTCCCCTTCTGTTATCTGTCCTGTCATACAACCTGATCCACATCTGAGAAGAGATGGCTTACACTAGGTAAAAGGGGCGGGGAGGGGAACTTTGCTTGTGAATATCTCCTAAACCATAAAGGATTGAGAGATAAGACTTATATCATTCTTTATTTTATTTTGTAGGCATTAAAAAAACATTAAGTTAAAACGAAGTATTACTATCCCTTTAATGACTATGTATGTTTGTATGCAGTATGTTTGGGGTTGCTGTCATGTTGCAGAATCAATTTGGGGACAATCAGATGCCTCCTTGATGGTATTGCGTGATGGATGCAACAGCCAAATATTTAAAATTGTGACTCATCAGACCAGAGCACCTGCTGCCATTTTTCTTTACCCCAGTTTCTGTGTTTTCATGTATAGTTGATTCACTTGGCCTTCTTTCCACATCAGATGCATGGCTTTTTGGCCGCAAGTTTTTCATGAAGACCACTTTTGAACAGACTTCTCTGGACAGTAGATGGGTGACCAGGGACCCACTGTTTTCTGCCAATTCTGAGTTGATGGCACTGCTGGACATCTTCTGATTGCAAAGGGAAGTAAGCATGATGAGTCTCATCTGCTGCATGAAGCTTCCTTGGCCGACCACTTGTCCTCAACGTTGCCCATTTGTGCTTCTTCAAAAGAGCTTAGCACATTTGGAAACCCGTCTGACTTGAAATTTCTACATGAGAGACCTTGCTGATGCAGTATGACTCCCTTGTGTCTTGTTGCTGTGCTCAGTCTTGCCATGGCGTATGACTTTTGGCAACCTCACCTTGGTAGCTGAATTTGGCTGTTCCTAACCCAGTTTTATTCCTCTTACACAGCTGTTTCTGTTTCAGTTAATCATTGTTTCAACCAACATCGTAAATTGATAATGAACACCGGATTGTTATATTTGTTTAATCATACACCTGTCTATTTGCCTAAAAATCCATGACTTTGTGCAAGTGTACCCAGAAGAATTGATGCTGCTTTAAAAGGCAAAGGGTGGTCACACAAAATACTGATTTGATTTAGATTTTCCTTCTATTCACTCACCATGCATTTTGTTAATTGTTAAATATAAACTCTTAACATGTCTATTTTTGAAAGCATTCTTACTTTACAGCATTTTTTTCACACCTGCTTAAAACTTTTGCACACTATTGTATATATGCCAGTGGGGTACCCAACGCATTGCAAAACACTCTAAGTGTTAATTTCTTTTATATGAACTGCTTTATTTTTTAATGTGAAACTACCACCGCTAAAATACTTGATCTCTAATAATTCCCCTCTGGCGACTAGCTGCTCAGTAGCGCTAGTCTCCAGAATTACCTTGTAAAATAGAATTCTCCATTCTTCTCAGGCTGACAGGCAGGACTGAGTGCAGACATCTTTCTCTAGTGACGTCTGCACGCCTGAGCTGTCAGTCCCTTATGGATCCGAATGGCTCCTAGCAACGCCTCCTAGAGCCGTCTGGGACTAACAGCGCAGGACTGCAGACGTCCCTATGGAAAGATGTCGGCACTCCGTCCTGCCTTTTTGAAGCCATTTCCAATTAATTAAAAAAATTCCTTCCTGATTCCAGTCAAATAGTTCCCTGAATCAATAACCTATCTGCTTTGAAGCCATCTGTGATAATTCTCAATATTGTTATGTGCTAGATAAGTATCCATTACTTTTTTGAAAGCAATTACAGTATCTGCAAGCACAGCATCCCGAGGCAGAGAACTCCATAGCTTTGCCACCCTTTACTGTAAAGAATGCCTGTCTTTGTCTAGTTGAAAGCACCTTTCCTCCAGTCTTAATTATTAGCCTCTTGTTCTAATTTACTGGAGAGTTCTTTGTATTATCCTCGAATATATTTGTAAATGGTAATAAACACCATCACCTCAGATGTTTTTTCTCTAATCTAAACAAACCCAGTTTTGTTAATCTCTCTTTATAATTCAGATCCTCCAATCCCTTTATCAGTTTTGTTGCACGTCTCTGCACTTTTTCCAGTTCAATAATGTATTTTCTAAGAACTGGGGCCAAAAACTGTACTGCATATTCTAGAAGCTGGCTCCTACTAAGAATATGGTTTGTCTCCAAATAGTTCTGAATACTGTCAGTTAGTAACCCTTTTAAAATCTTACCCACTATGGATGTCAAGCTTGCAGGTCTATAATTTCCTGGTTTGGATCCTGCCCCCCTTTTTGAACAATGGTACATCAGTTTTCCTCCAATCACAGGGCACTATGCCTGATGAAAGTGAATCAATAAATATTAAGTATAATGGTCTTACCATTACTGAACTAAGTTCCTTAAAGGCATAGTAATGCATTAATATAAACGCATCTCAGATGACTCCTCATGTTTTTGCACATGTAGCACTATATTTCAATATCCTCAGAAATGCAGTTATAAAGAATCCCGCTGCCACCCCTTTTACCTCCTCAACCACTTCCCTGCAGATGTGGAATCCGATCAAGCTTGACAGGGCAGCTCACAGCGAGGGACAATCTTCTTGCTGTGAGCATAAGGAAAACCCTGATTTCCTTGATGAAGGAGGGCAAGATTTTCCTTATGGTCGCAGAAGATTGTCCCTCACTACGTGCTGTCTAGGCAGTCTTGGAGAGCAGCGTGACATAGTTAAAAGGAGGGGGATTCTTTATAACTGCATTTCTGTTGAACTACGCATCGGAGGGTATTGAAACATAGTGCTACATGTGCAAAAACATGGGTCGTCATTGGAGATATTCATGCATTACTGTCCCTTAAAGAACTCTTGGGCATATACCAAAAAGGTCCAGGAGCTTTATTCACCATAACATTTTCCAGCCTCTTTTAGGATTTTTACCTTATTAAGCCATGTACATGATAGAGGAAATACTGTGTTTTTGTCTGTTTGCCCATAGCCGGTCATTGTGGCTTCCTTTGTATATACAGAAGAAAAGAATGTGATTAAGGTGTCAGCCATAGCCTTATCCTCACTAATCAATTCAACTGTCTCAGCCTTCAGAGGATCAATAGCAACCTTAACATTCTTTATATTTTCTAAATGATGCATCTGACAAAAACACTTTACAAGCCTGCTTCTTATTTCACATTACCTCATTAAGTCACATTAATTTTAATTTGCTCCTCTTGTGCTCATTCTCCAATGGTATATATTGACGCACATATTTTTCAAAGAGCATTTTAAACAAATTAGGTTTCTCATAAATTTCAAAAGATACCACATTGTGGTCACTGCTGCCTAAATATTAGTTTACCTATATACGGTTTATAATGTCAGAATTGTTTGAGAGTACTAGTTGCTTCCTCTACTAGTTGGGACATTTAATTGTCACTAATAAAATAATTGTCATGCGGCCGGCACTTAAAGCAGTGCTTTTGGTTTTTTTTCTGGATTATGACGAATGACTTCCGGGACGTACACGTATGTTGTCTGTCCTCCTGGGACGTACATGTACGTCCTCCGGCGGGAAGGGGTTAAAAGTAATTTCCCTTTGTTGTGCTGGAAGTCATATTTCTCCTGTCAATTTCAGGATAATTGGGGGCCTCCCTAAGAGTGAAGGGTAATCCAGATGTGGATCACCCTCTCTCAGTGCACAGGGAATCCAGCTGTACCTCAGTGATAAGGCCCAGCAAGGCTGAAACATATATCTGGGGTTAGCTGGTGTTCCTGTGCAAAGGGGACTTGCCCATCATTTTGGAGTGGACCACCCTTTTGGGCAGGATTAGTCTAATACATAAATGGACATTTCTCCTTTGTAATGGTACTAGAGACCTAAAATGTGATACTGCTGAACAGTGATTACCTGTAGAACAAGTCATTGTGCTTTATGCTCATCCTCAGAGCCTCTCACATTTTTTATGTATTTACGCAGCAGTTATTAGAAAGGCTTACTAAAGAGACTAGCTAAGAAGATAAACCAAAACTACCTTCTGAGAAGATCACCTCTGACCATAAGCAAATTTTGGCAGGACTTCTAAGATTCTACTCTAAATTAAATAGCCAAAACTTGTCCCCATGGCCATTCCAAATTATGGACTTTAGACTCCTGTACTCATCCCCATCTTAAACAAGGTGAACAAGATGTTCATGGTCAATAAATGTCTGACATAGAAGTCAAGACTGAGATGAAGTTGTTAAAAACTTTAAAAGTCTTAGGCCCCAGTAGTCTTGGTTTATATTATAAAAAGTGTTTCTCATCCCACAGAATGTTTAAAGGAGTCCTCCATGATCTACTCTTTTTCCCAGAATTCATTCAAGCCAATAAAATGGTTATTCCAAAACCTGGTACAGACAAAGATTGTAAGATTGTAAAAAACTATTTCAGCTTTCAATGTGGATATCAAAATACTAACAACCAGACGTAAAGTGGATCTATCACCTTAATTCAAGTTTGCATATTTGAAAACTGCATTGAAAACTGTTTATATGTGATGTTAACCAAAGGTCCAACAGATGTATAGTTTAATAGATATTTAAACTTATTTCTGGGAAAAGTCAAACTAAACACTTCCTGGTACTGTACAAAGCTGTATTATTTCATCAATTCATGCTGAGTTGTGCCGCAATTAGCATACATTAACAAATGAAAGAAGTGTGAGTATCTCCTGAACTGTATGTTTGCTGTTTTTAATGCTGTTTTCAACTATGCTAACTTGAATTTAGGTGATAGATTCAGTAGTTCACCAATTAATCCAAGTCAATATACATAGGGCTCATAACATATCCATAAAGATGACACCTACAACTTGCCCTGAATGCACCATCTTTCGGACAGGCAATTAAAAAAATAAATAAATAAATAAAACAATGGAACAATCTTTTCTTTGTTTTATACCAGTCCCCTTCCACTTTCCTCCATTTCTAGAGCCTTCTATTCCATCCCTCTGCTAGAATACAGATCGGCAATACATTTTTTTGACTGCTTGCCAGGTTTGACCTTTATCTCCATTCATTTTTGCATTAGCTATGGAGTCTATTTGTGATCACCTTGAATCAATGTAAAAGGCACTTCCTACAAATGCTCTATATTAGCGGATGACCTTCACCCACCAGATTCTGTCCTAAATGTGTTGGCCTATCTTGAGGACTTCGGAATTCTTTCAGGATTAAATATTAATTAATTTAAATCTGAAGCCATTACTATAAACCTTCCAACCAATTCTCTTCCTCATATACTGGGCTTTTTCTGCTTCCGTTGGCCAACTGAATGGTTCAATCACCTCTGCATTAGGATTACTCCAAAATTTTAATCTTAAACTACCCTTGCTCAAGAATCTTAAGCAACTAGGAAAATAGAACAGCTATTCATGCTTTTGGATTGGCAGAATTGATTCCATGAAAACTATTCTGCTCTCAAAGATTTACTTATTCTGATGTCTCACTATCCCCATTAATGAAGAAATAGGAGCTCTCAGATTAACATAAGCAACGTTATTTAGGCTCATCGGAGATCTAGATTTAGGATAAGTATTGTGATGAAACCCTGTTATTGCCGGGAACTGCAAGTATTACTGTACAGCTTGAGTACCTTAATTAACATACTGAAAGAACAGACATCCCTATATTGGATCTGAAGTATATTCTCCATTACATAATAGTCCTGCTATTTATGTCACAAGCTTAAAAATCAATACTCCTTCATTACCCCATATGTCTACCTAACGCCACTATTCTGTAATGTAGATTTTCCTCTGGAATACAACCCCAAGGCTTTTCCTGGTGCTTACTCTCCAATTGTATTGGGGTAGGTGATTTACTTCTCAGAAAAACTCAAGCCTATCAACATTATGAAGGAATGTCATGAATGCAACAACCTGAATTTTTCAGATTTCATCAACTGTGACACTTTGTCACCATCAAACACAAGAAATAATTTGATAAAACAGGTTTTGAATATACAGGCCTCAATCTTACAAGAAAGGCACGGATTTGAGTTTTGTATAGGGACATTTTAAATATAGATTCTATCACAGTGCCCATTATTGCCTCCAGTCACTGTGCATACAGGCGACATTGCATTACTTCCAGGTTGTCTGTCGCTGTTCTTATTGGCCGCAACTAATTGCCAGTGTGAGTGTCCGCCTACTGACTAGGCCTTAAAGACCTCAGCCTGCCTTTGCTCCTTGCCCTTTCGTGGTGTAGCTGTGCGCTATAGCTCTTCTGATTCCAATGCTCGATTCCTGTGTATAATTCCTGGCTACGTTTTGACTTTGGCTCTGTTTGATCCTTAACTGCTTACCCACTCGTTTGACTCATGGCTCTGGCTGACAACCCGCTCTCGGATTAATTCCTGGCTCTGGCTGACTACCTGCTCCCGGTTTGACGCCTGGCTCTGGCTGACTACCCGTTCTGTACTGACCTGGCTCCGGCTGACTTTGATCCTCTACACTCCTGGCCTACTGACTCCACTTGTGCTCCTTCATTCGAGCGGTGTTCAGTCTGTGTCAGTCCGCGCCACTGCCATTCTCGCTAGCTACGTTCAGCTGCCTATTCTGTTACCCTAGCCTTCTAGGGAGTCTCAGTCACCGCTGCCTGCTCGGTTACCCTAGTGTCCTAGGGAGTCTCATTTACCACTGCTTGTTTGGTTATCCTAGAGTCCTAGGGATTAGTGTTTACCGCTGCCTGCTGGTTTACCCTAGCATTCTAGGGAGTTCTGTATGAGAGCTAAACCATCCTAACATATTTGGGGAATTTCCCTCTGTCCCCAGGGGCTTAACAGCTGCTCATGTACTAGTAGCTACTACCATCTCCGCTACTAGTGTATGCCTTCAGTCAGAGTGGTGTTTGCCTCCTTTCAGTCTGGTGATCCTGTGCTTGAACCTAACCTGCCTAGTGAGGGTTGGGTAAGTGCCCAGACACTGTCCTTATACCTGGTCCAGTGAGGGCTGGGGAAAGTACTATCTATTTTGCTGTTTTCTCTCTCAATAAAGATATTCATTTTTTACTGTATCTGTACTTGTCAGTGTTGTTATTCCAAATCACCCCGTGACAGATTCCAAGACAGGAACCATGGTGAAGTAAGCTCTAACCTCTTCTTTACTATCAAACCTTGTTATCAGTTTAACTTACCTTCACAGATGGCTTTTTAATCCACGTCAGTTGATCATATTGCTAATCAGAAATCCACTCTGTCCTATGCTCTCTGCATTCACCATGATTAATCACCTCTGTGGGTCAGATTGGTGCATTCATGACATTCCTTCACCCACCTCCATTCCTTTTTCTGAATTTTGTTTTGCTCTGATGTCCCATCTTGTTCAGCTCATTGTCCATTTGTTGTTACTATGATAGGTAATGAGGCAACATTACCTTGTGAAGGAAGCAACCTATATTTACTCTGCAGCATTTATTCTACTGCTGTACACTCATGTGTTACTTCTACATGTTTTCTACTTGCCAATCTGTATCCTATTGAACGTTTGCGGAATTTATAATAAAGACAACAAAAATTATGTTTAAAAATAAACAGTTTAAGCTACATGAATTTTGAACCACTACATGAAACACCAAACGGTGGGATTACTCATCAGGAAAAGCCTCATAATATATTATTTATTTACATACACAAATTGAATGATTATTGCAGTATGTAACATGCCTTTTTTATTGGACTAGCATTCCTTTTTTTAGAACAAGCCTTCGAGAGCAACAAGTTCCCTTTATCAAGTCAAAAGCATAATCTTTAATCTTATTACATACTGGAATGCGCATTCATTTGGCATTTACACCAATGGACTAACACATATATATTTAATTTAGGATAGACATTTATATGTATTTTTCCCCTAAAAAAATGTTTACCTGTCCTTTAAGCTAATAGCATCAAAGCATCTTGTGGCTTAAACCAGATGTTACTTAGAATGCCGATAAGCATTCCACTGCAGGACACTGTTGTGGAATAATGTTACCTGCTTCAGATTCTCCGGATAGAAAGGAGAATGAAAATGATAAAAACTGAAGGAATAGCTATAAAACAATAAAACTGCTTAATTTTAGACCTTTAGAATTATAACCTTAGAACAACTTGCTCTCATATGAAAGGGGGTGTAAAAAACATAAAAAGTCATATAATTTTTTTTTTTTAATTTGGTCCATTTTTTTAGAACAGCACTTGAATAAAGCCACTATTCAGCTTGCCTGCGGCACCGGCAGGCGAGCCTTTGGCATTATATACCTACCAACACTTTCCCATTTTCCTCCAGCAGTGCATCTAAACAGCTGCCTGCAGGCATCAGCGGCATGAAGGAGCAATATGGGCAATGAATACACAGTAAAAAGCAACATCCTGTACTTATCAATGCAAGACGTTGCTTTCTACTGTGTATTAATTACCCGGCTTGCCACTTCATATCATTGCTGCCTACAGGCATATGTTTAGAAGCACTGCTAGAAGAAAAGGAGAAGGCAGATGACAGGGAGAGAGCTGTAACAGAGGAAAGACAGCTGCACTCTCCCTCATCTCTGCTGAAGATGCGGGCTATAGTTTCACCTACATTGAAATTATTTAGTAGGTGAAACTGCCTGCATTGTACTATTTGTCCTGTAAGTCATTGATTCGGGAAGGGGTGTTATGTGTGGTGACAGTTCCGCTTTAAGCACAAATTGAAAACTGGAGTCATTCTGGGGCAAACCAACTGTAGAAAAGGTGAAAAACACTGTCTTAAAACCCCCAATAACTAAAAATGGGAATTTTAACATTTTGAATGCTAGAGAGGTTTCCAAAGCAATAATATGCTGGAGACCTTGATAGCATTCAAATGGTAAAAAGTTCAAAATTAAATCCATTGGGCTTTTTATTTGTCTTCTATGGCCAAGCTGGATTGCTCCATAATTATTTTCAGTTTCCATAAGGCCCAATGTGTTTCACAAACAGCAGTTTGTTCCATCGAGAGTTCTTAAGGTATGCTGTTAAAAAAAAGTTTTATTTTTTATTCTTTTAGTCTTACAGTTTATATCCATTGGTTCTGTGAGAAGAATAAGAAACAGGGTGTGCTGATAAACATTCCAAGTAGGATTAATTTTCTCTTTTGACAGTTTTGGCATAAACAAACTGCTGTCTCTCCATCATAACTTGTTACTTACGTAATCTTTCCTATAGTCAATATTAAGCTTTGCAAGGCAACAGTATAGAGTACCCCCATTTTAAGGGCTATTATATAACCCCTTGGATGCTAGCAAACAATAGATTAAGAGCTTTTTTGGTGTGCAAAAGGAGTAGTAGGTAGGACTAGGATCATGTGAGCAGTGGTTGTGGCCATGGGAGGGGCTATGAGAGCCTAGTGTGCCTTGCCTATGGATGTTTTGAAATGTATGTCCAGCCCTGAAGCAGACATAAGTTGCTCAAATCTATACAAGATAACTTTTGTATTCCTTTATGGTGAGGTTACAATCATAACATGGAAGAGAGAAAACAATGGAGTCAAAAACTCTTAAGTTTGCTCACTTCTTAACTCCACTCAGTTTACCTCTAAATAATTTCTTCCCCATGTGGAAACCGTTTTAGCACTTTTGTTGTTGTTCACAATTAAATGACTGATTTAGTAGTTGGATATAAACATTAACCCTGAGTGCTGGATCGATGAGCGAGTTATTACTTTGTGCTCCTCACACCAGCGACACTGAAAGATGTAATAACTTTTCCCAATGTAATGTAATTCCACTTTACACCATATAGCAGATGTCCATGGTCCTTACCTAAAAGCATCTCAGCAATCCTGCTGGCTCCAGCCTTAATACACAGTCTCCTACTCTCACAATGAAGGAAGACACATCGATTCTTGTGTAACATGGACCAGTTACAGGGAAGTTCTCCTGAAAAAATAATGTAAAATATAATTAAGCTGCTAGAATTATTGACTGGTTTAAGGCTCAGGATTCAAAAAGAAAAAGCAATCTTTTAAGCAACTAAGATTCCCATTTAAGTCAATTAAAATTTGTCCCCATTGTGAGTTGGTTTGCTCCAGAATTAGTCCACTTTTGTTTTGCCCATAATGCCTTTATCATTGTGCTAAAGAGATACACCACTGGAGCAAACTGCACTATAGGAGAGGGGGAAGGGTGAAAATGTTGCAAATTTCCACAGGTTTAAATTGGGCTTTTAACCCCATGATTACTAGAGGTCTCCAAACCACTATTTAAATAAAAGGGATTTTAATTTCCCCTTATGATGCAGTTGGTTTGCTCCAGAATTGCACCTCTTTAGCGTAATAATTTAGGCCCATAGGAACCTTAGATAGACAGAGGTGTGGAGGAGAGAGAGTATTTACATATGGGTACCTGGTACTCTAAAACAGCTAATTCATAGTATAAGTTTTAAAGGGATAGTAATGTTTCAAAATAAAAGCAGTGCCAGTTAATCTACGTAGTATTTGTGCCATGGAGAGATGAAGTTCAAGAGTAATTGAATGATAAAGTATCTCCCTCCCTCCCCTTTTACCTAGTATAAGCCACCTCCCCTCAGATGTGGAATCTGGTCTTAAGACCAGACAGATCACAGCAAGGGACAATCTTCTTACCGTGAATATAAGGAAAACCCTGCCCCCTTGACAGGTTTTTCCCTTGTGCTCACTGAAGATTGTCCCTCTCTGCAATCCATCCAGACAGTCTTGCTGCTCGGAGGTGAGCAGTGTTACATAAGTAAAAGGGGCTGGAGGGGGAAACTTAATCAATTACTCTTGAACTACAACTCTGACAGCATTGAAATAATACTCTCCATGGTCCAAATACTATGAAGGTTAATTGGAGCTGCTTTTATTGTGAAACATTATTATCCCTTTAAAAGATGTAATAATTAAAAGCAGGTCAACACTAAAATCAGGAGTTTCTATACAATCACATTCTCCCAGATCAGACACTGGAGAAAAAAAAAAAAAAAAAAAAAAAAAAAACATTTCTGTTGGTATAGGAGAACAAAAAAACTAGTCCTAAACATGTCTCATGAAAATGGTAGGGCTATTAATTGCTCGGGCCTTGTTGAAGCAGGTGACCTGTGTAGCAGAGACACTTATGTACAGTGGTAGATGCAATGTACCATATGGCTCAGGTCACGTTAAACCCAAAAATGAACAGATCCAATTACAATACTTGACTGGAATTCATCTTGTTGCAACTCCTAGGACTAGTCATGGTCGCTGAAGAGTTGCAGCACTGAATGTATGCAGTGTCCTCTGGAGTCTCCATGTAGTTTGTTTACCTACAACAACCCAAATCACAGGCAGGACCACATGGATATAAGACATTCAAATATTGATGCTCACTTTCCCCTGTGTTCAGATCACAGAAGGAGAACAGGACACTGTTGATTCCTGCACTACATCACTTGTAAACATGACTGTATGTGTATTTTCAGTAGCTATGGCCGGTAACTGATTGAGGATGATGGAACTTGTAGTCTCCAACATCTGGAGGTTCAATGGTTGGCTGCATCTGCCGGGTTTCTAAATCTTTCTAGAAAAAAGTTGGAAGGTAATCTAATTTAGACATGGTCTGTTGTACAAGATTAAAGGGATAGTAATACTTAAAATGTAAAAAAAAAAAACATATTTTTTTTTTACATTTTAAGTATTACTATCCCTTTAAGTAAACAAAAGATAGCAAATAATGACTCTGCAGCAAAGGAAAGAAATTGTCCAGCCAGGATTAGTTTATGGGTGTGATTGTTTATTGTACATGTTATAATACAAGGATTTGGAGGCTGTCATCTCCCTTCATCTACACAGTAGACAACAATAAATATCTTCAAAGTTAACCCTTTGAGTGCCAGAGTGGTACGCAATGCATTGCAAAGCAATGCGTTGCATACCACTCTGGCATTCAAAGGGTTAAAAGAAAAGCAAGTTAAAGGAACAGTACACTTTTTTCATGAAAAATATATATTGTAGTTGAGCAATATAAAAGTACTTCCAGTGCCAAGAGATGTATATTTCCAGAGTTATAACAGTTTAAACCCATGTTTTTTTTACATTAGTGGGCAAATTCCAATCAGTTATTCTGTTACATTCTAATAGAGAGGAAAGTCAGTGATACATAGTTCTCCACAGAATGTGACAAACTCAGCAGGAAAAGCGCAGTAACATAGATTTTCATTGAAAAGTCTACTGCTCCTTTAAATAATATCTGTATCTAAGGAGAATAAAGCAAAGCAATTCTGGAGCAAACCATCTTCACCAAATGGAACAAGTAAAAATTCCCATGGATTTAAAATTGGATGTTAGTCCCTTGAATGCTAGAGAGTTGCTTTTATTTTAAAACATTACGATCCCTTTAAGCAGCTGTCCTCTGAGCTATGGGCAGATTTTTCATTACGGAGAGCTGGCAGCAGTCTAAGGAGTGCCAACAGTAAGAAGTACCTCACTTAAACTGGCCACACCCGCCATACAATGTTTTGGATAAGGCGATCTTAAAGTGGAATTGCCATTTTCTAAAACATAATTTTGAACAAGCCTTTAGAATCACACATATGCATGAAAGCTATTTTATATGTATTATAATAGTTTATGGGAAAATAGTTTTACGTGTCAGCTAATACAAAATAGACAGATACTAACATTCCACACTATTCCCCACCCCAAATGCCACTCCCTGCCAGTGCCATCAACTACTAGCTTATTTCTAGAAACTGACAACGTTAAAGGGATAGTAATGTTTCAAAATAAAAGCAGCTCTAATATTCATAGTATTTGGGCCATGGAGAGTGTTATTTCAATACTGTCAGAGTTGTAGTTCAAGATTAATTGAATGATAAAATATACCACTCCCTTCCCTTTTACCTAGTGTAAGCCACCTCCTCTCAGATGTGAAATCTGGTCTTAAGACCACACAGTTCGCAGCAAAGGACAATCTTCTTACTGTGAGAACAATGAAAGCCCTGCCCCCCTTGACAGGTTTTTCCCTTATGCTAATTGAAGACTGGCCCTCTCTGAAAGCGATCTGAACACCACCTTTCTGCTCTTAGGTGAGCAGTGTTACATCAGTAAAAGGGGCAGGAGGGGGATACTTTATCATTCAATTACTCTTGAACTACATCTCTGACAGTATTGAAATAACACTCTCCATGGCCCAAATACTATGAAGATTAATTGTAGCTGCTTTTATTGTGAAACATTACTATCCCTTTAAGTATCTTAAACTATTGTTTGGAAGGGAAAAAAAAAAAGTTTGCCAGAGATCCAGGTGATTGTGGAAGTGTTTTTTCCCCAAATCCTATTTGTTACAAGTGACAGTTCTCCAGGTTTCCAGTGTACAGTATTGTTTCTAAATGAACTGAAGGGACATGCACTAAGGGTCACTGTGATGACAATGCGCGCCTGTTGATATCTGTAAAACACATCACTACTGCCAACAGAGACGCATAGTGTGTTTGGATACGTAACCATGGGGCAGCATGGCAAAGTATCCACATAGCTTCTGATCAAAACTATGACACCAAATGCAATAACAAGTCTTTTGTAAGCTGTACATTTCACAGGCAAACAGTGCCTGAATTCTTGAAGTGGTTGTGCCTGTTGGTTTGCACCAAAACTTCTCCTAATTTCTTTTGTAACTAATACCCTGATGTGTTTGACTATTATAAGATAAAAGTTTTGTTTTTGTTCAAAAAACAAACAATGGTTGGAATTTAGGACAAGAGCATATGAGGAATGGAAGTGTCACCATGTGGGTAGCTAAAGGAGCTTAAAGGGATAGTAATGTTTCATAATAAAAGCAGCTCTAATTAATCATCATAGTATTTGGGCCATGGAGAGTGTTACTTCAATACTGGGAGAGTTGTAGTTCAAGAGTAATTGAATAATAAAGTATCCCCCTTTACTGATATAACACTGCTCAGCTCAGAGCAGCAGGGAGGTGTCCAGGTAGGTTGCAGAGAGGGACAATCTTAAATTAAGATAAGGGAAAAAGCTGAAAAACCTGTCCAGTGGGGCAGGGTTTTCATTGTTCTCACAGTTAGAAGATTGTCCCTTGCTGTTATCTGTCTGGTCAAGCAACCAGATTCCACATCTGAGGTGAGCAGTGTTACACTAGGTAAAATGGGTGGGAGGGGGATCCTTTATCATTCAATTACTCTTGAAATACAACTGTGACAGTATTGAAATAACACTCTATATGGCTCAAATACTATGAAGATTAATTGGAGCTGCTGTTTTTGTGAAACATTACTATCCCTTTAAGATGCCTTGCCTATAGGCTCCTGAAAAGGAGACTTGGAACTTCTCTGAGCAAAGACACTTGTTAGAGCTGGATATTTAAGATATCACTCAGTGAGCAGACCTGGCTGAATCAAAATATTTGAATTATAGCAAGACAACTCTGTGCTCAACCAAGGATATGCTTAAAGGACTAGTAAGGAAATGTTACAGGGCTTTCAATGCCGAAACAATGGTATTAACACTACTAGGAAATGCATTATTCCAATCTCATGTTGAGATGGCTATTGTGTTAACCCCTTAACGCCCGAGGACTTACATGTACGTTCTCGGGCGGATGTCCCTTACGGCTAAAGGACGTACATGTACGTCCTCCATTTCCGGGTCCCCGCGCGGCTGCACACCGTTTCGGGACTCTGGGATAGTTTAAAAATAAAAAATACACTATGGGCATTAAATGCCGGCCACGTATACGCATGGCCGGTCACTATGGGGTTAAAGACTATAGGAGAGGAGAACAACTGGCTACAGTTCTCCATAAAATGAAATTGTTAAGTGTCACAAAGAGGTGTCAATTCTACTATTTTAACTTACTATTGTCTTGCCCTAACAAGACAACGCATTGTTTTTAATTGAAATTCCAATAAAGTGAATGAGAAAAAACTGTTCTTGAGTGTATATTTTCTGTGTTTCACTAGCAAATGCTTAACCGGAGTCCAGGTTCTTCTACACACCCACACCTGTGCAGTGTGATATTACCTGGATACCTACTGTGTCCTAATCTGGAGGATTTGTTTATTCACCTTCAAAACCAGGACTGTTTGTGGATTGCTTGTGAGGTGAGCCTGCCACAAGACACATGCTATTATAAATCATACCACCACCCCAATTTCTGGAACAAGTTGAAATGTATTACTTCACCACAGTTTATTGATCCTGTTATTGTAGAAGTTCCTATTATTATTCTGTGCATTTAACTCATCCTTCACAATGCCATACTAAACTTTGACCCAGGCTCTGGAGTTCAACAACCGGAGTTGCTAACCCTTCTTGACGGCCTGTACATTATCATTTGATTTGTGTCTTTCTTTGCAGGCACATGTGGTACAAATTTCTAGCTATGCCCGACACATTGAAAATGCTTCAGGTACAGAGAGGAAAAAATTATAAGGAATAAATTAGAAACGGTCCAGAAAAGTTGGTTAAGACGTATCTTCTGAGAAGATGCAAGCCACCACTGGATGATGCCATAGTGAGCATCGAGATGCTTACAGAAGTCAAAGGAGCACAATGAGCAAATTGAAGAAGTGAAGAACAGAACAGCATCTTGTGAGTCCAATATTGAATCACTTCAATTGGCAATTCATCAGCTGGAAGGAAATGTCCAAAATATTTTGGATAGACTAGATGATTTGGAGAATAGGAGTCACTTCACCTTACTGGGCTTCCAGAAACTATTAAAGGCATGAAGCTGTGGTACTTTTTGGGATGGGATCTCCCCAGGCTGCTTTTTCCAGATATTGAACATCTTAACATCACTATTGAAAGGGCCCATAAAATCAATTTACCACGACTTAAATATATACAAAAATTGTTTTACTGTCACCCTGGTGGAACCTTCTGCCTCAGTGGTATCCTTGCCAAAGCTCTACCTACCAATGACAGATGCCCTGCAATTTATAGCTTACCAAGCTTCTCTTCAGAATAACTGGTAAGTTAAAATACTTTAGTAATCACTATTTGTTCTATCTCCCTTGTTATCAACTTTAGTGGTCATATAAACTGATTAATTGTCTCTTCCTATAGAAGGTGCTTGATGCCACTCCTGGACACAAGCAAAACCAATCAAGGATATCCTCTACCAAGTGATGATATGTAGTTCCCCTTTTTAGCTTTTACCTACCTTCAAGCTAAGAATTGTGCCCAAACCATCTACTCATGCTTTTGCATATTAATCAAACTGACTTGCAGACTGGCCTCTAAAAATGGTTAAGGGACATTTCCAAACAATCAGAAAATGTTTTCCTGGCTTTACCAGGAGACTTGAAAGCTCACATACTTATTTTCATTAATTATCCAAACAGGATGTTACACGGTTCATATCTTACACTGACTCTTGCTAGAATCATTGGCCTAGCGAAATCAGACAAAGGACCCTAAGCGCAATCTGGTTAGAGCAGACAATTCATAAGTTATATGCATCTCTTTACATCCTAAAATATTGGCATTCCATATCACAGTATTTCCAGGACAATTTAAACCTGGTTATTGCTACATATAATGCATCATTTATAAGTTGAAAATATAAATTAGACAAAGATATCCAAATCACATATTGAATTACTAGACCCCCATATTATGCTGGCACTTCAATACACTCTGAAAGTGTGGACTCTCAGGTTCCCACACAGAACAACAAGAAAAGAAGCTGCATTTTACAAAATTACAATCGGTTATTTGCCAATAAATAAATTGTGAGAAACTCATTATATATGGGAACCATTCTTCAAAACCCTCCCTCAGGTGGAAAAAAACATTTCTGCACTGTTTTAGGAACACAAGCTGGATGACCCTGAGGGAACTATGTAAATAGCTATAAATGATTCATGCTCCAAATTACTGGAATAATGTAGATATTACCGTAAAATCTCAGGTATAATACACAGCTGTGTATAATAAGCAGCTGTAAATTAAACCCACCATTTTTCGGGGAAAACAAAAGTGCCTATGAATAATACGCACCCTTGTTTTCCCTCCCTCTACCCACCAAAAAAAATAGTTTGTCTGTTTACCTCTCTTCACCTCAATATGCTCAAACCTTCCCCTCCCTATACTCACCCCCTCCAGAGGCATTTGTCCAGTGCGTGGCATGCTTGTATTTACTCCATGCATCCCCCTGTGAGGACCTGTGTTAATTCAAAATAATGGTAGTGCCTTTTAGGACCTGCAGGGTCTTCCAGGGAACTAGACCTCTGCAAACTGAAACTACAGTAGTGCCAGGCAATGACCTTCAGGTCCTTGCAGGCCACAACAATTACCTTAAATTAACACAGGTCCTCACAATGAGATGTGGGATGCGGGAGGCAAATGCAAGCATGCCACCTACTAAATAGATGTCCCAGATGCCTCCAGAGGGGGTGAGTAGAGGGAGGGGAAGGTGGGAGCATATATTGAGGTGAAGGGAGGGAGAAGGGGAGCAGACGTGTGAATGCATATATAAATATTTTTCTCCTGTTTATAATATGCACCCCCCACTTCTCATAAGGTAAAACAGGTCAACACTGAGTATTATACATGAGATTTTACAGTACTCATAACATGAACATGCATGCTTGTCCTATACAGGAGGCAGACAAATTAATTTTCAATGTTTCCTTATTTTATTTTAGTTAATTCTATATTGGTTTGTGTTGGCTATGCTGTAACTTTTTGTAAGATGCAGAAGTTTAATAAACTGTTAACAAAATGCCAGGCGATTGCATGATCACCTGGTATTTACCCATTTGTGTCACTCTTGTTGGAAAGGTGAGAATCTCCCTGTGACCAGATGGAGTGATTTAGGACTATACCAATGGAAATATTGATCACTATGTTGTAAATTGTGTGACATAATGTAATAATTTGGGTGGTGTATTACTGTAATTCCTGTAAATGGATATGATAGGTGGGAGCCAGGGTGCACAGAAAATAAAGGTTATGCCCAGCACTCTGGCTTGCCTACAGTATACTTCAGATCTGTGTAACCTGGCTAGAGAATGACTGGGATGTTGATTGACTCCTGCTGTGCTTCCAATCAGGGGAAGTTATTATGGTCCAGTCAAAATGCCCTTTTGTACTTTGTATTCTTATCTTGATAAGAGTGACTGTAAATGTAGGCCATTATCGGATTGGTCAAGCATAGCAATACTGTCCCAAGCACTAATTTACATTCTAATCTTGATAAGAGTGTCTGGAAGTGTATATAAGCAGTGTGTTTCATCAATAAAGCTGTTATGTTCTACCCTTCTTAATACAAGTCTCGGCTGTATTTCTGGAGGGGACTTGGGTGGGGATTCTCACCTTAGCCACTGCAGGAGCGAATTCACTTGCCTCGCCAGTCTACTGGTGTAGGGGCTCTGGAAACCCCACCTAGGTTTCTACAGCTAAATTCACTAGCTCTGCCAGTCTGCCAGGGGGCAGTATCCAGGACCTCCACGAAGCAGAAGGGCTCCAGCTGGCCATGGAAGAGGGGAAGCAGCAGCGGCAGTTCGGGAATCGACGACCCCAAAAGAGTCCGGTAAATCCTGGTACCGTCACACTCCCCTTAACCAACATGGGTAGAACCATGTTTCTAGAATGCATGACAGCAGAAATGCCAGCACTGATACAGCTTCTCCTGACTCAATTCACTGACCTGTAGTGTTTGTTGCTCTTGATTGAAAAAGGACCTTTTGTAATATTATTGAGCATGAGCGTGATGCCATCAGTAGGGCCCACCAAATCCACCATTTGGGTTGAAGAAATCAACAACCAGTAGACCCAGTAAGTAACTTAATGTGCCTCTACCCAAAGACACCTCTTACTGATAAGAATAACATCCTTAGTAGTTTTGGAGGGTTCTTGGTAACCAAGAGGTTAAAATGGACCTGTAACCATGAAAAGGAGTTTGCATATTTGAAAACATTCAAAACTGCCTATGTGTTATGATAGCCTATAGATAAACAAGTACACGGTTTAGGAGATAATGATACTTTTGTTAATGAAAAAGTGAAAGTCTCTCAATGTTCTTACGTTACATATGAAACTGCAATGAAAGACTTACCTAGCATTCAGAAGCATACTAAAAAGCTTAATTTGCATAAAATCTGCACACACAGTACTGCACTTGAAGACTCGCCATACAGAAACCAAAAGTATCAATATCTCCTTAACTATGAATCTGCTGTTTTTTTGCCAAGATGATCGATCATCAGTTTTTAATTAGGTTTTCAAATATGACAGGTTAACTTTTAAAGGAGTAGGCTACCATAAAGTTTGCATTGTGTGGTGCAAGGGAAACACTATGACACAAAACAAAAACACAGAAGATGGGGAGTTGCTAGCACAGCTAAGGTGCCCCTCAATATCTGGCACCGTTGGAAACCTCTACGGCATTCAACAGGTTGAAAGCCCTATTTAACTTAATGTGGATTTTTGTTTCCTATGGAGTAGTTAACTTGAGATGGAATTGCTCTACTTGTGTCTTTATATTTATATCCCAGTGTGTGTAGTTGCTTAAGAAATACTGACTGTAGTGCCAATAAGAAAAGAGTGCAAGCTGGAAGCTCAAACACTGCCAGGATTGTCAACAGCTACTTCCTGCAGACAGGCGAGTGCTTACAAAAGGAAGTGACCCTCTCTTGTTGTGCTCTCTTTGACAAATGCAATGATGTTTACAAAGTATCATGCTTTCTAGGCACACTCCTTGACCAAGTAAACACTCAATCCATCAGGAATAGAGATGTGTCGATATTAGGCTATATAAAGCAGGAGAGAAGTAGAGAAAGAGAGAGAGAAAGTGTGTGTGTTCCCAAGTAGAACTTAATGTTGAAAGTGATACAACAGGTGTCCACATGAGCTTGTGCAAATATCAAGGACATTCGCCTCCCAGAATTGATTCTCCGACATCAACCCTGGCTACCCTTTTGACTACTCTTCTTTTTGTCGACTGTGTATATCCTTGCCCCTTCACCCCAGTAGGTAACTACTATGCCCTAGGCAGTCATTCTGGGTGGGGGGCGGCTCCTCCTGTCAGCACTAAACTGATCTTGAGATCAGCATCTTTAGTTCAGCTTAGGCAAAACAGTCCAGAGGATAATCTACATCATCCAGCACAGTACCCTACTCCACAATCCTTATCATCTGTCCTACTGGGGATCCCCCTGTTGTTACTGTTGTCTTGGCAGTTTTTGCTCTTTACCTGTTGCCATAATGAGCTTGTTCCAGTGTTCCTTGCTCTGGGTATTCCCTATATATTATATCAAGAACTATCTGCGAGAGAGGTTCCAGTCAGCTTACACTGGGCGATACCAGTTTACAGACTCATCAAACGACAGTCCAATAAAATTAAAATCAACATGCAGTATAAATGACTAATGACAGTGGCTTTTTAATGAGTTATGTTGCCTGTTCCATATAGAAGAATTGGGACTAAATGACAATGACATGTTTAAACTGAATTAAATTTGAATTCCAAGAAAATCAAGACATTTTTGTAACAGTGACTACAATATGGGTCTACTTTAGCTCTACATGCAAATGACCTTGACATTAAAACACTTACCTGAAGACATTGCAGCTTTGCATGCCTGTTTACAACGCCATTTGTTGCTAATTCCACCAGTTCTGAGAATGGTGATCCCATTCTCTGTTGATGCTTCCATCCTGCTTTCAGACATGGATATGCTGATTGCACCTAACAATATAACGATCCTCCACATTGTGGATTCTCAGATGTCATCCAAAGAAACAGGTCCTTATTTCAAATGTAAAGAATCATAATGTACCTAACAAAAAAAAACAAAAACCACAAAGGAATAGAGCCATGGTTAATAAACAGAACAATCTATATCAAAAGCTCTTATAGACAGATGATTTTGAACCCAATCTCTGTTTGGCCAATGTAATGAGAATATTCTGAATCTATTAATGACCTTGCTGTTAAAACGGCATGTTCAGCAACAACAATGCTGCTCATCCCCATTTTACACTCCAACACACTAAGAGACAATAAGTTGTCTCAATCACATCTCGCCTACCTATTTTCACCCCACAAAGCATCCATCCTCTCGCTTTTCCTTCAATATATACCTTTTTCATGCTTATACTGTACCAACCAAAACCCTTGCAAGAGACACATTGTGAAACTAGCATGTAAAGCATTAACTGATTTTTTTCTACCCCTATTTAGGATTGTATCCATAATGTGCATCCCTTTGGTAGACTTGAAGGCCACATATGCGGTACTTTATATAGATCTGGTTTCCTGTCACTGGGTTAATCATACAGAACACTGTTAAAAATGTGGGACAGGTATCGACTTCTTCCCTCATGACAGTCTGAGGGGCTTTTAGATTGGCAGTCCCTGTTAAATGCCGTAAACAATTCAATCTGCCCAACTGAGAGTTTATGGGGAAATCTGCAGGTCTGAACACTGACTGCAAGCACTCTAGGACTGTCAGCAGAAAGAACAGCTTGCCTGTGTCTATAGCCATAAAGCTAAATCGCTTACAAGGTGTGTACACACCTATTGTATGCATATATGACACAGGTAAAGTGAGAAAGTGTCTGTGTGTAGAGCAATGTCTAAGGTGCATTTCATTTAATTGTGAAAGCATATGTAAGCTTAAATGATGTATGTATTGTGTGAAAAGATGCTTTTGTGTCTGTGTGTGTTTCTGGTTTATATAAAGAAAGGAAAAATAAAATATTCTCAGAGATGTACATTATATGTGTGGTGCTCTAAACATACAAATGTCCAAACTCTTGTCATTAAAAGGGGGCCCTGTTCCAAAAGTTTCAGCTCCCATGTCTTAACCCTTTAAAGGTGCAGATGGGTGTGTAACGCTTTGCTTCACAATGTGTTGAACACCAGACCAGCTAATCTGTAACCCTTTGAGTGACAGGATGAATTGTGTACCCTCTGGCACTCAAAGGAGTAAGCATTAACCACATCTTAAAGGGACAATAATGTTCCATAAAAAAATCTACAATGTAAGGAACATTGATAACATTTATACTCAACTGAAAAGAAACATTTTCACTCCATTTAAAGGTACACTAGCACCAAACTGAGAAAAGTTATGTACACTGGAACAGCCTACACTCTGCACATGCATGTATGTTTGATGCATAATCTAGTCTTCCGTGCATTGTATATGACCCTTGTTTGTTTAAGCATGCTTCATAGAGATCTTTAATGTGATACTGCAATAACATCTGTAAACCTTCAAAGATAAAACAATAGTCTTTCTGGACAGAAGCGGAGTGGCTACTAATATAGACAACATGCTAAGGGAAAAACAAAAAAAAATGAGACAGCATAATATTATATAGATTTATACACATGTACAAAAAAAAAATAAAATGAAAAAAAAAAAGAAAAATCACAAAATGGCCAAAGTATGAAGTTCAGCAAGGAATAATCCCACTAGTTTCTATATTAAAAAAAAAAAAACTCTACTTGAAACAATATATTTTATGCGAGTGTTAACAGCTGTAATATATTCATAATTTACATTTATAGATACATTGTTCAGGGAATAGTACATATGGTAGAAACAGCTTACAACATTAATATATTAACACTTCCAGTAACAAAACAGTGAGTGTCAAGTAAGGAATCCAGAGCAATCTAAAATAAAAACAAGTGGAGCAGGACCAACCACGTAAAAACCAGAGAATGTACCTTCAGGTTATACGATAAAAAAGAAGAGGCAGTATACTGCCAGACACTCTACCGCCACGAGGAAGTAACATTCATTCCAAAAGCAGAAGAAAGGTCAATTGAACCTATCATCACTAAATAATGTGTATATTTTAAAGGGATAGTAATATCAGGAAAAAAAAAAAAAGATTTTAGTCTTACCTGTTAAATCCTTTCCTCTTAGTCCATACAGGTTACTGGTAACTCTGGGAGGCGATCCGCCCCTTTAAGTAGGCAGGAACATTTTTCTAAATGTATGCAGGGGGTGGAGCCTCCCCTCCCTCCTCAGCTGCATCCCAGCCAGCTAGCTCCAGAATGATTTGACACACTAATAACGGATCAGAAATAGGAGAGAAGACGACTCCTGTGAGCATGCCCCAAAGGACTCCCACGTATTGCCACAGGAGAGCCAAGCATGGTCTCTTGACAGGGTGGGAGACCAGTAAGCCGTATGGACTAAGAGAAAAGGATTTAACAGGTAAGACTAAAATCCTCTTTTCTCTGTCGTCCAATACAGGTTACTGGTAAAACTGGGATGTCCAACCATTAAGTTTCCCAGAGGCGGGAAGAAGGCAAGGACCAGGAGCAAGACCCCCAAAGTCACCAGGATATCACGGCGCCCGTGATCTGAGCGACATTCTGTGCATCTCTATTTTACTGCACTCCTATTGGCTGCGCTGTATTGCTCCTCCTAGTGACAGCCTTTTTATACCCTGGGCTGTCACTTGGCTAATGCCCTTTCGTGATGTACCGGATGCCTAGCGCTAGTTCTGTGATTCCGTTACCAGTGTATGACCCCGGACTGCCTGACCACGCCATTAGTCTTTGTTCCTGATTCTGTGTACCAATTCGGATTGGCTGACGTTCCTGCTTCCTGTTCTGACCCGGCATGGCTGACATTCCTGCTCTGTGTACCGACCCGGCAAGATCGACGTTCCTGCTCTGTGTACCGACCCGGCGAGATTGATGTTCCTGTTTCCTGCTCCGATTCAGCTTGGCTATGTTCCTGTTCTGGTTACTGAACAGGTTTGGCGGTGGTTCCTGCTCTCAGCTTGCTGGACTCTCTCTGGCAGTTCCGGCTGCTTACAGTTGCACGGTTCCCTCAGAGTGTGTCTCACTTCTCCGGTACTCCGGTACCTTGACCGATCCTACCAGTTGGCTCAGAGTCTCAGTGTGCCAGCATCCTCTCACACCGTGCTGCCTCGCTTGGTCGTATTTGGGTTCAGTTTGGCGCTTCCGGTGGTTGCCGTTATCCAGACCATTGCGATTATTAACCCCTTCAGGGGTGTTGCCTGGTATCCACTTGCTATACCAGTGTGGTTGCTTCCTATATCCTGGGCGTACCGTTTCTGTAGGTCAGTTGGGCGCTTCCGGTTGCCATCCATCTTATGTGAAGCACATTAACCCTTTGGGGTATAGCAAGAGCATTGGTGTTGACCTCTCCATTGGGCCTCCGTTTGGCACGAGCTCTGACCAGCCTTTGTAGTCCACGGTGGGGGTCCACCATAGTGGAACCATGCTAGTTACCTTTGCCTCCGTTACTCTTGGGCCATTGTCGCCTCCTGTTACTTTTAGCGACATTATAATGCAGATACTGCTAGCCACTCTGCCGGTGGCTCCACTGTAATTTCGGACTCATACACTGTATCACTATATACCGGACCTGTGTCAGTATTGTGTTGTATACCTTACTGGACCCGTGTGGGTAACCACTTGTAACCTGTCTTGTGTCAGTTGATGCTATATACTGGACCCGTGAGGGTTACATTATTTCTTGTGTGCTTCAATAAAACAGTGTTTTTTACCTAAACCTAACGTGTCTGAGTGTACTGAACCGTAACACAGAACCTCTATGAACCAACCGGTCAGAGATCCCAACAAAACTGAAGTGTCAAAGGACACCAAACAGGTGTAAAAACACCCCAGGAACTGTAACACAGCACACTGAACTAGAGCCAACAGGGCTCAACAGTAAGAAAGCACTAAGAACCTGAGAAGAAGAAGATCCTAGACAGGCAAAACTGCCTCTAAGACCTTCCTCCCGAAGCTGGCATCAGCCAAAGCCAGCACATCCACACGGTAGTGCTTCGAAAAGGCGTGCACAGAGGACCAAGTGGTCGCCCTGCACAGCTGATCAGCAGATGCTTGATTCTTATAGGCCCAAGAGGCCCCAACAGACCTGGTGGAATGAGCCGTGACCCGAAGTGGGACATGTTTATTCCTCAATTCGTAGGCCCTACGAATAGTGGACTGGATCCACGACGCAATAGTCACTTTGGATGCAGGTCGTCCTGCCCTAGGACCCTCAGGAATGACGAACAATGCGTCGGACTTCCTGATAGATTCAGTGCGATGGACATAAAACTTGAGACAACAACCACATCCAACAAGTAGAGATCCCTTTCCTTGTCAGAGGAGGGCTTAGGGCAGAAAGAGGGCACCACAATCTCCTGATTGATGTGAAACTCGGAGACTACTGTAGGGAAGAACTCCTCAGAGGTGCGAAGCACCGCTTTATCCTTATGAAACACCAGATAAGGTGGTTTACAGGAAAGAGCTTGCAACTCCACCACTCGGCAAACTGACACAGTCGCCAAAAGGAAGGCCATCTTCCACGTCAAAAGACCTAACGGAATAGTAGCCAAAGACTCAAAGAGAGGACGTTGCAGAACTCCCAAAACCAAATTAAGGTCCCACTGAGGAGCTGGACACCGAAAGGCAGGACGCACATGAGCCACGCCCTGGAAGATAACCTTGACGTCAGGAAGGACAGCAATGCGCTCCTCAAAAAAGACAGAGAGCGCCGAGGTCTGAACCTTAAGAGAACTCAAGCTGAGTCCCTTATCCACACAGTCCTGCAAAAAGGCCAGGACAGTGGGAAGATGAAATTCACGAGACAGATCTCTGTCAGCACACCAAGACACAAATGTCGACCAGACACGGTGATAGATCTTGGAAGAAACAGGCTTACGGGCACTAAGCATAGTAGACACCACAGCAGAAGAAAACACTTTCTTCCTTAAAATCGAGGATTCAACCTCCAGGCCACCAAATTGAGTCGATGAACATCTTCCTTCCACGGGTAACCCTGCGGAAGAAGATCTGGACGAGAGGGGAGCAGAAAGGGCTCCGCCACCGATAGGGCCAGAAGCTCCGGATACCAGGACTGACGAGGCCAATTTGGAGCAATCAGGATTACTGGACAATGTTCCACTTTCAATTTCTGTAGCACCCTTATCAACATTGGAAGAGGAGGGAAAATGTAGGCCAGGGAGAATGTCCAGGGAATGAACACTGCGTCGGCAGCCAGAGCTAGAGAGTCTCTCCCCCGAGAGCAGAACTCCGGAACCTTCCTGTTGTGTCTGGTTGCCATCAGATCCACTAGGGGTACCCCCCATTTCTGAGTTAAGAGTTGAAACACCTTCAGATGTAGTTCCCACTCTCCGCTGTTGACTGTATGACGACTGAGGAAGTCTGCCATGACGTTGTCTACGCCTGGTATGTGCACTGTGGAAATGACAGGAACATGAACCTCTGCCCAGGACAGAATAGCCTTGACCTCTAACCAAGCGACGAGACTTCTTGTCCCGCCCTGTCTGTTGATGTAAGCAACTGCGGTGGCGTTGCTGGACTCTACTCGGTCTGGACAGTCCTCCAGTTGAGACTTCCAATGGCGAAGAGCATGAAATATTACTCGAAGTTCCAGAACGTTGATGGGAAGAAGGGACTCCTCCATGGACCACTTCCCCTGAGCGCTGAAGCGACCCAGAACAGCTCCCCAGCCCAAGAGGCTGGCATCCGTCGTGACCTTGGGCCAGTAGGGAATCCGGAAGGATCTCCCCTTTAGGAGATTGGAAAGGTCCAACCACCATTCCAAGCTCAACTCGACATGAGGAGGAAGTGAGATCGATAGCTTCTGATGATCTGGTCGGTCCCTGCATGTCTGCATCACAAATCTTTGAAGTTCCCTGGTGTGTGCCATGG
Organism: Rhinophrynus dorsalis; assembly: GCA_037306005.1. Taxonomy (NCBI): domain Eukaryota; kingdom Metazoa; phylum Chordata; class Amphibia; order Anura; family Rhinophrynidae; genus Rhinophrynus; species Rhinophrynus dorsalis. Next base: position 411,084,871 of record CM074722.1, on the reverse strand, counting down.
CAAATGGAGCCACCTCTATCGTGGAAATGAACTTCCCCATCAGAGAAGACAACTTTGGAACCGGCATCCAATCGTGGGATAGGATCATTGAGACTCTTTGAGCAATTTGATGGGCTACCTCATCCGGTAGAAACACCATGCACCTCTGAGTATTGAACAGAAGACCCAGGAAGACCAGTTGCTGGGACAGAACAAGGTCCGACTTGTCCAGGTTCACAATCCAACCGTGATGTGTAAGGATTTGAATGCAGGCCTGAACCTGCTGATGAAGAAGGTCCGCAGATGATGCTTTCAAATGCAGGTCGTCCATGCATGGAGTCACTCTGATGCCGTCCCGATGGAGGACGGATATCAAGGCCCCCAGAACCCGTTGGAAAACCTGGGGGGGCTGTTGTCAGACCAAATGGAAGAGCTGAGAACTGAAAATGACCCCTGTCGCAGGCAAACCTCGGGTAACGCCTGCTCTTTAGATGGATTGGGATGTGCAAATACGCATCCTGAAGGTCCAAAGAAGCAAGGAACTCCCCCGGAGACATGGCAGCTATCACTGAATGCAGAGACTCCTGACGATAGTGAGTCTTCACTACAAAGGAATTGAGATCTTTCAGATCCAAAATAGGGCGGCATCCGCCGTCCTTCTTGGTCACCACAAAGAGGTTTGAATAAAATCCTGAACCCCTGTCTGAAGAAGGTACTGGCTCCAGGACATCCTTGTCCAGAAGAGCCTGAATAGCGTCTTCAAACAGACTGCTTCTCTAGACTTCCTGAGGAGAACAAGAAAGATGAAAGCGAAAAGGTGGGAGGGAAAAGAAAGGGATCTTGTATCCCTCTGACACCACCTGTAAAACCCATGGGTCCAACACTGAATCCTCCCAAATCCCGCGGAAGAGGCGGAGATGACCACCCACAGCGGGATGCGGACCCGGGTTCGGTTAGTCATGCCGAAGCAGTCTTGGAAGTCTTGGGCTTGGATGCGGCCTTGGGCTTCCATTGCTGATTGGGCTTGGAGGAGGGACGCGGAGCTGATGGAACCGCCTGGTTCGTCGTATGTGTCTTAGATTGAAAGGAACGGTTACGCTTAGCCGGCAACTTTTTCTTAATGACCAAGGGCAGAAGAGTACTCTTACCCCCTGTGGCCTCACTAATTAGTTCCTTAAGTTCAGATCCAAACAAGGAAGTAGCCTGAAAAGGCAAAGAAAGCAAAACTTTCTTGGAAGCTGTGTCAGCAGACCAAATCTTAAGCCAAAGTGCACGCCTAGCCACCACAGATGTAGTGGAGGCCCTTGCCAACATGCGGACGGCATCAAATGCAGCAGCAGAAATATAGGTTGAGCTTCAGAGATATTAGCAAGAAGACGCAATTTCTCCGAAGTAGGCACATCCTGAAGGACCGCCGTAGTGAGTTGTTCAGTCCAGACTGCAATAGCCCAGTTAACCCATGCAACAGCAAAGGCTGGAAGCATAGCAGTGCCAATAGAAGCGAAAATAGGATTTTAGTCTTACCTGTTAAATCCTTTTCACTTAGTCCATACAGGTTACTGGTACACTGGGAGGCGTCAGTCCCCTTTAAGTAGGCAGGAACATTCTCTAAATGCATGCAGGGGGGGTGGAGCCTCCCTTCCCTCTCAGGCTGACTCATCCAGTCTGCCCCTCAGAATTGTTTGAGAACGAAGTAGACTAGATAGAAGAAGGAAAGAAGACTCCTGTGAGCATGCCCCAAAGGACTCCCACAGAATGCCACAGGAGAGCCGAGCATGGTCTCTTGACAGGGTGGGAGACCAGTAACCTGTATGGACTAAGTGAAAAGGATTTAACAGGTAAGAATAAAATCCTATTTTCACTGTCGTCCAATACAGGTTACTGGTACACTGGGATGTCCAAACATTAAGCTTCCCAGAGGCGGGAAGAAGGCAAGGACCAGGCGCAAGGCCCCCAGAGTCACCAGGACCACTATGAACCAAACGGTCAGCGATCCCAACAACACGGAAGTGTCAACGGACACCAACTAAGGGTAAAACAGACACCAGAAACTGTTACACAGCGTACTGAACTAGAGCCCACAGAGCTCAACAGTAAGGAAGAACTGAGAACTACAGAAGAAGACGACCCTAGACAGGCGAAACTGCCTCCAGGACCTACCTCCCAAAGCTGGCATCAGCCGAGGCCAGCACATCCACACGGTAGTGCTTCGAAAAGGTGTGCACAGAAAACCAAGTGGCCGCCCGGCACAGCTGTTCAGCATGTGCTGGATTCTTGTAGGCCCAAGAGGCCCCAAATGACCCAGTAGAATGAGCAGTAACCCAAAAGGGAACACGCTTATACCACAATACGTAAACCTTACGAATAGTAGACTTATCCAAGATGCAAGGATAACCCTGGATGCCCGTCCCCCTGCCCTAGGACCCTCAGGAATGACGAACAGAGCGTCAGACTTCCTAATGGACTCAGTGCGATGAACATAAAACATAAGAGAACGCACAACATTCAATAAGTGGAGATTCCACTCCGTGTCAAAGGAAGGATTAGGGCAGAAAGAGGGCACCACAAGCTCCTGATTGATGTGAAACTCGGAGACCACCTTAGGCAAGAACTCCGTATAAATACGAAGCGCAGTCTAATCCTTGTGGAACACTAGATAAGGTGGTTCACAAGACAGAGCTTGGAAGTCCGCCACCCGGCAAACTGAAACAATAGCCAAAAGGAAGACCATCTTCCAAGACAAAGGTGTAAAGGAATAGAAGCCAAAGACTCGAAGGGGGGCGCTAAAGAACCCCCGAAGCAAATAAGGAGCCGGACTCCCAAAGGCAGGACGAACATGATCCACACCGTGGAAGAGAATCCTGACATCAGGAAAGACAGCAAACGCTCCTGAAAAAAAAAATAAAACAGAGAGCACCGAAGTCTGGACTTACAGAGAACTCAGACGGAGCCCCTTATCGACACCGTCCTGCAAAAAGGCCAGGACAGTATGAAGAGAAAAGGCATGAGACAGATCCCTGTCAGCACACCAGAACACAAGGTCGACCAGACTCAGTGATAGATCTTGGAAGAAACAGGCTTACAAGCGCATAGCATAGTAGCCACCACAGCATCATCCAAAAATCGAGGATTCAACATATAGGCCAACAATTTGAACAGAAGAACATAGTCTTCCACAGAATCCCTGTAGAAGAAGAGCTGGACGAGAGGAGAGCCAAAATGATTCCACCACAGATAGGGTCAAACCCCCAGATACCATGGTTGACGATGTCAATCCAGAACAATCAAAATCACCGGACAACATACCAATTACAATGTCCGTAACGCCCATGTTAACATAGGGAGAGAAAGAAAAATGGCCAGAGAGGACGTCCAAGGATGGACAGTGCATCAGCGTCAGAATTAAGGAGTCTCTCAACAGACAGCAAAACGGCGTAACCTTCCTGTTGCGTCCCATTGCCAGCAGATCCACTGGGGAATTCCCCATCTCAAACTAGGAGACGAAACACCTCCTGATGCAGGTCCACATTCCAATGTCGACTAAGTGACGACTGAGGAAGTCTGCCAAGACGGTGTCCACTCCTGGAATGAGCACTGCAGAAATTACAGGAACAGGAACCTCTACCCATGACAGAATGGCCTAGACCTCTAACCAAGTGGCGAGACTTCGCGTCCCTCCCTGACTGATGAAGTAAGCCACTGCCGTGGCATTGTCGGACTCGTCCACCAGGTGAGGCACACGAGGAAGGGAAGAAGGGACTCCTCCATGAACCACTTCCCCTGGGCGCTAAAGCGACCCAGAAACAGTTCCCCAGCCCAGAAGGCTGGCATCCAATGAGACCTCGGTACAGAGGGAAGCAGGAAGGATCTGCCCAGTAGGAGATGGAAAAGGCCCAACCACCACTCCAAGCTCAACTCGACGTAATGAGGGAGAGAGAGCGGTAGCTTCAGAAGATCTGGTCGGTCCTCCCTATCACAAACCTCGAAGTTCCCTGGCATGTACCATGGCAAATGGAACCAGCTCAATCGTGGAGATGAACCACCCCACCAGAGAAATAACCTCAAAGCCAGTATCCAATCGCGGGATAGGATCATAGGGGTCCTTCGAGTAAGTTGATGGTTACCTAGTCCGGTAGAAAAACCATGGACCACTAAGATCGAACAGAAGACCCAGGAGCTGAAACAGAACAGGGTCTGACTGACCTTATTTCACGATCCAACCATGAAGAGAGGTAACAGAATACAGGTCTGGACCTGCTGAAGAAGAAGGTCCGCAGCCGATGCTTGCGTAAGGCAAGTGGTCCGTGACGAAGAAGTGTGATGCCGTCCTGAAGGAGGACGGATAGCAAGGCCCCCAGCCCCATGGAAAACCTGGGGTTGTTGACAGACCAAAGGAAGGCCGAAACTGAAAATGACCTCTGGCGCAGGCAAACCCAAATACTGCCTGCTCTCTAGAAAGACTGGGAAGAGCAAAACACATCCTAAGGTCCAGAGGAGCTAAAAACTCCCCCACAGCGAAAACTGTGAGCAGATACTCCTGATAATAAGGAGACTGCACTACAAAGGAATTAAGATAGTTCAGATCCACAATAAGGCAACATCCGACAACCCTTCTATTAATTTATTTATTAATTTTTGTTGGTCACCACAAAGAGGCTAGAATAGAATCCTGAACCCCTGACCGCAGGGGGGACCTATTCCAGGACATCCTTGGCCGGAGAACCGGAATAGCGTCTTCAGATAGACGGCTTCTCTCGATTTCCAGAAAAGCACACAAGTCCGACACTGAATCATCCCACGGTGTCGAGAGACATACTGAAGAAGTCACGAAATCCTGGGCTTGAAACAGCCTAGGGCTGCAATTGTCGCATGGTCTGGGAGGAACGCAGAACAGATGGAACCACCTGGTTCGTTGAACATGACTGAGAGAAAAGTAACAAAAAGACCGGTTGCGCATAAACGGCAACCCTGATATTTATTTATTTGTCTTGAAACCAAGGGTAGAAGAGACTCTAACCCCTAAGGCCCTCTAATCAGTTCCTTACGTTCGGATCCAAACAAGGAAGTACCCTCAAAAGGCAAAGAAAGGAAAACTTGCCTGGAAGCAATGAAAGCAGACCAATCTTAAGTCAAAGCGCACGCCAAGCCGCCACAGAAGTAGTGGAGGCCCTTGCCTGGCATCAAGGGCAGCAGCAGAAAAATAGAGTTGATCTAAAGAGACAATAGAAGGAGACACAATGACTCCGAAGTAAGCGCATTCTGACAGACCTCCAGTGGGTTGCACAGTCCAGACTGCAACAGCCCGGTCAACCCATGCAACAGCAAAGGCTGGAAGCATAGCAGAACCAAAGGAAGCGAAAACGAGCTTGAGGGGAACCTCAGTTACTTGTCAGTCCAATCTTGCAGCGTCAGAAACATGTAAGACAGTAAGTTGAGACAGTCTAGATATGGGTGCGTCCACGTTCAGGGAATGAACCCATGTAGCCATTTCTGTTTGAGAAAGGGAAAAGGTTTAGCAAATATTCTAGACACTGAAGAGGACTTGTCTGGTCCATGTTCGAGAGTTGGGTTAGGAGGAAAATGAGTAAGGGGCTTTACAGGCACCTGAAACACATCAGAGGAAACAGACTGAACCTCCTGAACCGATGGAATGTTGAGAGTGGGCAATACAGCCCTGATCAGGCCCTCAGTAGAGGTTTCAGGATCGGCTACAAATGAGTCCCTTAAGAGACCCGGAAGAATCCAAAAGAGCACCAACCTCAACATTCCAAACTAGCAACAATTCTTCCTCAGAAGAATCTAACACATCAGGTACTCCCTGAGGTTGAGGCAGGGAGGATCTGATAATAGAAGGGGGTCTGCCACAACTGAAATGCCCCCTGTATCTGGGATGCAAAGAGCTGTAAAGAGGACCCAGTTGCAGCCTTAAACTCTTGCACCCAAGCTGGCTCAATAGCATGGCTGGAAGGCCCTGGGTTGCTGCCAGGATCTCCAGAACCTGCTGGGCAGAAATGACCAGAGAACACTCTAGGTAGCCCTGAGTGACAGGAAGAGCAGTGTGCAATGAGGGATACTGAACCCCAGCTTCCTTAGTCTTAGGTCTAGTCCCTAGCTCCAGCGGTATAGACATTCATACATTGTCAAAATAACCAACTGTACAATGAATCACCCAATTGTAGTGTGTAAGATTGATATTTCACCCCAGAAACACCAAATATAGACTGTTCTGGCAGGCGAAGGGTCAATCTGCAGAGGAGAAAAGGATTGTCCAAGCCATGTGTAGGATACTCATTGAGAAAAGTGCCCAAAATGGCTGCCGCGACGGCAGCCAATCAGAAATTAGGCGCGAATCAAGCGCTCATGGGAAATGTAGTTTTCTCAAAAAGTACCCCAAAACAGTGCCCGAAGCCCCCCAAGCCCCCCAACACACTTGAACTATAAACCGGATGATAGAGCAAGGGTAGACAAGAAAAATGAGCCCACTCTGAAGTTGCTGTGTGAAGCGGTTCCAGAGATACGTCACAAGCAGTGTAAGCCCATTGAAAGTAAAGGAGCAATGGCGTCTGTGTGGTAAAGCGCGCCATAAAGGCGCAGTACATAATTTTTAATAAAAGTAACCCCCAAAGGGAAAAAGGTTAAAATACACAGTAAACACATGTACATCATAATAAAACACTACCCTATAAAGGAAGTGTCCCAAAACCCCATAAAACTAGTCAAACCAGCAGAGAAAAGGTTAATATGCCATATAAATTGCTCCAAAACCACAGACATACACTTATATATACAATATATATATACATACATAAACACCCAATGAGTGCTGGAGTGCGCAATGAGAACTCCTGTTCTCCACCTGTGTGTCTTACACAGGAACAAACAATTCTGGGGGGCAGACTGGATGAGTCAGCCTGACAGGGAAGGGAGGCTCCACCCCCCTGCATGCATTTAGTGAATGTTCCTGCCTACTTAAAGGGGACTGACGCCTCCCAGTGTACCAGTAACCTGTATTGGACGACAGTGAAAATGGACTTGAGGGAAACTTCAAGTTTCTTGTCAGTCCAATCTTGCAGCACAGAAGCATCAGACACAGGTAACGCAGTAGATTTAGACAGTCTAGATATGGGTGTGTCCACCTTAGGGGGATGAACCCATTTAGCCATTTCCGATTCAGAAAAGGGATAAAGTTTAGCAAACTTTCTAGACACTGAAGAGGATTTGTCTGGATTTTTCCATGCGTCAGAAACCAAACGGTCAACAGTTGGGTTAGGAGGAAAATAAGTAAGGGGCTTAGCAGGCACCTGAAAAACATCAGAGGGATCAGAGGGAACCTCCTGAACCAAGGGAATGTTGACTGTGGTCAATACAGCTCTGATCAGGCCCTCAGTGGAGGGTTCAGGATCACATTCAAAAGGGTCCCCAACAGACCTAGAAGACTCTATAACTGTACCATCCTCAACATCTGAATCTTGCAACAATTCTTCCTCAGAAGACTCTGACACATCAGGCGCCCCCTGCGGTTTGGACAGAGAGGATCTGATTGTAGAGGGGGTCTGCCATAATTGAAGAGCCCCCTGTACCTGGGATGCAAAGAGTTGTAGAGTGGACCTAAGGTCCCTAGTCGCAGCCTTAATCTCTTGTACCCAAACTGGCTCAATAGCATGGATGGAAGGCCCTGGGTTGCTATCAGGACTTTCAGAGCATGCTGGGCATAAGTGACCAGAGAATTCTCTAGGTAGCCCTGAGTGACAGGAAGAGCAATGCGCAATGAGGGATAATGATACCCCAGCCTCCTTAGTCTTAGGTCTAGCCCCTAGCTCCAGCAGTATAGACATACTCACAGTGTCAAAATAACCAACTGTACAATAAATCACTCAATTGTAGTGTGTTAGATTAATATTTCACCCTAGAAACGCTAAATATAGACTTATCTGGCAGGCGAAGGGTTAATCTGCCGAGGAGAGGAGGAGAGTCCAAGCCCTGCGTAGGATACTCGCTGAGAAAAGCTCACAAAATGGCTGCCGCGATGCAGTGCCCGAAGCCCCCCAACACACTTGAACTATAAACCGGATGATAGAGCAAGAGTAGACAATTAAAATGAGCCCACTCTGAAGTTGCTGTGTGAAGCGGTTCCAGAGATATGTCCCAAACAGTGTAGACCCATAGAGTAAATGGAGCAATAGCGTCTATGCAGTAAAGCACGCCTTAAAGGCGTGGTACATAAATTTAATAAAAGTTAAACCAGAAAGTTAAAACATGAAAAACATACAGAAAACATGTGTGCATAATAAGAAAACATTACCCTAGTAAGGGAAGTGTTAGAACCCCTCATTAAACGTGTCAAACCAGCAAACAAAGGGTTAAGTTACCACATAAACCTGCTTCAAATACCCAACAGACATAAACATACATATATCAATACCCAATGAGTGCAGGAGTGCGCAATGAGAACTCCCAAATACAAGCCCAGCGAAGAGGCACTGTGGGTCAAGTGGACCTGCAGCACTCAAAGGGTAGCTCACCTCTCCTGCAGATCTTCTGTCGTCAGGTTACCATGTAGTGAGAATCACCTCAGTGGGTAATCCATGGGGAAGAACTTGTACCCAAGATTTTCCCTCTTCAGGGCTTAAGGTCCACCAAAAAGCACCTGGACACTGAGCTAGCCGCTTTGAAAGGGCATTTTTGTCAGTCATAGTAACCCGCCTAATGGTGGTATTCCATATCTGACAGAAAAATAAAAAAGAAACTAAAAACTAACGAGAGATGTTCTCCACCTGGTGTGTTCATACCCAGGAACAAATCATTCTGGAGCTAGCTGGCTGGGATGCAGCTGAGGAGGGAGGGGAGGCTCCACCCCCTGCATACATTTAGAGAAATGTTCCTGCCTAATTAAAGGGGCGGATCGCCTCCCAGAGTTACCAGTAACCTGTATTGGACGACAGAGAAAAAAGTATTAACTATATGGTAGATACAATTAAAAGAGAGTTCTTGCACTTATTCTTATCTCTCAAAGAGTTATGGTTTGAGAGATATAGGAAAATAAACTTCTCTGCTCCCTCCCCTTTCTGCTTGACGAGCTGTAAAGCTGTCAGAAGCAGATTCTGGTCGCTTGACCAGATGTGGCTCTTCAGCATCGCGGATATAACGATATCTAAAGATAAATACTTCATCGGAATGATCTACAACGTGTGCTTGCAAACCAGGCACACGTTGTAGACCGTTCCAATTAAGTATTTATATTTAGGTATCACTATGTCCACGCTGCTGAAGAGCTGCTGTCTGATCCAGGTACCAGAATCTGCTTCTGACAGCTTTACAATTCGTCAAGCAGAAAGGGGAGGGAGCAGAGAACTTTATTTTCCTATATCTCTCAAACCATAACGGTTTGAGAGATAAAAATAAGTGCAAGTACTCTCTTTTAATTGTATCTACCATATAGTTGATACTTTTTTCTGACATTACTATCCCTTTAAGCAAACATTCTGCTATGTTTCACAAAAGGTGCTTGGTTGCCTTAACCTATTCCTTATTTTCCCCCAGCAAGAACCAGCAAACCCTTTCTACCCATTTGCCTTTGCACAGTAAATCTAATAAGCAGATCCCAAACATATGAAAAATTCAATTTAATGATCTCTGTAGCAACGGTAAACCGATTATAATTATCCAGAACCCCCACCCTTGAACTCTGCCAACAGCTGGCTAGGGGCAATTGAATTTTAGTATCCAAAAGCAGCTTTGCCAAAGGTTGAAACCTGCATACTTCCACATTTGTTGCTTGGCTACAATTCCCATTATCTGCAGCTGCTTGAAGATTATGGGAAATGTAGTCCCACAGCAGCAATAGGAAGCCCACTCCTGGTTTAGGTAACAAATAGCTTTTCGATACAGAACTACACAAACCAATTCTAGGTAATTAGCAATGTAAACCTATTTCAGTTTTAGAAGAACACTCTAGAAAACCTGGGTTTGCACATAGACACCTAGAGGGAGGTGTACTAAAGTTAGTTAAAGGGATAGTAATACTTAAAATGTAAAAAAAAATATGTTGTAGGGTTTATCCCCCTGAGTAAAACAAGAGTACTCCCACTGCTGAAAGGTGTTTCATTCAAAAGTTATTAATTTTCAAAGTTGAATTTTTTAGGTGCAATATCATAGTGGCCTGAAATTGTACAATGGCGCTGTTGCTACACGATCCTATGGAGATTTATGGTCCCGGGACCAGAGCTGTCCATAGGATTGTGTAGCAACAGTGCCACTGTACAATTTCAGGCCACTGTGATATTGCACCTAAAAAAATCAACTTTGAAAATTAATAACTTTTGAATGAAATACCTTTCAGCAGTGGGAGTACTCTTGTTTTACTCAGGGGGATAAACCCTACAACATATTTTTTTTTACATTTTAAGTATTACTATCCCTTTAAGTCTCCCAAGTGGGATAAATCCATACAGTCTCTATATTATTCTTTGACCCCTATTTATCAAAATGGGAAAGCTTTCAGGGACTGTAACACAGTGATTCTCAACCCATGGCCACTAAAAGGTCAGGGTGGAAGATACACTAAGCAGTGATAAAGAGGAGATCACTTCTCTAGGTCCGATCTTATTCTATGGAGCCTATGCACTAAGATTTCTCAAGTGGAAGAGATGTTCGTGCATAGGCTTCATGAATAGCATAAGTATTGGAGAAATTATATCACTGGAGATGTTAGTGCATAGGCTTCATGAATAGCATAAGTACTGGAGAAATTATATCACTGAATAAGTTATCCTATTTTATCACATTATTATGCCTTAGTGCATAACCCCACCAGAACTGAAGGCAGGCGTGTCAAACACAAATACTATTTAGGGACACATACCAAAAATTGCACTTAAAGGAGGGTCACAATATTTGTGTGTGTGTGTATGTGTGTCACTGATCATCAAAGAACCACGCAAGCAGTGTCTAACACCCTAGCCTTGTTTGACTGGTTTCCTAACACTCAAAATCAGACTCTCCCCAGAAGCCAGGTATGAAAGAGGTCAGCATAACCTTTCCTGCTCCACTCACAGATCTCTGATGCCCCCATCCAGGACAGTTTCCCCACTCCACCATCTCTACCCTAGCCAGATGTCTCGCTGACTTTTTATAATTATATTTGTCTCCCTGCATGTCTCTATCACCTCTTCATCCCCCACCTACCACACACACACGGACACAGACCACTGTCTCTTTTTCCACCTCCCAAGGTGACCATCTCCCTCAGACAGTCTCTTCCCTACTTCTCCTCTACAAGCCAAAAATGATGTGAGGGGCTCTGAGGACGAACAAAAGCACAATGGCCTATTCTCCGGCTAGTCACCGCTCAAGAGCATCACATTTTAGCTCTCTAGTGCCATTACAGAAGAGAAATTCCACATACATATTAGACTAATCCCGCCCATAAGGGCGGTCCAGTACCAAAATGATGGGCAAGTCTCCTCTGCGCAGAAAAACCAGCTAACCCCAGATGTACGTTTCGGCCTTATTTGGGCCTCGTCAGTGAGGTGAAGCTGGCTTCCCTAGGCACTGAGAGCAAGGGGTCCACGTCTGGATTACCCTTTACACTTAGGGAGAGACCCTAAGTGTTTCTCAAAAACAAGCCAAAAATGATGTGAGAGGCTCTGACGACAAACAAAAGCACTTCTCCTCTAGTAAGGCTCTCCCTTTTCCTGCCCTAACAAAAAAAATGTTTCTAAACCTCTGCAGGTTTCCCCCATCCTCATGAACACAGGTGACACCACCAACCCCCACCAGACAATCTCCCTCACCATATACAGGTCTCCAAAGTTCCCACAAAAAAAGGAAGGGCAAGGGGGGCACTATATAGTGTACTATGAATAAGTGGTGCAATTTTATAGTAAACCAACTGAATCATAGAATCATTGAAGGGGCTTTTAGCCACAGTGCTTCACAATGCCTTGGATGTGGCTTTAGAATTCAGGGAGGTTAAAATCACATTTAAATCAATGGGAAACTGCAGAATTTGGATCCCCCCTCCCATTGGTGCAGTTACTTTTCTCCAGAATTGCTTGCCTTTAGCTTGTTGATTAAGGCCCACTTTGTTTTGGGGAGGATGAAAGCTGATGTACTAACCAAAAAAGTGTTTTAATTATGGGACAAAGTGAGCCATAGGCAACAAATAGAAATGCCCATTGGTTTAAATGGGGCTTTTAACACCTTGAATGTTAGACGTGTCGAATTAATTCATTTAAATAAATGGGAATTTCGGGATTTTTATATATTGCCTATGGCGCACATGCATTGCACCAGAATTACCCTTCTTTTGCTTGGTACATTAACCCCAGTGGCAATAAAAACCACATGTACAGCTCCACAATACCACTTTATCCAGGGAATAAAAGGCCCACAATGATCTGCTTTAGTAGCCATTGGCATGAGTTCTCCAGTATTTGAGAAGAAAAAGCCCTTAATGACTTATGCTGACTTGTACACATATTCAACTTTGCATTGATTTTGACAGGAATGGCCCGGGGGAGGGGGTTTGCAGAGATGTGCCTCAAAGGTACACTGCAGGGACTTCATTTTTGCCTCTACAAATCTTACTCTCCCCCTCCCACATTCCCTTTAACGTCTTCCTGTCCACTTACACCCTAGCTTTAATCTCTCCTATCCTTTTAGATGTGCTTCCACTTTTTACTGCAAAGGACCAGTCTTCCTGGTCTGCTGTGTCCGTTTGTTTTTTCTGTAATCCCTTCTTTTCAGTGATTCTTCAAACCCTGAAGAACTGGAATCTATTTTTACATGTTAGGCCTTCATGATACACGAGATGATGCAAGCTTTAGCTGCAGCTTGTCCTTTGCTATACCCTAAGAGATCAAAAACAACCTGGACGACTTTTTGAAAGGTTGATTTCTTTCAAGACTGATAAGGCTGTGACTAATTCTATTTCTCAGTAACCTAGTAAAACAGTTGATGAGACTGAAAAAAGTTATGTCAAGTTCAGCCCATGGCACATGACCCCAATTAAGCCACCAGATGAAAAAATTCCTTCCTGACTCCAAACGACTGTTAAATCTCCTTGGAACAACAATTATCTCCTTTGAAACCAGCTGACATCTATCAATATTGTTCTGCTCTAGAAAGTTATCACTTTTTTAACCCTTTGAGTGCCAGAGGGGTACGCAACGCATTACTTTGAAATGCGTTGCTTACCCCTCTGGCACCCAAAGGGTTAAAGCAACTGTAGCATCTGCAAGCACAGCATCCCATGGCAAATAATTCTATAAATGTACTTCCGTCACAAAAAAAACCCCAAAAAACCTGCCTTTTAGTCAAAAGTGCCTTTTCTGTAGTCTTAATGGATGACCTTGTTTTTTTGCCCAGCTCTGAGTAAATAGCTCTGTGAAGGAATACATCCTAATTTACCTTTGATGTGGGTATGGATTTTTAATCCAGTTTCCTCCATTCTTCTTAAAAGCGTTGTGCATAAGAAAGGTAGAAGAATTCTGTAGAGACGTGTTTTTTCTATTTCCTGGGTTTTTCTTCTGCTGACTTTTGTGAAATCACAGTCTGCCACAACTCCTTTATTAATGAAGTGAATCATCAAATCCTGAAAACCCATCAACAGCCTCCCCATCTTCAGATGACAGCCCTGACTCTAGGGATCTGTACTTCAATTTCTGACTCATCTCATATGGAAAAGGAGTCTTCCTCCAGTTCTTGAATTCTAGGTCTTTTCCTGCCATGCAAAATCTCTTGCAGTCATTAAGATATTTGTTTGATTATATGATCATATGAATCATATAATATGCAATAATATGAATATAATATGCAATAGCATGAAGTGATTGAAGAAGGTTCTGCTAACATGTCCTGCAGACGTTCTTGCCATGTCCTACAGACTTTCTTGCCACTCATGGACATAGTTGTAAGTGCCACAGACTATCGGGGGTATAGAAGACCTTCCTGAGAATGCCAGTCCCATCAGCCACCTATCACTCTTTTTAAAACAAAGACTGTAAATCTTCATAAAAAAAAATACTTACCAACCAGCATTTGTTTTCAGTTAATTGGTAACATGGTAAGGGTCCATAACTACCACTGCACACAAAACAAATTATTTTTAACAACACAGTAAATAATGGTATAAACAACAGTTCATACAGAAAAGAAGAATTATATATTTTTTTCTTACCAGAGGCATAATTCAGCATATCACAATGCTTAGCAGGGACACCATAGTACCCTATCTGGAAACAGAATTAGACAGCTTCTTCTTTGGTACCCTCTTACAATTCTGCTCTTATTACTCTCTACATCCATTCATATAACCTACCTTCTTCTCAAAGGTTCTTTCTGTCCTCTCCTTACAGAGCCATCTCTCAGCCGCAATCATTTATACTGCCTGCCCCTTGACTCTTGGCTTATCCTCCCTATCACCATTCATCCACACATCACTTTTAAGCATCTCCTGAAAACCCACTTGCTGAAGGAGGCATCTCAGTAAGAATATTCTCCTTGTACACACTCTTACAGTCACATAAAATCTTTCTGCACTTCTGCTCCTCCTACTACTGTCTATCTTTATGTTGCCATGATTACCAATTAGATAGCATTTTTGTATTGTACTATTTCTAGAGATGCACTGATACCAATTTAAGACCGAGTACGAGTACCAATACTTTTTTCAAGTACTCACCGATACCAATTACCGATACTTTTTTTTGCGGTCATTTGCCAGTTTTCCAAGTACCTAAAGCATGCATATATATATATACATATATATATATACACATATACATACATATACATATATATATATACATACATATACATACATATATATACATATACATACATATATATACATATACATATATATATATATATATATATATATATATATATATATATACACACACACACATATACATACATACACACATATACATACACACACACACCACCTCTTGACTCTTGATTCTCCCCCTTTGCCTATTTTCCCCCCTCTTGATTCCCACCTTTTGTTTCATTCTCCCCCTTTTGAGTCCCCTCCTTTTGCCTTGGCTTTTTCTCTCCCTTTTGATCCTCCTTTCTCCCCCTCCTTGACTCTTGATCCCACCCTTTTGCCTCTCTCTCTCCCTCCTGATCCCCCCTCCTTTTGCCTCTTCTTGGCCCCCCTCCTTTTGTCTCCTGATCCTTCCTCCTTTTGCCTTTTTTTTTTTTCTCCCTTAGTCCCTTTTGCCTCTTTTTCTCCTTCTTGACCCCCCTCTCTGCCTCTTTCTTCATCCACTCTTGATGCTCCATCTTGTCTCTATTGATCCCCCTTTGCCTGTCTTACCCTCCTCTGCCAGGTGCTCGCTAGCCCCGGCAGAGGTCAGCATTGGAGCGTTGCCATGGTAACCCGCGGCAATGCTCCGACGCTGCAGGAGGGAGAGAGGCGACCTGGGAGCATTGTGAGCAGCTCCCCGGGCTCCCTCTCTGCAGCACTGACCCTGACACAGGGTATCGGTGCTGGCATTGGCCGCATTTGCACGAGTACGAGCGCAAATGCCGGTATCGGCACCGATACCGATACCAGTATCGGTGCAACCCTAACTATTTCTTTAATGTATGCACTATATAAATATACATACATGCATATATACAAGGGAATGAGTGGGATAACCAGCCAAACCCCACAGCTTAGAACTACAACCATTTCAGTCATTTTTGGTCCTACCTAGCAATACAGAGGGGTTTTTTTTACCTATCTATTTATCTTAATTACAATGTTTCTAATTTTAACATATTACCAACTATATGCTTCCTGCCAGGGAGAGGATGTGGTCACTTTAGCACAAAAACACCACAGCCCTCCTTTAACCCTTTGAGTGCCATAGGGATGTGAATTAAAAATCCACTGACTGGCTTCATATGCTCTCACAAACACTAGGAAGTGCAGCTGACACAGACAGAGAAGCTGTTACACAGAGCAGCATTTCTGCTGGTTCTGTACTTTCATGAAACAGCTGATCAGCTGTTTCTAGTCCTCAGTAGAGTATATGCTGATCAGGAAATCACTCCACAAGGCATACTGAGTGCCTAGCAAGTCCTCTGTTTACATGAATTATCTGACTGCCGAGGTTTGGACTGTGAACTCCCACACCATAGGCAGCTATTGGAGTTTAAGGCATGTGGCGAAGTGCTACATTAACATAAAAACACAACGACAGGAATAGGTCAGTGGCTCATTAAGCTGCATTTCAATATGCAATGAGCTACTGTTGAAGTACCTAGTCACTGAAAAATTGTTAACCTGAAGAAAGTATGGTGATGCTGGCATTTGTTGTCAAGTCAAATACTCCACCTACATACAGCCTGTCCCCTTAATGTACCCCAGGTGTATAACTGAAGGGCTAATTAACTAGTGTAGGCATAAAATCCAATCAATAGATAGGCCAGATTCTCAAGTCAGGCAGTTCAGTATACCTCTAACTTACAACTCATAGAATAAAGCCATTTTGGACACATAGCAGAAAAAAGGCTGCCATACCTAAGGTAACAGTCAGGAGCGATCATGATGAACTCTCCAGAGTGAACTCCCAAACATAACTGTATAATGATCCTCACATGAATCAGAAGTCAGAGAAGGAGACACCTTGCTTACCTTCATGCTGCAATCTGAGATTAAATATTTCTAAAGCCACTAGGTGTATATGCCTTATAGGAATTATAATAGCAAGCTTGTCTTCCTCCTAGTAGCCATTGATCAGATGTGGGTCCTTCTTGAGGTATTCATCTGCATTTTCCAGTGCTCCGACTGTCAGGCCCAATTCAATCTTCAATACAAGCAGCAGAGGTGGGGGCAGTGTAAATACCTCACATGCATCATCACACAAGCTGTGATCTGGTATGAGGGTTAGGGTAACAAAGCCCCTTCCCTGGCTAGCTCACCTCATAACACCTCAAGATACTTCAGCGAGTCCTCTCCCTAGAAGACAGTATACTCTTTTATGCCTTGATATATCCTCTGCTCATGTTCACTGTCTTCCACTGTCCTATAGGTCTGTAAAGCTGCTATAACAATAGATTCTGTGCAAGTTCCAGAGTAGAAAGCAATACTTCATTCAGCTTTCCAGTTAGCAGGGAATGAGAAAGAAGGATGGTAAGTGGCAAGTCTTAATCCTATGGCCCCACTTCTGTTAGAGGGGAAAAATGTGATCATACATCTGGTAGAGGGAGATGGGCAGGGCTTCTGGTAACCTCACCCTGGTGTAGTCCATCAAGGTTAGAAGACCCATGGGGCCTAGATGACAGAGGTATTTTGGTGTTGCTAACCAGATGAAACCCTTTGTAGTCCATAATTGTTAGTGGGTGACATGGTGCAAAAATGCAACTGTCGGTACCTCTATTCAGATGCAAGGGGTGTAGAGAAGGATTAGGAATCCTTAGGCAGTCTATTAGGAAAACCTGTACAGGTGGAATTCTAAGGGAAGAGAGCGGAACAAAACACAGCATGCAATAATACCACTACATAAAGAGTACACAAGTGCCATACAAATATGCTGCATATAGAACAAGCATAGGGTGTAAGAAAATGTGGATTACCACAACAGTAAAACGTGCTCGGGAGCGTAGCAGATAACACAGGGTTACCTGGGTGGTGAAGCTGGAGAGCGTGGCAGGACAATGGGTCTGTCAATACAGAGCTTACCTGGGTGGTGAAGCTGGGGAGAGTGGCAGGCAAGAAACAGGAATGCTTAGAACAGGCACTAGAGCAGAAAGAGGAGGTCCAGGTCAAAGCCAAAGGTCATGGGCTGGCAGCAATCAGAATGGTCAAAGCGGTCCAGGGGTCAAGGGCTGGCAGAGATCAAGCAGGAGTCAAACAAGCCGAGTTCGGTAACTTTAAGGTGTTTCAAGGGTAGTAGAGAAGAAGCGTAGTCAGGCAGGCAAAAGTCAAGATCCAGGGAAACAACTTGAATTCACAGAGAAGTGGCTAAGACACAGACTCTCAATAACCAAGCGCTGGACTAGGTCCAAGCGCTCTTTACATAGGTCTTCCTGGAGTGACGTCAGGCGCCGATGTTGATATACGCACGCCGGCACATGCACTCTAGCGATGCCGAAGCCTGAACTGGCATCCGATGCTTCCATCTTTGGCCCGTGGTTACTGGGAGGTACCGACAGCAACTCTCTTCCATGTTTAGCATAATGATGACCCAGGGACATCAGGGTTCCTTACCCCTGGCTGAGAAGCATATAAACAGCCCCTGTAGACAAAACAACAAACTGTGTGTGTGTAAAGAATGCTAGGTAATAAAATGAGATTTACAAACCTCTGTCCTCCAGCTAGGTAGCACCAAAATAACTGAGGCAATATGTAGGAGAGCTCATTTTAAGAGCTACGATTGATGCAAATGAGCTAGGAAGTGGAGATAAAGCCATTTTCTTTGCAGTGGATGGGACACAGAAGAATATTTGTTCTTCATGGTGCAGAGGACTCTCTCAGAATTGCTCCACGCAACTTTTAACCCTTTGAGAGCTGAAGGGGTATCCAACGTATTGCAAAGCAATGCATTGGATACCCCTTTGGCACTCAAAGGGATATACACTACACAAGGACCAGTGTGTGTGGTAATATTGTACCAGAACAGAAACTAACTGCATAAACTGCCACACTGTGCCAACCACAAACGCAGGTTGAAAACCATTAGTATTACAAACAAATGCCTAACAACATAGATACCATTTTAAATTAATTTTACATTTAAGTATGATGACAGCTAACCTGTATTCCTTCTGTTCCAGTAACAATGTATTGGCTTATGGTTGCAGTGCAGTCCCATATTCCACTTCACAGTTGTAACATTATGACAGTTGGGAACTATGCAAGCAAAAGCCTGTGTAACCTGATAGTATTAAAGGTAACATGGGGTGAATATTTACCGTGTTTATATATAGATATAGACTAGCAGTGTGGGACGGCATTGCCCGTCTGTTTTTTTTTTTTCCCCAACTGTGTTGTGAAGGGTGTGTTTCTATGTATGTACACTCTGTAGTACAACTAACACACATCATACATTCACAGAAATGCAGAGATATACACATTCATACATACATAGAGACACACACATACAGACATAAATACATACACCCACATCCACGTGCACACATACATATAGATATTATGCATAGATAGACACACATACATGTACATCAAATACACACAGATACATACTACTTGGGCAGTCTTACACTCTGTGTACCTTGTCATAAGAATGTTCCTCCCCCTTTTGGTTTTACATACAGACTAAGATTTATAGCCTTAACCCTTGGATTGGCACAGATTTATGGAGCGTATTGGTTTGCATGAAAGAGTCCCAGAGACGTATATAAATAAGTAGTTATGTTTGAATGTAACAGCAACATGAAATGTCCCTTGTTCTGCATATGGTACATAAATCGTAGTTTATGTGTAGTCCTTCGGCCCCATGCAACTCCTTTGAAAAACACGCCCCTGTGAATCTATGGAGCAATGTGAATGGTGGAGAGGGGCATAACTCCTCCTCCTAACCACCTTGGCGGTGTGGCACGTCTGGAGAATTGCTAGTCACCTGACCAACTTCTCCTTTATAGTACAGATATATCTATATATCTCTATAGATCTCTATATATTCACAAGTGAAGCAAAAGCACTGTAAAGAGACTTATAAAATGAACCCCTGGATACTAAAATGTCTTCACTGAATTGTTTGTAATACTTTGTGGACACCTCTAGCATCAAATGGGTTAAAAGGCCCATTTAAATCAACTTTAAATTTTAAGTTGTTACACAGGGTACAGTGGTTCAGTTGTTTTTCCTCAGAATTGCACCACACTTTTTTTTTTGTTTGTTTTTTTGTTTTTTTTTTTTATAATTTGGTTTATTGTTTTTTTAATTGAACAAAATGTGAAGCATGGTCAGTGTACAGCTCATATTATAATTGTGAACATTACAATGAGACACTGAAGAAGTACAATACATTTCAGTGAGAAATATCAGTCAACTAAATTAGGCAGAGGGGGTCCGCATCTAGAAGTTAACCGTTTGAGTGACAGAGGGGTGCCCAATATATTGCAACGTGACAGATACCACTGTGACACGCAAAGGGTTGAAGAAGAGTCATGTGAAAGTTCTGCTTTAACTCACCTGTGCTTAATAAGGGAAATCTCTAAATCCTGGCCTGTTTGTTGCCCTTGAGGACTGAACTTGGACAGCCCTGCCCTAGACCAGTGGTTCTCAATCTTTTTATGTTCTGGGCACCCCTAACACATAATCTAGAACATTCGGGGCACCCCTAACATATTCAATGTAATTTATCAAGGGCATAATGAAGGTACCATACATAAATATACAGTTATTATTAGGTTTTACAATCATAATAACAAGATTAAACATAATGTACATAACAAATTCTATAAATCTTTATTTAAAAGTCCATTTTTGTTATTTTTCATAGAAAACACAGGGCACCCTAAGTTGATGTCTGTGGCACACCAAAGTGCCATAGCAACCTGGATGCGAATCACTGCCCTAGACTGTAAGCCCTTATGGCGGGGTCCTCATTCTCTCTGTTCCATTTGTACGGTTTTCCTTCTCCGCATGTCTATTCCCTATTGTACAGCACTGAGGAATAAGTTGGTGATATATAAAGGATAATAATAATTAACTCTGATTGCTATAGGGGTGCATTGCATCAAGTTGGACACCCCTCTGGCACACAAAGGGTTAACAAGACAGAAGTTTAAGAACAAGTTGCAACACTCAAAAGATACATATGCAAATGTTTCCATTTCTTGGTAAAACTTGAGATACAGGAAATTGTCTGTCCTGTATTTTTTTTTCCAACAGATTATTTCGCATAGACTCATTTCTTACTGCTTTTTCAGTGACAAGGGACCATATACACAGAAGAAAAGAGGAGAAATTCTGTAACAAACAAACTGCAAAATTATGAGTGATTTAAATGAGACTTTTAACACTTTGAATGCTAGAGAGTTCTATGGCTGCTTCTCAATGCGTGGATACCTCTAGTATTTATAGGGGTTAAAAACCACATTTAAAATCAATGGAAGTGTTTATTTTCCCCCTATACTACAGACAGTTTGATCCAGAATTACTCCTCTTTTTTTTGTGCACAAGGCCCTCAATATCAGGCAGGGGGCATAACTACAGAGGGTGTAGAGAGTAGATATGAAGGGGCTATCCAACCCAGGGGGCCCATTAGCTCAAGGTCCTAATATGCATACCTGGGATCTCTCCAGATCTGCCCCGGAGAATCCGGTTTTTATAGACAATTACTGGGTCTCCAGGGACAGACACCGATTCTCCGGCGGTGGGGAGTTTCATAAGAAACACTGCCCACTTCTGTTACTTCCCACCCCTCCCTCTTCTCATCCTTTCCCACCCAGTTGCTACCATTTCCCGTCCTCTTTTATGACAAGTCCATTAAGCCCCACCCCAATTTTCAAGTAAGCCCAACCTTTTTGTTGTTTTTTTTTTGCAATGAATCGCATCATTTATATCCCCCAGCGGCACCACAGAAGACAAAGTTCCCAGGTATGCCAATGCGTTCTAGACATGCTGAGTGGAGGATATTTTTGCATTAGGGGGCCAAAGAACCCCAGATGTTTACAATGACTAATTATGCTACGGTACATAGGGTAGTATGTTCTGGACCACACCAAATTCACTGTAGGTAACAAATAAAAATCCCTATTTAATGTGACTCTTAACCCCTTGACTGTTAGAGAGGTCTCCAACATAAGAGTTATTATACTGGGATTTTTTATTTCCGTATACAGTAATTAGTACTTCTGTATCTATGCATTTCTCTGTACAGATAAATGGGTATGATATGCATGGGGGGAGGTAGACATTTTATTTTATCCTAGCAAAGGAGGCACTTTAGAGAGTCAATGAACAATTCTCTCTCTAGTGCTGTGGTTCCCAGTCCCCTCCCTCAAGAAAACTGGAGTTATTCTGGAATAATCCAAGTGCACCATAGGGGACAACTAAAATGTCCTAATTTTCCATGCACTCGAATACAGCTTTTTAACCCCTGAAAGCCAGAGAGGTTTCCAATGCATTGATTCGCAATGCATTGGAGAACTCTCTAGAATTCAAGGGAGTAAGAGTCCAATTGAACAGGAATTTTTAATTGCTCCCCATGGCTTAATTGGTTTACTCCACAATAACTCCAATTTGCTTTTATAAATATGGGCCTATGTCGTCAATACCTTAATGACCAGGTGTCATGGGGTAGGTTTATCCTTAAGGACCGCATAGACTTCAGAGAGGCTGCAGACGTGACAAAAAAAAAAAAAAAATCTGAAACTAACCGCTCCGGTCTAGAAGCAGTCAGTTCCAGCCCTTCAGTAGTGATCACAGCCCACCCTCAGGAGCGCTGTGATCACAAAAGTCATGACATGCCAGGACCATCACTGGTCCTTAAGGCACGGACACCGATGATGGTCCTGTTAAGTTGATGGTCCTTAAGGTTTCCCTGCTTGTTCATAGGTGAGTTAATTAACCCTTTAAAGTGTTAGTAATGTCTAAAAAAAAACTTTTTTGCATTTAGAAGAGCTTAAAAAGATGATCTAAATGCAAAAGTCTCTCTCAAACCGCTATGCTTTAAGAGATACGAGCGTTTAAAATTTGATTTCTCCTACTGAGATCTCGTTACTTACACGGAATCCCTTCATTGGAATGGTCTAAAATGTGTGCCTAGTGTTCAGGCACACATTTTAGACCATTCCAATGAAGGGATTCCGTGTAAGTAACGAGATCCCGGCACTTCTCAAGCGCCAGCGTGTCGACCGACACGGATCTCCTGCTGACAGCTTTACAGCTGTCAGTAGGAGAAATCAAACTTTAAACACCCGTATCTCTTAAACCATAGCGGTTTGAAAGATACGGTTTTTTTGCATTTAGATCAGCTTTTTAAGCTCTTCTAAATGCAAAAACGTTTTTTTCAGACATTACTAACACTTTAAGGACCGGGGAATCCGCGCCGCGATCCAACTGAACGACCACGGAGCAATTTTTTTTTATTGCTTCGTTGCGTTCCGGACTCCCCGAACGGCGTGCAGCCGCGGGGGGAGCCCGGAACTCGATGACGGTCATAGTACGTCATCGGTCGTTAAGTTAAGGGGTTAAATAACTGAGCCTCTGATTAACTCACCTGTGCACAAGCAGGGTAATCATAAAGATATGGCCGGCTAAGTGCATCTGAGGAGAGGGTTGAGAACCACAGCTCTAATGTTTGGAATAGGCTGTTCAGACATGACCTTTAAGCCCTTAGGAGCTGTGGACGTGCAAGGACCATCCCAACTTTTGGTCCATTAAGGACCGGTGACAGTCCTGGCCCATCATGAGTCTAACTATGACTGCTCCAAGACTGCAGCAGTCAGTTTCAGCCTCTCTCTTGACAAAAAGGGAACACAACAGGTGGCACCCCTAGTGTAATGAAATCTGGTACCACAACCACCACCGAATCACCTCTAAGTTGGTACTCACAAACACTGATGCCAAGATATTGTGTATACGAAACTTGGCTCAAGAGCTTAATATTGTTGAATCTTGCTCGGGCAGCTCCTCCTCCACTACTCCCTCTCCCCACAGTGGCACAATATGCAACAATAAAAAAAACACAGAAAGAGCGCCCAATAGTGCAATATTGTCACAATAATAATAAGATATATCCAAAGATTCATTCACACTTGATGTAGGCTGACCAGACCTCACCTTTAACCGGGGACGCATAGGTAAAATGCATACTGCAGGACTGCTTTGATTTCAGTGAAGCACTTGAAAATGGCTATTTCCTATGTGTCCCGGTTAAAGGCGAGATCTGCTCAGCCTAACTTGATGATCCTAAAAATCAGCATAATGAGAATTTTTCACCCTGTCTCTGCTCCAATACAGCATTCATGATGTAATCTTCTCTTGATACATCAAACTAATTAGAAAAGAACTGAAAAAGGCTGTGATTCAAATGACTTAAAGGAGTAGTAATGTTTCACAATAAAAGCAGCGCCAATTAATCGTTATAGTATTTGGGCCATGGAGAGCGTTATTTCAATATGGTCAGAGGTGTTCAAGAGTAATTGAATGATAAAGTATCCCCCTCCTGCCCATTTTACTGATGTAACACTGCTCACCTCAGGAGCAGCAAGACTGTCCGGATGGATCGCAGAGAGGGACAATCTTCAGTGAGCCTATGGAAAAACCTGTCAAGGGGGGCAGGGTTTTCCTTATGCTCACAGTAAGAAGACTGTCACTTGCTGCAACCTGTCCGCTCAAGGGACCAGATTCCAGATTTGAGTGGAGGCGCCTTACACTAGGTAAAATGGGAGGGAGGGGGATAATTTATCATTCAATTACTCTTGAACTAAAACTCTGACAGTATTGAAATAACACTCTCCATGGCCCAAATACTAAGGAGATTAATTGGAGCTGTTGTTTTTGTGAAACATTACTATCTCTTTAACTCCTCTTAAATGTTAGAGGGGTCTCCCTTGAACTGCTTTGCCAAGTGTTGGTGACCGCTAGCATTCAAGGGGTTAAAAGCTCAGGGTACTTGCACTGCTGAGAGTTTATTCTTATTTTGCTTTCTTTGGAAAGTTTCTGATCTGTGCCTGTAGTTCTCCACAGAAAAGGTCATCTAGTGATATTTCATAAACTGAATTTTGATTAAGAAAAAAAAAAACAAAAAAAAAAAAACACATGAACATGTTGGGAGTAATAATAACTTTTCAATACACAATCGCCTAGCAGTGTGACCATGCTGGTTATACTCAGCAGAAAAAGCTCTATAACAAAACATTATTATCCCTTTAAAGGGATAGTAATACTTAAAAATGTAAAAAAAATATGTTGTAGGGTTTATCCCTCTGAGTAAAACAAGAGTACTCCCACTGCTGAAAGGGGTTTCATTCAAAAGTTATTAACTTTCAAAGTTGAATTTTTTAGGTGCAATATCACAGTGGCCTGAAATTGTACAGTGGAGCTGTTGCTACACGATCCTATGGATAGCTCTGGTCCCGGGACCATAAATCTCCATAGGATGGTGTAGCAACAGCGCCACTGTACAATTTCAGGCCACTGTGATATTGCACCTAAAAAATTCAACTTTGAAAGTTAATAACTTTTGAATGAAACACCTTTCAGCAGTGGGAGTACTCTTGTTTTACTCAGGGGGATAAACCCTACAACATAAATTTTTTTACATTTTAAGGATTAATATCCCTTTAGAATGATTCTCCCAAACTAGATTAAAAGCAACACAGACGATTTACTATTTCTCATGTTCCACAAAAAGGCTAAGAAACATTTACTTTTAGATCTGTAAACATGCTGCAACCTACGCCTTCTCCACCTCTTACCTTGAGGCCACTTAAAATCCTCCTGCAACGATCACAATATAATCTCCCTGTTCTGGATTTGATTCTTGCTAAAAACATAATTAAATAAAACAATAATAATAATGCTACTGTCTCCCTAACAAATTCAGGACCCAATACATATTTATTCTCCTATGCTTCAATCCCATTGCCCATTAACTACATCTCCAAATTTACGCCCCATATTCCTACTTTCTGCTGGGGCCAGACTTTTCTCCTCACCCTGTACTAATGCAGAGACTGATGAGCTAAGTGGAATTGGGGTAGATCTGGGGGCAGATAGACGTTCCTATTTATTTAAACTGAACTTTTAACCCCTTGAATGCTATATAGGTCACCACCACATTTAATGGCAAGGGTTTTTATTGATCCCCTATGGTGCAGTTGGTTTGCTTGAGCATTATCCCAATATTTACAAATAAATCATCCTCACCGTTTCATTTTATATACAACCTTTCCTATGCTTCTCCGCATCACTGGGACCTTCTACCACAGAGTTACTTTCCATCATGCCTCTGAATCACTCCCCCACCAGTTCACAGTAAAATTGCTAACTACAGTTTGTTTACTGTTGACTTTTTAACGAGTGTATGTAAAGATCTGTGTACCCAGAGCAGTGATATACAAGTAAACTTTCATATACTTTTCAAGATAAAAATAACTCAATTTTAAGCATTGTTTGTCTAGATGATACTTTGTAAACATGCCCCACAGAAAAACAAAACAAAAAAAACCAAACAATAATTATAGAGCGAGAGTCAAAAAAAAAAAAAAAAATGGACAAAATAAATTAAAAAAATATATAATTACTCGTAATGCCTTAATTTTTTTTTATTTCAAATGCACTGTAAAAGTATTAGAGCCCACTTAGTGTTCAGGATGCATTATAACTATATGCACACACAGACAAATGCCCAAGTGAGTGCTGGGCAAGTTACCATGGCAACAGCTCAATTAAGTAAGCTAGCCCCATCTCCTGTAGAAGGAGTTTGTGTCAGGGTAAGGGCTGAAAAGATTTAATATTAGATGTTAAATATATTTAGGTATTACAGAGTGCGACATATCAGTCACTCTCTTTACTACTTTGAAGAGCATTGGAAATATATTAATGTATTTATATCTAACAAAAAGAGAAAATAAATAAACCCACCCCATACACAGACACATCGGGACAAGATCCCACTTTGAGAAGGACCATTCCATAAACCCTTTGAGTTCAAGGAGGTATACAACGTATTGCCAACAACAAGTTCCATACTGCTCTTGCACTCACAGGGTTAACCACCTTTTTCTGCCATAACTTGTAACTTAGTTTCAAGCAGTGCATAACTAGCCACTCCTTAATTGTGAAGTGCAAGACATGCTGACGACCTTTAGATTTTCTTTCCCTGAGTTTGCAAAAAATAAATAAGACTAACTCAATGATAAGAGTAATTAGTACTCCAGCATTCAGGACACATCACCAGGTCAGGTTTTAAGGATATCCTTACCTAAATACAAGCAGATCAATAATAATGATTGGACCACCAATTACCCGACTGCGATGAAGCAGGGATATCTTAAAAACCTAAGCTGATGTGCTCTCACTCAGAGGACTAACACTCAAAAGATGCTTATTAGCTATGAAATAAGGAAAAACAGAACAAATACATTTTTGGCATATTTCTCCAATTTCTGTCTGAACACACTCTCATGAGGCAGAAAATCAGACCTGTTAAAAGACAAAAGTTACACACGTGCACACACACACACACACACGCGCACTCCTCCAATGTACTGTGAAGCAATATGCTGCAGATCCCTAGTATTCAGATTAAAATTCCATTTACAACAATGGAAAATGTTGTATGTACGTTAAATAATATCAATATATTTTACTCCACACATGATCTACTTTTGTCTTTAAAAATATGATCAATGTTTTTCTTGGAGTTTTTTTGGGGAGGAGAGGTTAGCTAAGGCTATATTCAAATGGGCAGTTCATGTGTTCAGTACACCCTTGAATAAGCACAGGCAGACAAATTAAAGTCCACCTGTCTCCTGAAAACATGAACTGTTGGCAGCACCTGAGGACCATAGTTGGCTACCAATGCCAAGAAGTGGGCAATGGACAATTTGAGCAGTGTGGACAATGGAACATTTTGTGGAGCTTCTCTTCCATTACATCATTATATCATGAGGATGTGGGCATGTTTTGGTGGGCCTGGTTTTGTGGGTGGGGAGGGGGGCAGCATTTCATCCTTGGACCCAGGCAGCACAATGTCTTGGGTCAGCCCTGGGTGTGCTGTGATCATGCTGGGAGTCTAAATTTGACTGATCCAAGACCGAACTAGTCAGTTTCAGCCACTCTCTCTCAATGAGCCGGCATGTGGGATTACTCACATGTGCCGGATCTACAAATAATACAGAGCTGGTCCTCAAGCATAAAAATCCCTGGTCCTTCAAAGGTTTAAAGGGATACTAATACTTAAGATGTAAAAAAATATATGTTGTAGGGTTTATGCCCCCAAATAAAACAAGGGTACTCCCACTGCTGAGAGATATTTTATTAAAAAATTATAACAGCTCAAACTTGAATTTTTAGGTGCAATATCACAGTGGCCTGAAAAGTTACAGTGGTTCTGTTGCTATACCATCCTATGGAGATTTATGGTCTACAGACCAGAGCTGTCCATAGGATGGTGTAGCAACAGCGCCACTGTAACTTCTCAGGCCACTGTGATGTTGCATCTAAAAAAATTCAAGTTTGAGTTGTTATAGTTTTTTAATAAAATATCTCTTAGCACTGGGAGTAGCCTTGTTTTATTCCAGGACATAAACCCGACAACATATAGTTTTTTGTCATCTTAAGTATTACTATCCCTTTAAACAGGAAAATGCACTTCAGTTTAAAAACGGTCATGCCTGCCTCTATGACATGATATCGAAGGCTGATTGATAATGTTATCACCTGAACAAAGTCTAAGGGGCAAAATTCATAGGGGATATTAACATTTTCTGGGCATAGTAAGGTAAGGGTGTGGTGGAGCTACATCACATTTAGCAGCCGAAGACAATGATTCTGCTCTCTGGTGCTCAGGGCACATCAAATGAGGTTGTATAACTCTTTAAGTGCCAGAGGGGTGTGGAGCAGATACAATAACTAAGCCACTGATTATCCACCTGTTAACATGCAGCAGTATCTTGAACACCTGCACTGTTTGTGTATTCTGAGAGCTAACACTGAAAAACACTGGCCTAAAGAGCAGGATATAAATATCGCGGTATATTAAAATAAATAAAACCATATAATCAAAGCTATACTAAGAAGTACTGTAATGTACAAAGAAAGCAAGTTACAGTTACCCTATAAAATATACACAGAATTGACAAGACCATAAATTACCCAGACAGCATCAGCATTCAACACCGGAGTTTCTCTGCAGGAGTTCTATGTATTTTTCAACTTTATAAATGTGTATATTCATTATTCGGGAGAGACATGGTATTTAACCCTCTGAGTGCCAATATCTGGCACTCAAAGGGTTATGTCCTGGTGTGCTAAGAGATGCTTCCAACACATTGCTTACCAATGAGCTGGAAGCGTCTCGGTTTCCAGGACAGATAGCATTATGTAAATGGAAAAAATGTAAGATCAATGAATAAAATGAGTCTGAAGAGTTTAGGGTTTGACGTTTTACAGGAAGTTAAAATGGCTACAATCTAACCATCTGAGTGGAACAGCGACAATAAAATGGTTAAACATTACACTGACAGAAGGACCCATAACACATTGCTCAACGTTAAATGAATGTTAGGGGCGTCTTTGAATTGCCTTGTTAAAAGAAAAAGCTGTTTGAACACAAAATACTCTACTGAATCGATCGACGGGCTGTTGGAAAACGTGAACTATACATAGCTATTGGAAAACGTGAACTGTACATGACTGATACTGAACTCATAGCACAAGCAAAACTGACACGCTACTGTGATGAACATGGTATAAAAGAACAGGAACTAAGCAAGATGATTACAAACTGTAAGAGGTAAACTGGTACAGCTGTATCACACCCGCATAAACGGATAGCTAGGACCACAATTAACCATTAATAGCCGGCGACAAACTCACCCTGCAGAGTGCGGTTTTGGATATGGGACATACAGCGAGCGCTGCTAGCAAATCAGGATTCAGCTAGAGACAATGTCTCATCGTATGGCAAGGAGCAAGGATCTGAATCTGCAGTGCCTATGGGAAACTACCGGTGATGTATTAGAATCAAACCATAGTCTATGCCTCTGTGTATCAAGCCAATGGAACTTGCAACGTCACCACACAGCCGTGGCTCTGGAGTACAAGCCCACTCCGCACTAGCCACACTATACACACCTACTTCCCCATTCCTCCACTCTAGCTCAAAGACAGTATAGGGTGGGAGGAGGCAAAGGACGTGATGTCATACTTAGGGCGGAGAAATAGAGAATGACTGCCGATTGAAGCTAGATAGTATTTATTGCTGTAGTAAAGACATGCTTTCATTAGCGAAGAAGGCGGCTGGAAGAGTTGTCGTGCTATTTGTACCGCTAATGCGGTACCATCTTTTTACCTATATTACAGCGGAAGATACCACAATTTATGGCACGCAAATTAAAGTGAAGAACATCCTAGCTTTATTGTAAATAAGCCTGAAGAAAACACCTACAGTGTCTTGAAAGCTCGCACCCTGGAAGCACTTAGCTAATAAAGATCACTTTTACTCTACCAATCTACTTTTCCTGCGGCTAACACGGCACTACCTTTTCCCTATATTATTAAAGAAAATATTGTGATTTAGAGTAGGTGAGGTGCAAATGCAATAGTTCTCTGTCAGGATACCTTCGCAGTTTGGTGTGTCCTGGCATCAGCTTTTTTTATGAAGACTTTGACATAAATGAGAATGTTAAGTTGCCATTTCATATTTATCGAAAATGTTGTGCACAGTGTGTTTCTACTCTTTATTACACAACGTAAATGATCTGTGACATGTTACTGCTAGGGGTGTCCCGAAACAGGGGAAGACCAACCTGATCCGGAACAAATACAGGTTTTCTGCATATCCTTGTATGGGCATTTAGTTTGAGCAAGGAATTAATCAATGACTCATTTTAATTCATCTGCATGTGTTCAGGCTTTCTGAAAACCTGCCCTGTTGGTTGCCCTTGTGAACCAGGGCCAAGATGTATCATACCTCCCAAGTGTCCCTCTTTAGGAGGGACAGTCCCTCTTTTAGACCCAAATCCATCTGTCCCTCTTTCCCACCCCAATGTCCCTCTTTTTAGGAGATCAGACTGTGTGATGTATGTATAAGTGTATCACATTGTTCTACAGCAATAAAACTCACATTCTTGTTTGTTTAAACATCAGTATATGTGTATTTATACATTAGCCTGTGTAAATAAAATACTTTATTGATCTAAATCATGTATTAGGTTACACATGGAGGTATCAATAGGTCATGAAATAGCATAAAAATTCTTGGTAATGCTCCGCCCACTGACAACGCCCCCAGCAACACCCTCTAAAACACAATTGTCCCTCTTTGTCAATTTGAAATGTTGGGGGTATGATGTATTAAAGTTTCATAAGAGCTCAGGATGGCAATGTTGTGTTGGAACAGTGTCGAATGTACATTGCCACTATGCACTAACATGTCTTCGCCATCCTATCCCTTTCTATCCACAACCATTCTGCCCTCATCTCCATCAGTCCACCATGCCTTAGACAGGTTTACGATTTTACTAATTTCCACAATGCAGGTTAATGAGCTATTGTTTTCATGTGAGTGTGTTTATTTGGGCTGCCACCCAGCTGGTATTTTACCGGTAAGCCGGTAAAAAATTTGCTTCTGTCCAATGTTAAGTCTATGGAGGGAATGCCATGGCCGGTATTTTTTTGAAGAAAAGATGGCAACCCTAGTGTTTATGTATGTTAATGTGGCTGTTTTTCACATGTCCTAAACTCCGATAGCAGCCTCTGCTGTCAGAGTTACCAGTCCTAACATCTCCTACAGGAGGATGGTCATGTTGGGATCTCCCTGTAGTTTCCTATGCAGTAACAGCCTCAATCAGTAATAAGGATGCCCTTCCTTACACATCGCCAACAGTAGACAACCCTGAGGTCTGACAACATCTCTGTTTCCCCAGTTCCTCCACTCCCCAGTTACTCAGTGGAGGAGCAGAGAGGATCCTCTTGGACTTCAGCACCAAAAATAGCATCACTCCCTTAACCCTTTGAGTGCCATAGGGATGTGCATTGCACACCCTTGCGACACTCAAAGTGTTAGAAAAGCACAGTGTCGCACTACATATATATCCCCTCAGCTCTCCATAATTTTTTATTTTAAAGGGAGAATATATGTTTTATTCATGTTTTAACTGCAATGTTGTTCAGCCTTTAGTTACAATATAATGTAGTAATATAGAAATCAGTTTAATGCTGTAATTGTTATACAGTGTGATCTCACAATCTACCCCATCACCCACCTCTTCCATTCTCTACTGGCCATATATTTTTATATATTTGTGAATGAAGAAGACTATATTTGCTTTTAAAGAAAGAATGATCTCCTAGCATTACTTGGCTTTTAGCTATATTGATAATCTCTGCCTAACACAATGCTTAGTTATAGGTTACGTAATGGTTTCCCACATTCCCACTTCTCCATCCAATTCCCCACTTGGCCACCCCTCCTTTGCATGTTTGCCACTCTGCCACCCCTCCTCTGTCACTTTTCCCATCTTCCCTACCCTTCTCTGCCTTTATCATCCACCCATGTGCTTTCTTTCACTCCTCGCTGCATGGACACTGACTGGGGACTTGGTAGGGTCACTCCTGTTTCTTCCTGTTCTTATTGTCAGCCATTTAATCCACGATAGTCCGGTGCCATCATCATCTGACGCAGGTCTGACCTTCTCCTGTAAATAACTCCCCAACAAGTTAGTTACTGTTACATTTTTCCTGTTTTTATTTTACTTAACTCATAGGTCTCACTGACCTCCTACTATTCCCAGGGAAACACTCAGATGAACTGCAGTGCCCTCTAAAGCAGGTGCCTCCATGACCTCACCAGCTGAACATTAGCTCTTCCACATTAGCTACAATATAATTTCCCTACATACATATAGCACCTCCTTCTGCAATCACGATCATGAGCAAACATTGGTCTCAAAAGAAGGCCACCCACAAGTTAGAAGATTTCTTCCCCAGAGCTGATGCCCCACCTCAGGACTCTCCCAGGGGCTCAAGAGATTCTTTATCAGGGGATATACCTATGAACTCTCACTCATCACAATCTTGGATGGGTTCCTTCAACTGACAACCTCCATGCAGATGACATGCTGTGCACAAAAGCAGACATGGCCAAACTCAAGGAATGCATGCTGTCCTTGAAATGTGAACTGCAGTCCAAGGTGAGGGAGGTTGTGAAAAGCTTACAAGCCAATTTCCACAAGTTAGGATAGAAAATGGGCTCTTTAGAACACAGATAAGCTGAGATGTCAGAAGCCCACAACAATCTCCACTTGGAAACAAATTACCTTCTTTCTGAATAACTATAATGATGGTGATTGGTGATTATCTGAAAGATTTGGAAAACTGCTGAAGGTGTAATAGCATTTGGTTAAGAAGGGTACCCAAAACCATAACAAATCTAGAAGAGTTCGTCTTGGGTCTATTTCAGTCTATGCTTCCTGATGATCCAGAAGATGACTTTCACCTCGAGAGAGTTCCCAGGGGGTTGTGTCCAAAATGGCCACCTAATAAGAGAACTAGAGATGCCATCCTGAAGCTGCAGTTCTTCAAAACCAAAGAAGCCCCATCTTGGCAGGGTATTCATTCTGAGTTCCATGCAGACCTTGTTCCCAGTAACTTGGCCAAATGAAGAGAGCTGAAGAACATTACGGAGGCCTTGTGGTGACCGGGAGTCCTCTATAAATGGGGGTTGTCATTTTATATTACTTTCACATTCAACAACAGACTTTACTATATTAAAGACCCATAATCAGGCTCTGAATTACTCCTCTGTAACGGCACTAGAGAGCTAAAACATTATGCTTCTGAGCGGTGACTAGCCATAGAACAGGCCATTGTGCTGTTGTTCATCCTCAGAAACCTCTCATATTTTGTATGCTTATTCTGAATTACTCCAGCAGCTCCGCATGCCTTACCAAGATGCACAGCAGCCCCTCACCTCCCATCTCCCTATTGATGCTGCCCATGCACCAGATGCAGCATCCCCTCCAACTGAGCTCATGGACTGCTTAAAATAACTAGGCATGCTGTAGAACTGGGACTTTGTTCCAATTGCTACACTGTTTGCCTGTTTTGGAGATCTAAGTTGTAGAAATGTTTCAACTTTACTCCACTTGTTCTCTGCTGCCAAAGTCTTGCACTATCTTATGTTCCCAGTCAGTGACATACTGAACAGGCTGGTTCTGTGGGTGTGTTAACCAGGTATTTTCATTAGCTTACAAGGGGAGATGCTACTGTGTATGTGCCCCTTCACCTCTGTAGTCCTCTAAAACCTATTTTCTGTTCCCATTGGGATTATTGACAATAGTTTACATCCATCCTTTCCACTGCAAAAAGATGCCCTGTTGGTGTATTGTTGTTCAGGGTATACAGACCCTCATTTTCTTGTTCTGTTCTGTTTTTACATCCCCCTTTTTTTCCCTCTCTCTCTCGTCTCCAGAGAGCCTGGGTGGGTCTTGACATCGTTGGCTGAGCTGTGTCAGAATTCCCCTGTGTGCTAGCTTAGCCTCTGGCAGGGTTGCATGCAGTGCTTGCTTTCTGAACAGTTACCTTAGGCTTCCGTCTCTCTGCTCCTTCCCCTCTCCATTCCATTGGCCCTTGCTAGTATTTAGGACCTGTAGGCGCTACCTTCTCTGCCCAATTATTAGAGTTTTTTCTCCGTGCTGTGGCTGTTGTTATTGGTGGTTGACCCTGGCTTGGTATCCAACTCACCTTCTGGTGTTTTGATCTCCTGGCTTACGTCTGACTTACCGCTGGATCCTCTCCGTTATCCCTGCTGCTCCTGGTGTTGATCTTCTGGCTTCCACATTGACATACCTGGGAACTTGACAGGCAGGGCTACCCAGAGTGCAGCCCTGCCAACGCGATAGGGGAGGGAAATTACTAGATTTGCATCATAAAAGGGGCGGGGCTTAGTCACAAGGGGTGCGGGACAAAAAGAAGGCAAAATATATGTTGAATGAGGGTAAGAGGGCGGGGAATGGGAGGAACTGGGGTGGGATGGAGAACAACCCGGAGATTGAGAGACTGCCCCGGAGACCCGGTAATTCACTGTGAAATCCGGAGTCTCAGGGGCAAAACCAGAGAGTTCCCAGGTATGTACATTGACTACGGTACTGTGTTTGTGTTGTTTGGCTCTCCTATCCTCAGGCCTTCGGCGCTGTCCACTCTCCTGCATCTGCAGTATCGCTTCCGCTCCCGGTAACTGCTGCTTGGGTCTCTCCCTCATAAGGGTTGTCGCTTCTTTCTCTCTGGAACTCTGACCTGCGGAATCGACGGTGACTCCGCACACAAATACCGGCTTTTTCAATTGCTGGTATAGTAATTATACCGGATTCAGGGAGCTAATTACCAGCTGTGCCAGTAAAATACCGGCCAGATGGCAACCCTATATGGTGCCACTGTAGGTTCAGCTACTGTTCTGCCTCTAGTCGGGCGACTCGTACAGGGAGAGTTGCAGTGACTAGAGGGGTGATCCTGCCACTACCTCTGACACTTTGGGCCTCCTCTGCCTCGGTCCCCTTGGTCCTCTAGCGCCTCTGTTGAGGTTGCGTCTTTTGTACAGCCCTTCCTACTGGATGTTACAGGTACCCCGGTGTACCTGTGTTGGACGTAAGACAGCACTTCCCTGTGAGGTGAGTTCCCATTCCTGGTACAGTTGGGGCTGCTATGAGTGGTTGCACTTTCTCATTTCAGCAGAGGCGGTTCTCTGCCTTAGGTCTCTGGGGGAGCTCAGTACACCTTCACTCAGCCTTTTGATACTCTGGGTAGTTCTGTTTGCACCATTTGGGCTCTAGGCTGTCTGGTTGGGGTCATTTCTTGGTTCTCCGCTTGTGTTTGTGGATAGAGAGATCTGGTTCTCCTTTGGGCCTGAGTCTTCTTCAGACTTGTGTGTTTACCTATGTCTCATTTACCTCTGTCTTGGATACCTTGCTGTTGTGGTGGTCCTAGCCTGCCATCTCCATCCAGCCTTCCCCTTACCTACCTGTTTTGGGAGTAGCTTTTCTGGTTCTACCTTTTTGTTGCTGTAGTGTTCTGCATTGCAGGCAATATTTTTGATTATAGTCTGGGGCTATCTACCGGTTCACTCTTGTTCGTCATCCTGGCCAGGGCCATGGCTCAACTGGAGTCGGGCATCTGGCTTCGCAGCCAGCACCTTTAGTTGGACTGTTGCCACAGCAAGGTGATAAGAGCGGCTGGCACCATACCCCAAACTCTCTGTCTAGCTTCGCCACCGAGCATCAACCCCAGACTAGTTATATTTGTGACAAGCTGTTACAGGGGACCATGTGATCTATTGATCCCTGGTTAGTGCCTCTCTCTCTTTTGCCATGATGGGCCCATATGCTCAGATCCTCCCTTGCCCAGACTCTGACATGCATATCCCACAACTGTAATGTCCTGAATTCCCCGGTCAAAGGACAAGTGACATTCACGTTGTACGATAATTTAAGTTGGATATACTGTTTCTCCAGGAGACACATTTCTCTCACAGATCATCTTCCTCTTACTTTTCTAACAGCATTTCAGAAGTTTTACTCCCCACATCACCCTCTAAGACCAGGGGCATAAACAGCTTCCTGAGAAGAACCTTCTTCTTTTCTCTGACTCACCAGATAATAGACCCAGAGGGCAGATATCACATACTCTAAGGCTCACTGAACTCTCAAATCGTTACCCTAACTAGTATCTATGCTCCCGGTAGCAACAAGAAACACTTTATAGCTCTTTTTTTTTCAGCACTATACTGCACAAAACCTTTCTAAATCCAGAAACATCCTGTCGCACCCTCATCCTCCATAATTGTAGACACCAATGCTTGAAGTTACACCAATGCTTGAAGTTACACCAATGCTTGAAGTTACATCTTTGGTCTACCTCCTTAGGGGACACATGGCAGGAGAAACACCTAAGATACATATATTTCACATTCTATTAAGCCCCTATTGGTGCTTACTCCAGAACAGATTTTATCTTTGCAAACCAATCCATTCTTCCCAATTTTACAGGCTCTCTTATTCAGGAGGCTTCTTGGACTTATCATTCTCTAGGCCTCTCCTCGTTCTCTGGCCTTGGTCCACACAGGGGATGTGGGCAATGGAGAGTTAATGACTCTTTGCTGACAGATATCTCAATTCAACTCAAGGTCACCAAGATGACAGATAAGTTCTTTGTGCTGAACTCGGGTTCTGTAGATAGTCTGTTCTCCCTTTTGGAGGCCCACAAAGTTACCCTGAGAGGCGAAATAATACATATAGGTTCCAGGAGGAAAAAGTAATGAAACACAGAGATAGACATTCTCTGTGGTCCTTACAGACAGCTCTCAGAGGCATGAAATCTCCCCTTCTCCTGCACTAGTGACCAAAATCTCAGCATTTTGCAGAAAGTTGAACTCGCTGCTGATCTCTGATGCAGAGAAAGACCTACTTTGGATGAGCCAATGGTTTTATCAATATTGTAATAAAGCACATAATATGCTGGCACTTAAACTGTGGCAAGTCCAAAGTGATAACAACATACAGGCTATACACTCCATGGACAGCACTCTCACTCAAAACCCCAAGCAAATTATTGCCGATTTCGCCTCATTCTTCTCTGAATTATACACTGGCACTCTCTCCCCAGAGGCAGTTCCATCTAAAGTACTACTTTATCTTCAACAGTCCTCCCTACTTTCCTTACCACCAACCTGCAGGATACTTTAGATCCTCGAATTAGTCCTGTGGAGTTTTCGCAAGTGGTTAAACAACTCAAACCTTCTAAAGCAGATGTTTTTATAAACAAATACTACGAATCCTATCTCCCTTCCCTGTTTCCCCACCATCTAGTGATTTTCAATTCACTGCATGAGGGCACAGCCCTGCCCCATACAATGCTACAAGCGAGAATCATCCTGATATGTAAAAAAGGCAAAGACCCCACCAATTGTGATTCATACAGCCCTATTGTCACGTTCACCCTTTTTGTTTTTGATCCTACTCTTACACTGTACATACATCATCTTCTCCCTCCTTTCTGTTGGAGCAGTTTGGTTTAAATACTCAGGCAGCCCCTTCTTGCCCATTTTATTCTCGCTTGTATCTGTGAACCTAGTCTTTATTGTTGTAATTCCTGATTTTGACCTTCGGCCCGTTCTTGACTGCCTTTGCCTTATGTTCTGGTTTCAATTGCCCCAGGTTACCCTTTTGCTTGTCTGTCTGAACATACGTTTTCCTAGCCATCCAATATTCTCTGAGGTTCCCAGTGATTGTTGGCCTGTCTAACTACGACTGTTTAGTCCTGATTATTCCAGATCCTCTTGCAGGTCTGTTCGTCCCATCCTTTCTTCAGCCCCTGTGGATCATGATGTTTTAGGGGGGAAAAGTGAAAAAATAATAATATGATAACTGTTACAGCACTACTGCATTGCTCCTACATGACACTGTTTGACGCAGTCGCCAATGCAGAGCTCAGTATTTGAAGGACAACCAGGACAGTAAATGGGGTGTCTGTCCGTTTTTCCTTGCTGTAGCTCAGTCTGTAGCATTTCTGTGGGTTTTGGTGATTGGGGGGATTTTAAACGGATAGTGTCCTACACCTGGTCTCTGTGGTATAACTTTGGGTGTCCCTTGAAAAAAAAAATGGAAATCAAATGAAGTTGGAACTGCAGAAATGTGCATTTTGTAGTAGGGTTTGCCAGTTTGAAAATTCAATTTGAATTATAAACTACAGTCTGCATCATGTAAATAGCAAACCTTTTGTACCAGGCCCTAGAGTTCCTCATAGTGAGGTAAGGTTGCATAAATAAATCACATAGTTTCACACCCCCATATGTTTGTTGTAGTCTCTGATGCAGACTGGCTTTCTTAGTACCTCAGTTTTGTTACGGACAGAGACTGGACAGTTAGCTCTTCAAGCATGGTGGTCAGGATGTACACTTCCTTTTTGAACCTAAACTTAACTGCCACCAGCTCCAGCTGGCAGAAAGCTGAGGACATCCCTTTTTTTAGCATGGTTTTTAAGAGTTGTTTGGGCAAATCTTTGCAATTGCGTCTAACAGTGCTACAGGTCACTGTGTCAAAACAAAAGATTAACTTAAATAAAAGGGGGATAGTACAGAAATTGTCCACATATAAATTATTCCCTTTATTTAATAAGGGGTTAATGAAGTCCCAAACTATTTTTCCACTCGTTCCCAAATAGTCTGGGCAACCAGGTGAATCAAGTTGGCTGTCCTTGCCCTCATATATATTGGAAAGCCTGAGTATACCCCGTGGCACTTTTGCAAAATTTGACACCAAACGTGGTGCTCTTAGAGTGGATATATTGTTTGGATCCAAATCTTCCCTTGTATTTCATAAGGGATTCATCGATGCATGTATGTTTCTGGGGCATATACTTCTGAAAAAGTTTTCTTTAAAGGGATAGTAATACCTGAAAATAAGTTTATTTTATATTGTAGCCCTTAAAAAACCATGAAAAATGATATGTCTTATCTCCCAAACATTTATTTTGGGAGATATTCAGAAGTAAAGTTTCCCCTGGAGTGATGTCATTGCTCCACCCTTCAGATTTGGAATCCGGTCGCCTGACCAGCAGTGCCTCTCCAGAAGTGCTGAGATCATGATCTTTAAAAAGAATTTCTTAATTGGAATGGTCTACAAAGTGTGCTTTCAAGCCAGGCACACTTTGTACACAGTTCCAATGAAGTAGTTCTTTTCAAAGATCCTGATCTCGGCACTGCTAAAGAGCTGCCGGTTGCTATGTGCACCGAATTCCAAATCTATCCACTAGATGGCAGACTTGGCTGAAACAGCAAGGAAAAGTGAACTACACTATATTTTACATATGAATATCTCCCAAACCATAATATCATCTTTCATGGTTTTTTAAGGGCTACAATATAAAATAAACTTATTTTCAGGTATTACTATCCCTTTAAATAATTTATTTGGGAAGAATTTTATACAGCCTGTCATACTGAGAGTATTCTTTTTGGGAGGTACAAGGTAATGTCACTGAAATACACGAACAGCAAAAGCATTTCATATCTGGTCCTGGACATTACTTTTGTGAAAATAGGTGTATTACAGATGGGATTTTTGCTCCAGTATGACATGATATTGTTTTTTTTAATTATACCCATATCAAAACTGCACACGGTTCAATCCTGCCACATCCACTAGAATTCCTGGGTTGCCTATGAATTTAGGAATTTCTGGATATAATACAACTGGTGGTACCCATTCCCTAGGGTCAAGATGAGGGGCAGTTCTTGGGGCAGCTCAACTCTTCTTAACATGAGGCCCAGTGTGATCAGATCACTAGATCTATACTTGATGCATCTGTAAACTGGGTTACATCAAAACCTGAGGCAGTATCCTTGGCTTCTGAATCTGAAGCCAAAAAGTCATTAGCCTTTTCAGCAGAATATATTTGCTGCATTCTGTTACCTACTTAGCTATCTACCTTAATTTCTACTAAATAACTACCCACCCACATTTATTAACCTACTTAACCACCTATGTAAATTATTATTATTTTTTTAATTAACGTATTCTTTTTATAAAACCTTCTTAATTTCTCAGAAAGTAAATACCCGCCTGATAACCGCTTACAAAGTTCAGCAGTCCAATAACAACAATTTTATTGCATCAGTTTGTAAATCATACTTAATGATATTGCCAGATGTTTTCATAGTGTAGTGGTTATCATGTCTGCTTTACATGCAGAAGGTCCTGGGTTCAATCCCCAGTGAAACCATGATGTATTTATTCTTCATTTCTAATTTTACAGTTGATCATATTGAAAGGAAGACCATTATTTAGGAACAATGTTTATCATATTTAAAGGGAGCCCATTATTTAGGAACAATGGTCTATATTTTACAGCAGTCAAGTATATCTATTTATATCTTTTTGTATTGTATTGGAAGCTACCTGTATATAATGGTCTGACTTGAATCTGTCTTTAGTCCTCAGTTCATCACAACAAAGAATAGGCTTCAATAGCCTGATGGCTCATATGGGTCCATTGACTTTATCAGACTGTAAACTGAAACCAAATAGCATAAACTACAAAAGAGTTCAAATGCAGAAAATAACATACGGTTCCCTAAAGGGTTCCACAATACAGATGTAAAAGGCAATTACCATGACACAATAAAAAACCTATTTTAAAGCTCAGTCATAGTAACATTGTTGATGAGGCTGAAAAAACATGTCCATCAAGTTCAACCCCTGTTGATCTAGAGCAAGACAAAAAAAATAGAAGCCATTTCCAATTAAGTCCTTTCCAGTTAAAAACAAACCTTTCTTGACTCAAAATGGCATTCAGTTATTTCACTAGACTACCTTCCTATCTGCTTTGAAGCCAACTGTCATAATTATCAGTAGTCATCTGTGCTAGAAAGGTATCCATTACTTGTTAAAGGGATAGTAATACCTGTAAAAAATGTGCTGCTCCAATTGATTAATGTATATGTTGCATGTTTGTTTCTACAGCCAAACATAACTTTATCTACATTAAATGTTATCTGCCACTTTTCTGCCAATTCAATCGGTTTATCCAACTCTTACTGTGGAGAAAAAACATCCTGCTTTTTATGTATTTCCTTACACAGCTTAGTGTCATCAGTAAAGATTGAGACATTACTTTCTATGCCCACTTCTAGATCATTAATAAACAAATAAAAAAAGCATTGGGCCCAGGACTGAACCCAGTGGCACCCCACATACAACTTTATACAAACTTGAAAATGTTACATTTACAACAGCTGTTAGCCATCTAGCATTTAACCAGTTCTAATTAACTTAAAAGGTATCCTTAATCCTAAAACTTAAATACGCTGTACTTCTTGCTGGCAGCTGTAAAATGCTCTATTTGTTTTCTGAGGCCTAAAATCTAGTCTTACATGTGCTCTGAAGAATCAGATCTGAGTGTCCAGGATTATCTGTAAATGAAATAAAATAACTGTATGAGAACAACAATTTTAGTACATTGGTTTGTTAAACGACGTTGCGTATAATATGGTTTGTTTCATAGTGTAGTGGTTATCACGCCTGCTTTACACGCAGAAGGTCCTGTGTTCAATCCCCAGTGAAACCATTGTGCTTTTTATTCTTAGCATTTTTTCTAAATCTACACTCAAATTATATTTAAAGACAGGCTATAATTTAGGAACAAGTGTTTATTCATTTAACAGAAGGACTTACAGAAGGTGTACATCACGCAACAGTCAAGTATATCTAATTATATATTTTTGTATTGTATCAGAAGTTACCTGAATTTAATGTACAATTTTGAAGAATTGAAGAATTCTTCATTAAATGTTATCTGTCACTTTTCTGCCCGTTTACTCGGTTTATCCAAATCTTTCTGCAGAGGAAAAGCATTACTGCTCTTTATGTATTTCCTTACACAGCTTAGTGTAATCAGCAAAGATTGAGACATTACTTTCAATGCCCAATTCTAGATCATTTATAAACAAATAAGAAGCATTTTGCCCAGGACTGAACCCTGTGGCACCCCACATACAACTTTAGACCAATCTGAAAAGGTTCCTTTTACAACAACTGTCTGCCATCTATCATTTAACCAGCTCTAATTAACTTAAAGGGGAACTACCACCCCGCAATAACTTTACATTAATTAATTCTTCATCTGGCGACTAGCTGCTTAGTAGCGCTAGTTTCCAGAAATATTACCTGGTTTCAAAGATTTTCCAGTTTTTCGGAGGCTCACAGTAGCAGGAAGCACGGACATCTCGTCATAGTGACGTCTGTTTGCCTGCACTGTCAGTCCCTTTTGGAGCCGCAGCACTACTAAGCAGCTAGTCGCCAGATGAAGAATTAATTAATGTAAAGTTATTGTGGGGTGGTAGTTCCCCTTTAAATGTACCCTTACTCCTAAAACTGGACTTGGTTTATAAACACTTAAACTACTTCATGCTAACAGCTGTAATGCTCTATTTGTTTTCTGAGTCTTAAAATCTAGTCTTACTGTGTTCTAAGGTATCAAATCTGTTGGCCTTTTACAGAGCTCTAGAGTTTTCAAAGATTGTCCAGGATTATCTGTAAATGAAGTAAAATAACAATACAAGAAAAGCAATGTAATTAAAACAGTTTGTTAAACACCGTGCCTATTTAATACTGTGGGTTTCATAATGTAGTGGTTATCATGTCTGCTTTATATGCAAAAGGTCCTGGGTTAAATCCGTAGTGCAACCATAATTTTTTTTTATCCTTCAGCATTTTTTAAAATCTACAGTCAAATTAGATTTAAAGGCAGGCTATTCTTTAGGTATAAGTGTTTATGAATTTGTTTAACAGAACGATTTACCTAGGAAGGTGTACATCATACAGTAGTCAAGTATATCTAATAATATGTTTTTATATTGTATCAGATGTTACCTGAATATAATGTACTATTTTGAAGTATGCCTTTAAGTCTCAATTTCTCATAACAAAAAACAGGCTTCAATAGTCTGATGGCTTATAAGGGTACATTGTCTTTATCAGACTGTAAACTCAAACCAAGTATCATAAACTACAGATGAGGTCAAATGCAAAAATAACACGGGTTCCCTAAAGGGTTCCACAGAACACATGTAAAAGAATTACCATGACACAATAGAAAACATATTTTAGAGCTCAATCATAGTAACATTGTTGGCGAGGCAGAAAAGAGGCATTTGTCCATCAAGTTTAGCCTCTGTTGATCCAGAGCAAGACAAGAAAAAACAACAACATAGAAACCATTTCCAATTAAGAAGCCATTTCCAGTTAAAAACAAATCTTTCTTGATGCAAAATGGAATTCACTTATTTCACTAGATTACCTTCCTATCTGCTTTGAAGCCAACTGTCATAATTATCAGTAGTGTTCAGTGCTAGAAAGGTATCCATTACTTTTGAAACGGATAGTAATAGCTGAAAACAATTTGCTGCACCGATTGATTAATGTATATTTGTAGTCAGACCCCTGTCTCTAAAGAACCAAGTAGATAAACAGTAGAACATTGTTCCCTGCCATCGTACAATAGGCCTAAGAGAGGGCCCATGGGAGCATGGTGGTCAGCATGTACACTTCCTTTTTGTACCTAAACTTAACTGCCAGCAGCTCCAGTTGGCAGAAAGCTGAGGACATCCCCTTTTTTAGCTTGGTTTTAAGAGTTGTTTGGGAAAATCTTTGCAATTGCGTCTAACAGTGCTACAGGTCACTGTGTCAAAACAAAAGATTAACTTAAATAAAAGGGGGATAGTACAGAAATTGTCCACATATAAATTATTCCCTTTTTTTAATAAGGGGTTAATGAGGTCCCAAACTATTCTTCCACTCGTTCCCAAATAGTCGGGGCAACCAGGAGAATCAAGTTGGCTGTCCTTGCCCTCATATATTTTGGAAAGCCTGAGTATGCCCCATGGCACTTTTGCAAAATTTGACACCAAACGTGGAGCTCTTAGAGTGGATATATTGTTTGGATCCAAATCATCCCTTGTATTTCATAAGGGATT
Organism: Rhinophrynus dorsalis; assembly: GCA_037306005.1. Classification (NCBI taxonomy): domain Eukaryota; kingdom Metazoa; phylum Chordata; class Amphibia; order Anura; family Rhinophrynidae; genus Rhinophrynus; species Rhinophrynus dorsalis. Next base: position 411,040,724 of record CM074722.1, on the reverse strand, counting down.
CATCAATGCATGTATGTTTCTGGGGCATATACTTCTGAAAGCTTTTTCTTTAAATAATTTATTTGGGGAAGAATTTTATACAGCCTGTCATACTGAGAGTGTTCTTTTTCGGAGGTACAAGGTAATGTCACTGAAATACACGAAGCGCAAAAGCATTTCATATCTGGTCCTGGACATTACTTTTGTGAAAATAGGTGTATTACAGATGGGATTTTTGCTCCAGTATGACCTGATATTGTTTTTTTTTAATTATACCCATATCAAAACTGCACACGGTTCAATCCTGCAACATCCACTAGAATTCCTGGGTTGCCTATGAATTTAGGAATTTCTGGATATAATACAACTGGTGGTACCCATTCCCTAGGGTCAAGATGAGGGGCAGTTCTTGGGGCAGCTCAACTCTTCTTAACATGAGGCCCAGTGTGATCAGATCACTAGATCTATACTTGATGCATCTGTAAACTGGGTTACTTCAAAACCTGAGGCAGTATCCTTGGCTTCTGAATCTGAAGCCAAAAAGTCATTAGCCTTTTCAGCAGAATATATTCGCTGCATTCTGTTACCTACTTAGCTATCTACCTTAATTTCTACTAAATAACTACCCACCCACATTTATTAACCTACTTAACCACCTATGTAAATTATTATTATTTTTTTAATTATTGTATTCTTTTCATAAAACCTTCATAATCTCTCAGAAAGTAAATACCCACCTGTTAACCGCTTACAAAGTTCAGCAGTCCAATAAGAACAATTTTATTGCATCAGTTTGTAAGTCATACTTAGTGACATTGCTAGATGGTTTCATAGTGTAGTGGTTATCACGTCTGCTTTACACGCAGAAGGTCCTGGGTTCAATCCCCAGTGAAACCATGATGTGTTTATTCTTCATTTCTAATTTTACAGTTGATCATATTGAAAGGAAGACCATTATTTAGGAACAATGTTTATCATATTTAAAGGGAGCCCATTATTTAGGAACAATGGTCTATATTTTACAGCAGGCAAGTATATCTATTTATATCTTTTTGTATTGTATTGGAAGCTAGCTGTATATAATGGTCTGACTTGAATCTGTCTTTAGTCCTCAGTTCATCACAACAAAGAATAGGTTTCAATAGCCTGATGGCTCATATGGGTCCATTGACTTTATCAGACTGTAAACTGAAACCAAATAGCATAAACTACAAAAGAGTTCAAATGCAGAAAATAACATACGGTTCCCTAAAGGGTTCCACAATACAGATGTAAAAGGCAATTACCATGACACAATAAAAAACCTATTTTAAAGCTCAGTCATAGTAACATTGTTGATGAGGCTGAAAAAACATGTCCATCAAGTTCAACCCCTGTTGATCTAGAGCAAGACAAAAAAAATAGAAGCCATTTCCAATTAAGAAGTCCTTTCCAGTTAAAAACAAATCTTTCTTGATTCAAAATGGCATTCAGTTATTTCACTAGACTACCTTCCTATCTGCTTTGAAGCCAACTGTCATAATTATCAGTAGTCATCTGTGCTAGAAAGGTATCCATTACTTGTTAAAGGGATAGTAATACCTGTAAAAAATGTGCTGCTCCAATTGATTAATATATATGTTGCATGTTTGTTTCTACAGCCAAACATAACTTTACATTTATCTACATTAAATGTTATCTGCCACTTTTCTGCCAATTCAATCGGTTTATCCAACTCTTACTTTGGAGAAAAAACATCCTGCTTTTTATGTATTTCCTTACACAGCTTAGTGTCATCAGTAAAGATTGAGACATTACTTTCTATGCCCACTTCTAGATCATTAATAAACAAATAAAAAAAGGCATTGGGTCCAGGACTGAACCCAGTGGCACCCCACATACAACTTTATACAAACTTGAAAATGTTACATTTACAACAGCTGTCAGCCATCTAGCATTTAACCAGTTCTAATTAACTTAAAAGGTATCCTTAATCCTAAAACTTAAATACCCTGTACTTCTTGCTGGCAGCTGTAAAATGCTCTATTTGTTTTCTGAGGCCTAAAATCTAGTGTTCATGTGCTCTAAAGAATCAGATCTGCGTGTCCAGGATTATCTGTAAATGAAATAAAATAACTATATGAGAACAACAATTTTAGTACATTGGTTTGTTAAACGACATAACATCTAATACGGTTGGTTTCATAGTGTAGTGGTTATCACGTCTGCTTTACACGCAGAAGGTCCTGGGTTCAATCCCCAGTGAAACCATTGTGCTTTTCATTCTTAGCATTTTTTCTAAATCTACACTCAAATTATATTTAAAGACAGGCTATAATTTAGGAACAAGTGTTTATTCATTTAACAGAAGGACTTACAGAAGGTGTACATCAAGCAACAGTCAAGTATATCTAATTATATATTTTTGTATTGTATCAGAAGTTACCTGAATTTAATGTACAATTTTGAAGAATTGAAGAATTCTTCATTAAATGTTATCTGTCCTTTTCTGCCCATTTACTCGGTTTATCCAAATCTTTCTGCAGAGGAAAAGCATTACTGCTCTTTATGTATTTCCTTACACAGCTTAGTGTAATCAGCAAAGATTGAGACATTACTTTCAATGCCCAATTCTAGATCATTAATAAACAAATAAGAAGCATTTTGCCCAGGACTGAACCCTGTGGCACCCCACATACAACTTTAGACCAATCTGAAAAGGTTCCTTTTACAACAACTGTCTGCCATCTATCATTTAACCAGCTCTAATTAACTTAAAGGGGAACTACAACCCCGCAATAACTTTACATTAATTAATTCTTCATCTGGCGACTAGCTGCTTAGTAGCGCTAGTTTCCAGAAATATTACCTGGTTTCAAAGATTTTCCAGTTTTTCGGAGGCTCACAGTAGCAGGAAGCACGGACATCTCGTCATAGAGACGTCTGTTGGCCTGCGCTGTCAGTCCCTTTTGGAGCCGCAGCGCTACTAAGGAGCTAGTCGCCAGATGAAGAATTAATTAATGTAAAGTTATTGTGGGGTGGTAGTTTCCCTTTAAATGTACCCTTACTCCTAAAACTGGACTTGGTTTATAAACACTTAAACTACTTCATGCTAACAGCTGTAATGCTCTATTTGTTTTCTGAGTCTTAAAATCTAGTCTTACTGTGTTCTAAGGTATCAAATCTGTTGGCCTTTTACAGAGCTCTAGAGTTTTCAAAGATTGTCCAGGATTATCTGTAAATGAAGTAAAATAACAATACAAGAAAAGCAATGTAATTAAAACAGTTTGTTAAACACCGTTCCTGTTTAATACTGAGGGTTTCATAGTGTAGTGGTTATCATGTCTGCTTTATATGCAAAAGGTCCTGGGTTCAATCCCTAGTGCAACCATATATATTTTTTTTTTTATCCTTCAGCATTTTTTTAAAATCTACAGTCAAATTAGATTTAAAGGCAGGCTATTCTTTAGGTATAAGTGTTTATGAATTTGTTTAACAGAACGATTTACCTAGGAAGGTGTACATCATACAGTAGTCAAGTATATCTAATAATATGTTTTTATATTGTATCAGATGTTACCTGAATATAATGTACTATTTTGAAGTATGCCTTTAAGTCTCAATTTCTCATAACAAACAACAGGCTTCAATAGTCTGATGGCTTATAAGGGTACATTGTCTTTATCAGACTGTAAACTCAAACCAAGTATCATAAACTACAGATGAGGTCAAATGCAAAAATAACACGGGTTCCCTAAAGGGTTCCACAGAACACATGTAAAATAATTACCATGACACAATAGAAAACATATTTTAGAGCTCAATCATAGTAACATTGTTGGCGAGGCAGAAAAGAGGCATTTGTCCATCAAGTTTAGCCTCTGTTGATCCAGAGCAAGACAAGAAAAAACAACAACATAGAAACCATTTCCAATTAAGAAGCCATTTCCAGTTAAAAACAAATCTTTCTTGATGCAAAATGGAATTCACTTATTTCACTAGATTACCTTCCTATCTGCTTTGAAGCCAACTGTCATAATTATCAGTAGTGTTCAGTGCTAGAAAGGTATCCATTACTTTTGAAACGGATAGTAATAGCTGAAAACAATTTGCTGCACAGATTGATTAATGTATATTTGTAGTCAGACCCCTGTCTCTAAAGAACCAAGTAGATAAACAGTAGAACATTGCTCCCTGCCATCGTACAATAGGCCTAAGAGAGGGCCCATGGGAGCATGGTGGTCAGCATGTACACTTCCTTTTTGTACCTAAACTTAACTGCCAGCAGCTCCAGTTGGCAGAAAGCTGAGGACATCCCCTTTTTTAGCTTGGTTTTAAGAGTTGTTTGGGCAAATCTTTGCAATTGCGTCTAACAGTGCTACAGGTCACTGTGTCAAAACAAAAGATTAACTTAAATAAAAGGGGGATAGTACAGAAATTGTCCACATATAAATTATTCCCTTTTTTTAATAAGGGGTTAATGAGGTCCCAAACTATTCTTCCACTCGTTCCCAAATAGTCGGGGCAACCAGGAGAATCAAGTTGGCTGTCCTTGCCCTCATATATTTTGGAAAGCCTGAGTATGCCCCATGGCACTTTTGCAAAATTTGACACCAAACGTGGAGCTCTTAGAGTGGATATATTGTTTGGATCCAAATCATCCCTTGTATTTCATAAGGGATTCATCAATGCATGTATGTTTCTGGGGCATATACTTCTGAAAGCTTTTTCTTTAAATAATTTATTTGGGGAAGAATTTTATACAGCCTGTCATACTGAGAGTGTTCTTTTTCGGAGGTACAAGGTAATGTCACTGAAATACACGAAGCGCAAAAGCATTTCATATCTGGTCCTGGACATTACTTTTGTGAAAATAGGTGTATTACAGATGGGATTTTTGCTCCAGTATGACCTGATATTGTTTTTTTTTAATTATACCCATATCAAAACTGCACACGGTTCAATCCTGCAACATCCACTAGAATTCCTGGGTTGCCTATGAATTTAGGAATTTCTGGATATAATACAACTGGTGGTACCCATTCCCTAGGGTCAAGATGAGGGGCAGTTCTTGGGGCAGCTCAACTCTTCTTAACATGAGGCCCAGTGTGATCAGATCACTAGATCTATACTTGATGCATCTGTAAACTGGGTTACATCAAAACCTGAGGCAGTATCCTTGGCTTCTGAATCTGAAGCCAAAAAGTCATTAGCCTTTTCAGCAGAATATATTCGCTGCATTCTGTTACCTACTTAGCTATCTACCTTAATTTCTACTAAATAACTACCCACCCACATTTATTAACCTACTTAACCACCTATGTAAATTATTATTTTTTTAATTATTGTATTCTTTTCATAAAACCTTCATAATCTCTCAGAAAGTAAATACCCACCTGTTAACCGCTTACAAAGTTCAGCAGTCCAATAACAACAATTTTATTGCATCAGTTTGTACATCATATTTAGTGAGATTGCCAGATGGTTTCATAGTGTAGTGGTTATCACGTCTGCTTTACACGCAGAAGGTCCTGGGTTCAATCCCCAGTGAAACCATTATGTATTTATTCTTCATTTCTAATTTTACAGTTGATCATATTTAAAGGGAGCCCATTATTTAGGAACAATGGTCTATATTTTACAGCAGTCAAGTGTATCTATTTATATCTTTTTGTATTGTATTGGAAGCTACCTGTATATAATGGTCTGACTTGAATCTGTCTTTAGTCCTCAGTTCATCACAACAAAGAATAGGTTTCAATAGCCTGATGGCTCATATGGGTCCATTGACTTTATCATAACATACGGTTCCCTAAAGGGTTCCATAATACAGATGTAAAAGGCAATTACCATGACACAATAAAAAACCTATTTTAAAGCTCAGTCATAGTAACATTGTTGATGAGGCTGAAAAAACATGTCCATCAAGTTCAAAACATCCTGCTTTTTAACAAACAACAGGCTTCAATAGTCTGATGGCTTATAAGGGTACATTGTCTTTATCAGACTGTAAACTCAAATCAAGTATCATAAACTACAGATGAGGTCAAATGCAAAAATAACACGGGTTCCCTAAAGGGTTCCACAGAACACATGTAAAAGAATTACCATGACACAATAGAAAACATATTTTAGAGCTCAATCATAGTAACATTGTTGGCGAGGCAGAAAAGAGGCATGTGTCCATCAAGTTCAGCCTCTGTTGATCCAGAGCAAGACAAAAAAAAAAACAACAACATAGAAACCATTTCCAATTAAGAATCCATTTCCAGTTAAAAACAAATCTTTCTTGATGCAAAATGGAATTCACTTATTTCACTAGATTACGTTCCTATCTGCTTTGAAGCCAACTGTCATAATTATCAGTAGTGTTCAGTGCTAGAAAGGTATCCATTACTTTTGAAACGGATAGTAATAGCTGAAAAAAATTTGCTGCACCGATTGATTAATGTATATTTGTAGTCAGACCCCTGTCTCTAAAGAACCAAGTAGATAAACAGTAGAACATTGCTCCCTGCCGTCTTACAATAGGCCTAAGAGAGGGCCCATAGGAGATAATATAATAGAAAAAAAAAAACAAGAGGGGGAAAACCAGAAATGGATGGGTAACATTAGGTCCCAGAATGTCATTCTCAATAGGCGAGTGCCCCTGGTATAAGAAGTGATACCAGGTCCTCCCACAAATCCAGGCTAACCAATAGCCTTTCACGTATCATGTTTGTTTCTACAGCCATACTTAACTTTACATGTCTGCCATGTATCATTTAACCAGTTCTAATTAACTTAAAGGTAACCTTAAACCTAAAGTTGGACTTTATAATCACTTAAATACCCTGTACATCATGCTAGCAGCTGTAAAATGCTCTGTTTTCTGTGGCCTAAAATCTAGTCTTACATATGCTCTAAAGAATCAGATATGATGGCCTTTTAGAGAGTTCTAGAGTTTCCAAAGATTGCCCAGGATTATCTGTAAATTACGTAAAATAACAATATAAGAACAGCAATTTTATTACAGCAGTTCGTTAAAGGGATACTAATACTTGAATTTAATAAGGTATCATATTCTAGATATTAAGAAAAATAAATACCATTATGTTAAGTTTCGTTGCTGAAACTTTGCTGTTTTTTTATAGTTTAAGTGTTTAAAGTCCCCCCTCCCGCCCCCTTTATAGACGTTCACCCTCCAGCTGATCCTGGTCCCGGACGGCTCTTCAGCAGAACCGAAATAGCGTTGACTACAACTGGTTGGCAGGCAAACTTTGTAGACCGTTCTAATGAAGAATTTATTTGTAGTCAGCACTATTTTGGCTCTGCTGAAGGGCCGTCCAGTCCTGGGACCAGGATCTCAGTCTGTCAGCTAGAACGCTGACGTCTGTAAAAGGGACGGGGGGGGGACTTTAAAAAGTTTCAGCAACAGGAGTAACATAATTGAATTTATCTTTTTTTAATATCTACAATATGAAACCTTGTTAAATTCAAGTATTACTATCCCTTTGAACAGTGCTCTATGAATTTGTTTAATAGAAGGATTTACCTGGGAAGGTGTAAATTGTACAGCAGTTAAGTATATCTATTTATATATTTTTGTATTGTATCGGAAGCTACCTGCATATAATGGTCTGTCTTTAATCTGTCTTTAGTCCTCAATCCCTCATAACAAGGAATAGGCTTCAGTAGTCTGATGGCTCACATGGGCCCATTGTCTTTATCAGACTGTAAATTGAATCTAAGTTGCATAAACTACAAAAGAGTTCAAATGCAAAAATAACACGGGGTTACCTAAAGAGTTCCACAGAACAAATGTAAAAGTCAATTACCATGACACAATAGAAAACATATTTTAAAGCTGTCATAGTAACACTGTTGATAAGGCGGAAAAAAGACACGTGTCCATCAAGTTCAACCTCTCTGCAGCCATTTCCAATTAAGAAGCCATTTCCTCTTAAAAACAAATCTTTCTTGACTCAAAATGGAATTCAGTTATTTGCTTAGTTCACCTTACTATCAAATTTGAAGCCAACTGTCATAATTCTCAGGAGTGTTCTGTGCTAGATAGGTATCCATTTCATTTTAAAGGGTAGTAATACCTGAAAAAAATTTGCAGAGACGATTGCTTAATCTATATGTAGCGTGTTTGTTTCTATAGCCATATATAACTTTGCATTTATCTATATTAAATGTCATCTGCCACTTTTCTTCCCATTCAGTCAGTTTATCCAAATCTTTCTCCAGAGGAAAAACATTCTGTTCTTTATATATTTCCTTACACAGCTTAGTGTCTAATTAACTAAAAAGGGATCCTTAAAGTGTTAGTAATGTCTAAAAAAAACTTTTTTGCATTTAGAAGAGCTTAAAAAGCTGATCTAAATGCAAATAACCGTATCTCTCAAACCGCTATGGTTTAATAGATACGGGCATTTAAAGTTTGATTTCTCCTACTGACAGCTGTAAAGCTGTCAGCAGGAGATCCGTGTCGGTCGACACGCTGGCGCTTGAGAAGTGCCGAGATCTCGTTACTTACACGAAATCCCTTCATTGGAATGGTCTAAAACGTGTGCCTAGTATTACAGCTGTCAGTAGGAGAAATCAAACTTTAAACGCCCGTATCTCTTAAACCATAGCGGTTTGAGAGATACGTTTTTTTGCATTTAGATCAGCTTTTTAAGCTCTTCTAAATGCAAAAAATGGTTTTTTTTAGACATTACTAACACTTTAAAGGGATAGTAATACTTCAGTATTACAAATCCCTATATTAAAGCCCTTGTAAAAAGAAACGTTTTGCCCCCAGTGTCATCTCTCAAACCTTTATGGTTTGAGAGACGAACGCTTCTAAAGTTGCCTTCTCCCTCCCCCTTCCCCGTAGTCAGCATTTTAGCTGACTGCAGGGAAGAGAGTCGAACGACTTTCAGGCGGCTCTCCAGCACAGCCTGATCGCGTTAACTAAAAAAAAAAACTTTCACTGAAATGGTCTTCTACATGTGCTTGCAAGCCAAGCACACGTAGAAGATCGTTTTAGTGAAAGTTTTTTTTTAGTTAACGAGATCGCGGCTCTGCTGCAGAGCAGCCTGATGATCTCTGACCGGATTTCCCTGAGTCAGCTAAAATGCTGACTACGGGGAAGGGGGAGGGAGAGGGCAACTTTAGAAGCGTTTATCTCTCAAACCATAAAGGTTTGAGAGATGACACTGGGGCAAAATGTTTCTGTTTTACAAGGGCTTTAATATAGGGATTTGTAATACTGAAGTATTACTATCCCTTTAATCCTAAAACTGGACTTTTTTATAAACACTTAAATACCCTGTACTTCATGCTGGCAGCTGTAAAATGCTCTATTTGTTTTCTGAGGCCTAAAATCTAGTCTTACACATGCTGTAAAGAATCAGATCTGACTATCCAGGATTATCTGTAAATATGAGAACAACAATTTTATTAAATTGGTTTGTGAAACAATGTTTGTAAAAACCATCTAGTATGGTTGGTTTCATAGTGTAGTGGTTATCACGTCTGCTTTACACGCAGAAGGTCCTGGGTTCAATCCCCAGTGAAACCATCATGCATTTTTTTTCTAAATCTACAGTCAAATTATATTTAAAGACAGGCTATTCTTTAGGAACAAGTGTTTATTAATTTAACAGAAGGACTAACAGAAGGTGTACATCATGCAACAGTCAAGTATATCTAATTATATATTTTTGTATTGTATCAGACGTTACCTGAACATAATGTACTCTTTTGAAGAACTGAAGAATTATTCATTAAAGGTTATCTGTCACTTTTCTGCCCATTTACTCGGTTTATCCAAATCTTTCTGCAGAGGAAAAACATTCCTGCTCTTTATGTATTTCCTTACACAGCTTAGTGTAATCAGCAAAGACTGAGACATTATTTTCAATGCCCACTTCTAGATCATTAATAAACAAGCATTGGTCCCAGGACTGAACCCTGTGGCACCCCACGTACAACTTTAGACCAACCTGAAAAGGTTAAATTTACAACAACTGTCTTCCAACTTTCACGTAACCAGCTCTAGTTAACTTAAGGGTACCCTTATTCCTAAAACTGGACTTGGTTTATAAACACTTAATTACCATGTACTTCATGCTAGCAGATGTAAAATGCTTTATTTGTTTTCTGAGTTCTAAAATCTAGTCTTACATATGCTCTAAGGAATCAGATCTGTTGGCCTTTTACAGAGCTCCAGAGTTTCCAAAGACTGCCCAGAATTATCTGTAAATGAAGTAAAATAACAATGCAAGAACAGCAATTTTATTGCCTCTGTTCATAAAACGCACTGAACAATAAGGGCAGTGGGATTTGTATTGTAGTGGTTATCATGTCTACTTTACATGCAGAAGGTCTTGGGTTCAATCGCCAGTGAAACTGTCATGCTTTTTATTCTTCAGCATTTTTTCAAAATCTACAGTCAAATTATATTTAAAGGCAGGGAATTTTTTATGAACAAGTGTTTATGAATTTGTCTAACAGAAGGACTTACATAAGACGGTGGACATCATACAGCATCAATTATATCTAATTGTATATTTTTGTATTGTATCAGAAGTTACCTGAATATAATGTACTATTTTGAAGAATGCCTTTAGTTCTCAATTCCTCACATCAAACAATAGGCTTCAGTAGTCTGATGGCTCTTAAGGGTCCATTGTATTTATCAGACTGTAAACTCAAACCAAGTAGCATATACTACAAAAGTGTTGAAATGCAAAAATACCACAGGATCCCCTAAAGTGGATCCGCAGAATAAATTTAAAAAAGGTAATTACCATGATACAACAGAAAACATTTACAAACACCTCAAATGTGGAGCAACGGAGTATTACAATATCCCCAAACCAACCCGCAAGCTGCTCTGAACAATATACCTGTATCTCCCATCAGGTGAAAAAACAAATGTCAATCTTCAAATTCAAGAGCTAAAAACAAGCAGTTATCTAGATAGAGACATATTTCTAAATAAAATACATTTATTAAAAAATTTAATGAGAAATTATTATATAAAACTATACATATGTCAAAAAATCTACAAACATACCTTAGTTAATCACAATGAGAATGTTTAGAGTTAATCCAGGTACGGGTTAGGATTCATTCAGGTGATGCTATCGTAAAGGTTCTCACCAACGCTCATAAACCTTTAGGTAATTACCCCATCAAGTATGAGTGTCCAATACAGACCAAACGTCTGTAAAACCACAATTAAAACTTCTCCCTATCTTGGACTCTACTCCAAACTTTAATTCTCTAAAATAGGAATTCCCTCAAACAAATCATATATTCATAAAATACTAAATGAATTTAAAACAATTTCTTAATTATAGTAACAATCCAACAATAGAAAACACTTTACCCATGTATTGAAAGGTTAACAGATATGGCCCGATGTTAAACCACCCTCTTCACATCCAAGAGATAAATCATGTGGTATATTCACTGAGCCCTATAATGTCAATAACTTTCAATTACCAGTAGATACACTAAAGGGTTAAGGAAACACAGCCCAATGTTATACCACGTTCTCTATATATCATAGAGATAGGTCACGTGGCATACCTACCTTGCTCTTATGATATAACTACTTCCCTATTATAGATTAATACACCAACCTGATTATATCTATATTGGTGATCAGATCCACGTTATATACTGTATTGATCATCAGTTTCAGCCCTTCATTATATACATACCTGGGAACTTTTAGTTGAGGGCTACCCGGAGGGTAGTCCTCTGTTCAGCAGGGGGTAACAAAATTGACGCTAATCGCGTCAAAAAGGGCGGGGCTTAACGCAAGTGTTGGGGGGATTTAAATGTGTCACACAGAAGGCTGGGGACGGAGACACAACGGGAGAAAAAACAGATGTGGCAGAGTTTCAATAGAAACTCTCCACATCCGGAGGAATCAGCCTCTGCCCCGGAGACCCGGTAAGCTCTGTCAGAACCGGAGTCTCCGGGGCAAATCCGGAGAGTTCCCAGGTATGATTATATATGACTTATATTCCAGCGACGGATCAGCTGTCCGTTCTAGGAAGATAGTGTCACTTGTTATAACCCCTTGTGGGTCACCATACCTAATCGAATATACACTCTTTACTATATATGATTGTCCCACAAATAGACCATTGACACTATTACGGTCTCACAATTTCCACATCCGTAGAAGAATATAATCATACACAGTGAACGACTCCTTTTAAATAGCAGCAAGTTCCATATATACCGATACACCTGATATTCTGGTTTATTTAATTTGATGTTAGCTTATAATCTCATATATAAGGACTTCCACCTTTCTTATGAAAGCATTCTATGAGCCAGTATGTATAGGATAGGGAGAAGTTTTCATTGTGGTTTTGCAGACGTTTGGTCTCTATTGGACACTCATACCTGATAGGGTAATTACCAAAAGGTTTATGAGTGTTGGCGAGAACACTTACAATAGCATCACCTGAATGAATCCTAACCCGTACCTGGATTAACGCTAAACATTCTCATTGTGATTAAATAGGGTATGTTTGTAGCTTTTTTTGACATATGTATGGTATTATATTGTAATTTCTCATTTCATTTTTTAATAAATGTATTTTATTTAGAAAGATATTAGTTTTATGTCTCTTTCTAGATAACTGCCATTTTTAGCACTTGACAATAGAAAACATATATATTTTTTTTCTTTTTAAATTTCAAAATAATTTGTTGATCTTTAGGTCGCATACAAAAGTTAACAAAGTAAAACACAATAAGGTAAACAACAGAGTATTATTAATGAGTCATATCCTATATAATAATTCGCTAAATCGTGTGTAACGCCACGACATGCGCAGTAGACATTGCTGCACGTGCCGCAGTCATGCGCAGTAGAGACTGCCCGCGCCACGGCTGATACAGAGCTGGGCGCTCCAAAGGAGCCGCGGCGCGGGCAGTCTCTACTGAGCATGACTGCCCCGCAACCGGGTGGCAGTGGCACTGTGGCCTGTGTAACGGGCTGTTCAACTAGTATGTTATAAAAAGGGTCAACCAAGCCATAAGATCCTTTTGTAAATAGTTATAATTTAAGGGCAGACCACTAATAAATCCCTTAAAGGAGCCAAGAGATATAGTACAGGGATCAAAGGAAGTACAATAAAAAAGGATGCTAGAAAAATGAAATGAGCAGCGGAAAGTAGAAAGAAAGATAGAGACAAAACAGATAGAAATAGACAGAAGAAGGGGGGGCAGGGGGAGAGGGAAGTGGAAGTTGAGTGGTGAGGTGAGGGCACAGATATCTCATACATGACTGGGCCCATCTGGTTCTGTGGGACGGTAATTGGACTCTTCGTCCAGTGGTGATACTTGTAGTGGAACATCTAAGAAGGTATACCAACTAGAGAATACAGTTTGGAATATGGAGAAGCTCCCCACAGTGTAATGGTGCAATCACCCCATTTCTCAAATTGTGCGCAATCTCACCTTCCAATCTGATATGGTTGTAGGTGTTGGAGATGTCTTAAGTAGAGGGATGCACACCCTTGCTGCAGTAGTAAGTAATTGCCAGCTATGCACAGAGTTCTGGGCTGTGCCGTGTCCTGTCTGACCCTTTGGGGCTTCAAAGAAAATTCCCAGGAGCAAGACCAATGGTGTACAGGGGGTGGACAGTTCTGAGATCTGTGAGATGTGGCCATGTACCTCCTTCCAAAAAGACTGGATCAGGTTGTAGGACCACCACAGGTGCATCAGTGAGCTGTCACCATCCCTGCACCTCCAGCAAGTGCCGCAGGCTGCAGGGTTGAAAATTGCAAGTTGACACGGCAATCGGTACCATCACATCATAAGCTTATAATTTGTTTCTCTTCGAGGGATGCAGGGGATAAACCGACGATTCAGTCAGCAGGCAGTGTGCCATAGTGCGTCTAAGATGCCTAGATTCAGATCTACTCCCCATGACCGCCAATGTGGGTTAGGAGAACCCACAAATAAAGAGCGTAGAATTGAATATAATTTGGATAAGACTCTGTGTACTGGTTTGTTGCTTAAAATCAACGTCTCAAACTGGGAGAGGGGCCGCAGTTGATAACCAGATAGACCCGAGGAGTGTAGAAGATGTCGAACCTGTAGGTATCACTAGTATTTGGAATAAGGCAGACCATAGTCGCTACAGAGGGAGTGGAAGGAAGAGAGCCGAGAGACCAGCAAAAGATGATCTAGGTCCGTCAGACCTGCCCTGGACCACTCTTCAATTGCTCTCCATTGCGGTCCTGGTGGAAAGTCATGATTGCCAATGATCAAATAAAGTGGGGAGGGAGGGACAGATAGACCATATGCGGAGGAACAATCCTACCAGACAGTCAGAGAAAGCATATTTTAAAGCTCAGACATAAGAACATTGTTGATGAAGGTTAAAGAAGGCAAACGTCCATCAAGTTCAGCTCGTGATAAATCACTCCTTTTGTTCCAGAGGAAGGCAGAAAAAAAATTTAAGCCATTTCCAATTAAGCTCCAAGTGGTTAAAATCAAAATTGCAGTTGTAGATTTGCATAGATCAACATCCTATCTGCTTTAAAGCCAACTGTCATAATTCTCAATATTGTTCTGTGCTAGATAGGTATCCATTACTTTTTAAAAGCAATTCCAGTATGTTCAAGCACAACATCCTGATGCAAAATATTCCATAAAGTTATTGCTCTAACTGTAAAATATTCCGTCTTTGTTTTAGTCAAAAGCGCCTTTTCTCTAGTCTTAAAAGACGACATATTTTTATTTGCTCAGCTCTTTGAGTATATAGTTTCTTGGAGCATCCTTTTATTGACATTGAGTATATTTGTGAGTGGTAATCATATCACCCCTTAAAGTCTCTGCATGTTTTCCAGTTCAGTAATGTATTTTTTAAGACCTGGTTTACAAAAATGTACTCTGTATTCTAGATGAGGCTTTATCAATGATTTACATTGAGGTAGAATTATATTCCCATCCCTTTCATCTATACCCCGTTTTATTTATCTACATTAAATGTCATCTGCCACTTTTCTGCCCATGTACTAGGTTTATCCAAATCTTTCTGCAGAAGAAAAACATTTCTTCTCTTTATGTATTTCCTTACATATCTTAGTGTCATCAGCAAAGATTGAGACATTACTTTCAATGCCTACTTCTAGATCATTAATAATCAAATAAAAAAAGCATTTGGCCTAGGACTGAACCCTGTGGCACCCCACGTACAACTTTAGACCAACTTGAAAAGGTTCAATCTACAACAACTGTCTGCCATCTATCATGTAGCTAGTTCTAATTAACTTAAAAGTACCCTTACTCCTAAAACTGGACTTGGTTTATAAACACTTAAAAGCCCTGTACTTCATGCTACCAGCTGTAAAATGCTCTGTTTTCTGAGTCCTAAAATCTAGTCTTACATATTCTGTAAAGAATCAGATCTGTTGGTCTTTTACAGAGCTCCAGTGTTTCCAAAGATTGTCCAGGATTACATGTAAATGAAATAAAATAACAATATAGCAGGAATTGTATTTGGTCAGTTTATGAACCAAAATCAGGAAACAGCACAGATGGTTTCATAGTGTAGTGGTTATCACGTCTGCTTTACACGCAGAAGGTCCTGGGTTCAATCCCCAGTGAAACCATGATGCATTTTTTTCTAAATCTTTAGTCAAATTAAATTTAAAGGCAGGCTATTCTTTAGGAACAAATGTTTATTAATTTGTCTTTTAGAACGACTTACCTAGGAAGGTGTACTCATACAGCAGTCAAGTATATCTAATTATATATTTTTGTATTGTATCAGATGTTACCTGAATATAATGTATTATTTTGAAGCGTGCCTTTAGTTTTCAATTCCTCACAACAAACAGTAGGCTTCGACAGACTGATGGCTCATAAGGGTCCATTTTCTTTATCAGACTGTAAACTGAAACCAAGTAGCATAAACTACAAAAGTGTTGAAATGCAAAAATACCACACAGTATTTACCACGATACAATAGAAAACATATTTTAAAGTTCCGTCATAGTAACATTGTTGATGAGGCTGAAAAAAGACAAGCGTCCATCAAGTTCAGCATGTGAAATATCACTCCTGTTGATCCAGAGGAAGGCAGAAAAAAATTGAAACCATTTCAGATTAAAGTCCAAGTAGGTAAGAAAAATCTTTCTTGACTTGAAATTGCAGTCGGATATTTGCCTATAACCACATCCTAGCTGCTTTAAAGCCAACCATCATAATTCTCAATATTGTTCTATGCTGGATAGGTAGTCATTACTTTTTACATTAAATGTCATCTGCCTCTTTTCTGCTCATTTACTCAGTTTATCCAAATCTTTCTGCAGAGGAAAAACATGTTGCTCTTTATGTATTTCCTTACACAGCTTAGTGTCATCAGCAAAGATTGAGACATTACTTTCAATGCCCAATTCTAGATCATTAATAAATAAAAATATTTTGGGCCCAGGACTGAACCCTTTGGCAACCTACGTACAATATTAGACCAACTTGAAAAGGTTCAATTTACAACTGTCTGCCATCTATCATGTAACCAGTTCTAGTTAACTTAACGGGATAGTAATGTTTCATAATAAAATCAGCTCTAATTAATCATCATAGTATTTGGACTTTGGAGAGTGTTATTTCAATTCTATCAGAGTTGTAGTTCAGGAGTAATTCAATGACAAAGTATCCCCCTCCCGCCCCTTTTACTGATGTAACACTTTTCAGCCAGAGCAGAATTGAGGTGCCCAGGTAGACTGCAGAGAGGGACAATCTTCAGTTAAGATAAGGGAAAAACCTGAAAAGCTTGTCAAGGGGAGTAGGGATTTCATTGTTTTCATTGTAAGAAGACTGTCCCCTGCTGTTATCTGTCTGGTCTTACAACCAGATTCCCCATCTGAGAAGAGATGGCTTACACTAGGAAAAAGGGGCGGGAGGGGAAACTTTGCTTGTGAATATCTCTTAAACCATAAATGTTTGAGAGATAAGACTTATATCATTCTTCATATTTTTTTAATGCCTACAAAATAAACAAAGTTAAAATGAAGTATTACTATCCCTTTAAAGGTACCCTTTCTATTAAAACTGGACTTTGATTTATAAACATTTAAATACCCTGTACTTCATGCTAGCAGCTGTAAAATGCTCTATTTGTTTTCTGAGTCCTAAATCTAATCTTACATATTCTCTAAGGAATCATATCTGTTGGCCTTTTACAGAGCTCTAGAGTTTCCAAAGACTGTACAGGATTATTTGTAAATGAAGTAAAATAACACAAGAACAGCAATTTTATTACAGCAGTTTGTTAAACAATCTAACCATCCAGTATGGTGAATTTCATAGAGTAGTGGTATTCATGTCTGCTTTACATGCAGAAAGTTCCGGGTTCAATCCCCAGCAAAACCATAATACCTGTTATCCTTCAGTATTTTTTCAAACTCTTTACTCAAATTAAATTTAAAGACAGGCTATTCTTTAGGTATAAGTGTTTATGAATTTGTTTAACAGAACAACTTACCTAGGAAGGTGTACATCATACAGCAGTCAAGTATATCTAATTATATATTTTTGTATTGTATCAGATGTTACCAGAATATAATGTATTATTTTGAAGCATGCCTTTAGTTCTCAGTTCCTCACAACAAACAGTAGTCTTCAATAGTCTGATGACTCATAAGGGTCCATTGTCTTTATCAGACTGTAAACTGAAACCAAGTAGCATAAACTACAAAAGTGTTGAAATGCAAAAATACCACAGGGTCCCCTAAAGTGGATCGGCAGAACAAACTTAAAAGGTAATTACCATGATACAACAGAAAACATATTTTAAAGCTCCATCATAGTAACATTGTTCAGCAAGTGTTATATCACTCCTTTTGATCCAGAGGAAGGCAGGAAAAAAATAGAAAACATTTTGAATTAAACTCAAAGTGGGTAAGAAAAATCTTTCTTGACTCGAAATTGCAATTGGAAGGGGGCAAGACTGGCCGCACGATAGAGGAGCTCCTGTATGAGCCGTGGTTTATTTAGACTGCAACACCAGGATATTATCATGTCTACTCAGCGAAACAAAAGGCATCAGGAGCATATGCTAAAGTTTCTTGCTCCTAAAGAGAAAAAGAAAGCACTCAAACCTTCTAGCGGCCTGGACCAAGATGGCAGATGTGCAGACCTGGATGAAGATGATGTGTCGGATCAGGATGATGGAGCTTCTACGTCTTCTCGCTCCTCAACAAATCTTTTCACTGGGGACATCAGATCTATGCTAAAGACCTTGCGAGCCCAGATTAAGGGTGATTTTAAAGCAATTGCCAACGATCTTCGGAAAGATCTGAGGGAGAACGGTGAAAGAACGGCGCAAGTGGAGGATAAGGTTGACAAGGTGGTTGATGCACACAATGCTCTCATTGACTCGCAAGCTGCTCTAGCGAAAGAAGTTCAGTACTTACGGGAGAAGATTGGAGATCTGGAGTACCGCTCGAGGCAGAACAACCTTAGGCTCCAGGGAGTCCCAGAGGATATCCCGCCTACTGGTCTCAAGGAATGGGCCCAAACTTTCTTCTCAAACCTCTTACCTGATTTCTCAGATCAAGACTTTCTGATTGACCGCATCCACAGGATGCCGCTCCCCAAGAACCTACCGCCAGATTCTATCAGGGATGTTATACTGAGGATGCATTATTTTCACATTAAAGAGGAAATTCTCTGTGCTGGACGTCTACAGGTACCCCTGCCAGAGCCCTATTCAGCTATCCAGCTTTTTTGCGGATATTTCTACGAATACCTTAGTACAGAGACGCCGATTTTGCCATCTTACAGCGGCTCTCCGACGTGCACATATACGGTACAAGTGGGGATTCCCTGTCAAATTACTGGTGTCAAGGAATGGATCGGTGGTGGTGATTGACTCCCCGGAAGAAGGCGGTAGGATCCTTCGCACCTGGGACATTCCTTTTGACGATCCTCTGACTGCTCCGGATCTCCCGAGCCGCAAGCTACAAAGAGACTGGTCAGTTCTCCAGGCAAGGCCACTGGTTGCCCGCCTTCGTCCTGGTCAGCCCATTCCTAGTCCACCTCCAGGTTGATATGTCTCTGAGTTGATCCCTGGCTAGTACTGGAACTTTACTAAAGAACCCGTTTCACTATCGCTCAACTTACCAGGGTTCTATATCTCCTGGTGAAGTACTAGAATTTGTCCTTTGATCTAGTCTTTAACGTTTATATTAAAATGTCTTTTATGCATACATTTATGGCGTTGGTGCTTGTAATGCCGTTGAGAGAGCTGTATGTAGATTGTGTTACTTTATACACTTGGAATTTTCTATTTTATATGCTTCTTTTACATTGGTGGTCATTGTTTTGTGTTCTGAGGTTGGGAGCGGGGAGTGGGAGACACGACGCAGGTATGGGGATCCGGATTTCCTGTCCCGGTGCCTGCGACATGGAATTTTGGAGGGTTCTTGGAGATGGAGAGATACCTATTTGCAGTTGTATGGGGGTTGGTGGTGGGTGGGGTTGTGTGGGCATATTTGATTAACTGTATACTGATGTATGTCACGAAATTACATTTTGTGGTGGGATAGTATCTTAATTTGTACTGCATTCCGGAGCTCCATCTGATGCCCAGGGCCTTGATTGCGATGTTTGTGCTGCTTGGGCCTTTATATACGCTGGCTTTGGCTCTTTGGTTCTTACCAATTAGCGATTCCTCCTAATGACCATGGCCACGGCCACCTAATCCTGGTTCATTATCATTCTTTTAATATGTTCCACGGTTCGCACGTTCTGGCTCTTTGAGTCTGCCAAGTCTGTGTTGGGTATATGTTACGACCCCCCACTCATCTGGGTATGAGATCAGTGCTCTGGTTTTGTTTTTTAGTCGGTTCATTTTGGTTTATTGCACTGTTAAGTGACCGCCTCCTTAGGCAGCAGATACTTCAGACTGTCCTCTATTTTTGCCTTTCTCTCTGTCTGTTTATTTTTTCTCTTGTTCTACTATTTTACCCCTCTTCCCTATGTGTCTTTCCCCTGTTGTGTCTTCCCCTTTCCCCCTTCCCTATTGGACCTCTGGGTGTGTGCTTCGGGTGTTCCGGGAAGCTTCGCTCATCTCTGGAAGACTTGCTTCCAAGCTGGTATGTGACGGTCCGGGGCACCTGGTGTAGCTGCTCATATTCCTATCTCTACCCCTACCTTAAATATCCTCATTTTGGTATGCATTTAAGCTTATTTGCACAGTATGGGTCTTAGGTTCCTATCCATGAATGTTAAGGGGCTCAACACCCCTCATAAAAGAAGGCTTTCTTTCTGAGGCTCGCAAGTCTGATTCCCAAATTGTGTGTGTCCAGGAGTCTCACTTTGCAGCGGCAAGGTGCCTACAGTTCTTACTAAACACTTTAATTCTGAATTCCATTCTACAGCTTCCACCAAAAGGGCAGGGGTTTCTTTTTAGTTTTATTCATTACTATTAATAATGTGCTTTATACTTTGGTCAATCTTTACGCTCCGAATTCTGATTCAGCTCAATTCATAAAACGGACATTATCTAAGGTGGATCATTTACTGACCGGCTCTGTTCTCGTGTGTGGGGATTTTAACACCCTTTCAGACCCCATGCTTGATACTTCCACATGACCTTCGGGGGGGTATCTTAGATCCCTGACCTCTCAGAGTCAGCTCTTTATGCAAACTATGGGTGAGTTTTGTCTTTTTTATGTGTGGAGGGTTTCCCACATAAGGGAAAGGGATTACTCTTTTTATTCCCAGGTACATATGTCCTACTCCAGACTGGACTATTATTATTTGGATAAGGAGTCCCTCCAGAGGGTGAAGATGTGTGAAATAGGCACAATTCAATGGTCTGATGATGCTCCGGTACTACCTGAACTCTTGGAGCAATATGAGCATAAGGGCAGGGGCCACTGGCATCTGAATGAATTTTTACTCTCTAATGCGGAGCTGAGGAATACCCTAGGGGCTTTGATGGAGGAATATTATGCATTGAACGTGGGACCCAGTGTTTCTCCGGAAACCATCTGGGAGGCCCATAAGGTGGTCATGAGGGGTCATTGTATTGCTTTGACCTCTAAAGAAAAAAGGAAACGAGAAGGTAGGTTAGCGGAGCTTACACGGAATTTAACTCATCAAGAGGAGTTAAATAAGTCTCACCCGACGAGGAAGCTCTCTAGGCGTATTGCTCTTCTGAAAGCTGAAATTTCGCAGATTCAATTAATTCAAACCCAATTTATGCTTAAGAAGTTGCATCAACGCCTCTACACTCAGGGCAATAAGGCTAGCTCTCTGGTAGCACAAAGATTGCAGAAACAGGAGGCCAAGAAAGCTATTCCTTTTTTGTATTCTCAGACAGGAGATAAGATAATGAACTCTGCTCTTATTCCTGGAGCATTTGCGGACTATTATGCTTCCCTATACAATTTGCATTCAGATCCTCACACTTATCATCCCTCTCCTCAAGATATAGATTCCTTCTTGGGGTCTATCGCATTACCCTGCCTTACGTCTGCTCAGTCTAATGCTCTATCGGCACCGATCACTGCTGCTGAGATCAAACCCTTGCTCAAATCTCTTCCTCTCCACAAGGCCCCTGGTCCGGACGGATTTCCTAATTCTTATTATAAATCTTTTGGTGAGATTCTTCTTCCGCACTTGGAGACACTGTTTCAATCTTGTGGCAGATCAGGCTCTTTTCCCAAGTCTATGTTATTAGCTCACATAACTACCCTTCCTAAGCCGGGTAAACCCCCTACTCACTGCCCTAATTTTCGCCGAATATCCTTATTGAATACAGATGTGAAACTTTATGCCAAAGTTCTCGCAAACAGATTACAATTGCTGATACCTGATTTATTGCATTACGATCAGGTCGGGTTTGTTAAAGGCAGGCAGGCATCTGACAATTCGCTTAAAATATTGAATGTGCTTGAATCTGTTTCCTCCAATGGCTTGAGCAGCCTTTTTCTGGCTATTGACTCAGAAAAGGCATTCAATCGTCTACATTGGGGTTTTCTACGAGCGGTATTGGAGAAATATGGTTTCCCAACTGATTATATTGAAGCTGTTTTTGCTCTATACTCCTCCCCCTCGGCCAAGGTTTCCTATGCGGGGTTCCTATCGGAGTCATTTTCTATCTCGAACGGGTCACGACAGGGATGTCCCCTATCTCCCATCCTATATGTGCTTGCCCTTGAGCCTTTAGCAGAATTGATTCGATCCCATCCACAGATTAAGGGCTGCACCTTTGGGGCTAGAGTGGTGAAGCTTGGCCTTTTTGCTGATGACATCTCGATAGCAATGACTGAACCTATTCTCTCTTTACCTCCGCTTATGGAAGTTTTTCATTCTTATGGTTGGGTGTCATACCATAAAGTCAACCAGGCAAAGACTCAGGCGCTTCCGATACACATAGATGGACCTACATTGGCTACCCTGCGAGCTCGCTACCCTTTTGAATAGAGGGATGATAATATTTCTTATTTAGGGGTGTATCTTATGAAAAACCCGGATGTCCTTTTTGCCACTAATTTGAAGCATCTGTGGACTTCTGTAAAGCAAGATCTTTTGAATTGGTCCTCATTCTTATTCTGGATGGGTTGAATATCGGCGATTAAGATGTCCATTCTGCCGCGCTTTCTTTATGTGTTTCGTGCCCTCCCTATTAAGATTCCGCACTCCTTCTTAGCAGAGGTGCAGTCTGGTTTATTGCGATTTATCCATGGCACACGGCGCTCTAGAGTCTCTAACAGATGGCTTTTTGCCTTTACGCGAAAGGGAGGACTTGGCATTCCCAATATTTTTATATTATTATAGGGCTGCTAGGATGGCTCAGACTATTCAGTATTATGCTCCCCCTGGGTTGGTGGCATGGGTGGACTTGGAGGACACTCAGGTCTCCCTGCTCCGAATTTCCGACTATCAATGATTGCCCTGCAGGAATCGAGCAGCCCTATCTCTGAGTTTCACCAGTACCAAGATCTCCTTTGATATTTGGACAGTGTATACTCGTCACGTTCCTGAATTACGCCCCCTGACTCCGGCTACACCTTTGGGCTCTTTGGAATGCCTGATTCCGTATTCCAATTTTACTACATGGAGGACAGAGGGAATATCCTCCCTGAAAGTGATCCTGGTTAATGGGCAGCTTGATCTTCCGAAATCAGATTTCTATAAATTTTTGCAACTTAGACATGTTCTGTTGAAAACCCCCCGGTATTGGTCAAAGCCTATTCTTTCTACGCATGCCCTGGTACAACAATGTCTTTCGCCACTCCATACAACTGGATCTCTGTCTATTTGTTACTCTACTTTGGTGTTGGGGAATATTTCCTTGATTCCACCCTTCAGACTGGCATGGGAAAAGTACCTTGGATGTGTCTTCACCCCATCCCAGTGGACTGGGGTGGTCACTGGACCATTCCGGTTCACTCATTGCTCTAATCATATTGAGCTTCTGAGGAAAATTTTGTATAGATGGTATTTAGTCCCATCTCGGTTGGCTCGCATCTTCCACTCTTCTTCTGATCGATGTTGGAGATGCGGATCCGGAGGGGGTGATATATTGCACATTTGGTGGTCTTGCCCACACTTACAGACTTATTGGGGGATGTTTTTTCAGCTGCTAGAGGAATCTGTTTTAATACATCTCCCAGCCACTCCGGAGACAGCTTTGCTCCATATCTTTCAAATCCGGCTTTCTCGTCCTAAGTATATACTGTCTGGCTAAATATTGGTGGCTGCTAAGTCTCTCCTGGCGCGATCCTGGAAATCTATAACTATCCCATCCCGAGCAGACTTGTGTCAACTTGTCACTTATAACTTGCGAATGGAACAAATGCATTATGCTTCCACCTTCCAGATGGAATTATATCAGGCAGTGTGGTCTTTATGGGACAAGGAGGCTGACCATCTGTGCTAGGACCTAATGGTTGGAGGTACTGGGACCCTTGGAGCATGGCACCCATGGACCATCCCTTTCCTTCTGTTTTTTTTTCCCTTCCTTCCCCTTGTCATTAAGTTTGTCTTCCCATTGTGTTGTCCTCCCTTCTCTCTTATCTAGTTCTTTCTCTCTATCCCTCTTTTTCACTCTTTGCGGGTGTTATTTGCATTTTCGTTGTGCATAATTTCAAGATTTATGATACGAATAGTTACATATATCAATGTATGATGGCTCTTTATGGTCATTTTGATGTACTTTTAGTCTTAACACTTGCAATGGTTCTGTCATTTATGAAAACTTTTCTCAATAAAAACTTTATTGCAAAAAAAAATTGCAATCGGATATTTGCCTAGAACCACATCCTAGCTGCTTTAAAGGGATAGTAATACTTCGTTTTAACTTTATTTTATTTTGTAGGCATTAAAAAAACATGAAGAATGATATGTCTTATCTCTCAAACCTTTATGGTTTATGAGATATTCACAAGCAAAATTTCCCCCTCCCGCCCCTTTTACCTAGTGTAAGCAATCTCTTCTCAGATGTGGAATGCAGTCTATAGATCAGACAGATAACAGAAGGGGACACTCTTATTCCTATGAAAACAATGAAATCCCTGCCCCCCTTGACAAGCTTTTCAGGTTTTTCCCTTATCTTAACTGAAGATTGTCCCTCTCTGCAGTCTACCTGGGCACTTTGTCATTGAATTACTCTGGAACTACAACTCTGACAGAATTGAAATAACACTCTCCAAAGTCCAAATACTATGATGATTAATTAGAGCTGCTTTTATTATGAGACATTACTATCCCTTTAAAGCCAACTGTCATAAGTATCAATATTGTTCTGTGCTGGATAGGTAGTCATTACTTTTTACATTAAATGCCATCTGCCACTTTTCTACCCATTTACTCAGTTTATCCAAATCTTTCTGCAGAGGAAAAACATTCTGCTCTTTATGTATTTCCTTACACAGCTTATTGTCATCAGCAAAGATTGAAACATTAATTTCAATGCCTACTTCTAGACTATTAACCCCTTAATGACCCTTGACGGTCATAGTACGTCAAGGGTCGATTTGACTTAACGACCCATGACGTACTATGACCGTCATCGAGTTCCGGGCTCCCCCCGCGGCTGCACACCGTTCGGGGATTCCGGAACGCAACGGAGCAAAAAAAAAATTTTGCTCCGTGGTCGTTCAGTCGCGTCTTCGGCCGGATTTCCCGGTCCTTAAGGGGTTAATAAACAAATAAAGTATTGGGGCCAGGACTGAACCCTGTGGCAACCCATGTACAATGTTAGATCAACTTGAAAAGATTCAATTTACAACAACTGTCTGCCATCTATCATGTAACCAGTTCTAGTTAACTTAAAGGTACCCTTTCTCCTAAAACTGTACTTGGTTTATAAACACTTGGGGCAGATTTAAGGGCAGACGTTAGTAAAAAAAAAAAAACAACAACTAACGGGCGCATTACCGTCTTGTAAGCCATTTAAAGGTCTGTGTTAAGAACAGCTAACGGCAGTTCACAAATCCTTACGGCCAATAGACTGACGTGCATTGAGACGCATGGAACAAGAGTCCCCAGAGCCATTTAAAGGCTTGCGGTACTGTTTACAGCAGAAAACAAGATACACGTAACGGACAAAAGTTAACCCATGCAATGCCAAAATAACACAAAAACATGGCCAGACACCACAAATCACTGTCACACACAACAAGCAACACCACAGGGACAAGGATCCCCAAAAAAATACCAACACAACATGGCACGGAACAATGCAGACACAACACGGACACCTGCCAATACAAAACAAGCTCATCTGTGCAACATCCCCGCACGATCCAGATGCAACCTGCACCCCACAACTTCACACCCGCAACTAACAGAGATACAACAATCAGAACACACCACATTTTAAAACACAGACACACCTGCAAACACTTACCTGGACAACAAACACCTTCCCTTTGGTTATCACTCACCTCATCACCACACCTACACAAGTACCTACCAGGTACTTAAAGGAACAGCTCACCACACTAACTTGTGGCTTGTTTTCCACTCAGGGAGAGAGAGATAGAGAGAGACAGAGAGATAGAGAGAGAGAACAATAAGTATGTTGGGATTCTTATTGATGAGAAGACTGCGGAGAAGGTGTGCAAGGGCGAGAGCTAGGGAACACCAGCAACCCCCAGGCACACCTGATCAGCACCCTTCACCTGTTACAAGTGAGGAGGCTCTGGCTCAACAGCCACACAGGAGCCCATCCCCACCTGGAGGACAGCACCTGCCTGCAGATGCACAGCTTCAGCAACAGGATGCTCCCCAGCTGCCACAGGGACCCCTGCAGCAGCGGAGGATGTATAGACAACCACCAAGACCCAGGGTATACCACCCAAGGGTCAACTTCTTTGGAATGACAG
Source organism: Rhinophrynus dorsalis (assembly GCA_037306005.1). NCBI lineage: Eukaryota > Metazoa > Chordata > Amphibia > Anura > Rhinophrynidae > Rhinophrynus > Rhinophrynus dorsalis. Next base: position 411,014,406 of record CM074722.1, on the reverse strand, counting down.
ATGATGAGGTGATTGATCGCTACAGGTTGAGGCCACACAGCATCATTGCCTTGTGTGAGGTCATCAAGGATCAGGTGGATCCCATCTACATCCACAACCATGCCCTATCTGGCCTGCAAAAACTCATCTGTGCCATACACTTCAGGGCAAGTGGCGCTTTCCAGTCCACTGACGGTTATGCATCTGGCATGTCATAGACCACATTCTCCAGAGTGCTGGCCTAGGTCTTGCCAGCCCTCAAAAGCAAGGCCAGTACCTACATACATTTCCCCACCACTGACATGGACTGGATACATCTCAAGCAGGGCTTTTACGCAACAGGAGGCATGCCCAGGGTCATGGGTGCTATAGATTGCACCCATGTCCGTATCAAAGCCCCAGCACGTGACGCACAGCTATTCATCAACAGGAAGAACTTCCACTCTGTGAACGTGCAGATGGTGTGTGACAGCAACATGAAGATCATGAATGTCTGTGCAAAATATTCGTACATTCTCCAAAATTCCTCAGTACACAGAGACTTCGAGATTGGAACTTATACAGGGGAATAGCTTCTGGGTGAGTTCACAATACTACATCACACCACATCCATAGGTGTACACATAACACTGTTCACCATTGTCCTGACCCACAGCTAGTACGTCCACAACACAAAACATTTTCCACACAACATGTGCTCCCTGTCTCAACATGTTACTCACACTCCACAGGTGATGCTGGCTATGGCTGAAAATCCTGGTTACTGACCCCGGTCGTCAATCCACAAACAGATGCCCAGGAAAGATACAACCAGGCTCATGGCAGAATGAGGAATGCCATTGAGCGGACCATTGGCCTCCTCAAGTCCTGATTCAGATATCTGGACCACTCTGGGCGGGAGCACTGCAGTATGCACCTGGAAAAGTGTGCAACATCATAGTGGCATGTGCAATACTGCACACCATCGCACTGGACACCAGGCTGTTGGATGATATCCAGGCCCCCCATACCTGAAGTGCCAATGAACATCAGCCATGTTGAGGAGACCCTGAGAGGGGTGCAGATCAGAGACAGGCTCATCACAGAACACTTTACCTGTGAGTATAACACAGGCATTCAAACAATCCATGCAAGTCCCCCATCAGTCCTGTGAATTGGTGCCAACACACTAACCACACCGCACATGATGTTCTGTTTCACCCCACAGGATCATTGACACAGCACTGCACTGGCAGCAGTCTGGTCGAAAACATCATTCATACAATGGACATGGCATATTGTATGTGGGGATTCCAAAACCATCTTCCATTCCCTCCTTCACGTGGACATACATACCTCAAGTATATCACGCACACCCCCTGGAGAAACAAGGTACAACACATAATCCATGTTCATCACCTTACGGGGCTTGATTGACAGCAACTAACATGATTTGCCATGATCATAGCCAGAGCAACCATGGTAGCCTTGTAGCGAAAGAGTGTTATCCAATGCAATGCATTGGATAACACTCTGTCACATCAGGGGTTAAAGGGCCGTTGGAGTCAGCATGGGACTTGCACTTTGCTAGAGCTGAGAAGAGCAGCAGAGGGTCATGAAACGTGGATCAGATCTCCAGGGACACCATGCTGACCTGGAAGTGTGCAGTGATATGTGACCCTGACATGAAAACACACATCAACAAATTTGTCCTAATAGTTCCATGGAACAAATAAAATTGGGCTGCCACTGTCACTCTCACAGTGGCAGCCCAAATACATTAGTTTCATGGAGCTCTCAGAACATACTTGTTGATGTGTGTATTCATGTCAGGGCCACATATCCCTAGGGCTGCTTCACATTTCCTAAGTTCACCACATAATGGGTTACAGACGAGTACACAAAACATTACAATGAAATGGTTTGTGTACTCACCTGTAATGAAAGAGATTGAGGGGATTATGAACTTGACGTTGTTGCATGATGATCAGTTCGAGGGTTCTGCTCCAAATCCTGTCCTCTTGTCCCACAGGCATCCATAGCATGATCCATTCCTGAACTGAAGATCTTCCATGTGACTGGATTGATGTCTTCCCAACACTTCTATGAAGCTCACCCCTTGCTGTTTTAAGTGATTGTGTTGGTGATGCAATGTTTGACCTGAGGTTCACAGCAACCTCTACTGGAACATTCTCATATACACGCAGAAAACATGAATTCATGTGTGTACTAACCTGTACAGTTAGGATGCTCATCTACAAAGTTGGCAAACCTTGTGGACAACACATGAGCAGGACAGTAGTGTTACTAAAGTAGTAAGATTTAGTTTCAAAATACATTAACTGTTCTCATACAAGTGTTTAATGCATATAGGAAATATACCAAGAAAACACATGTATGTTCTAATGTACTTTGAGACACAATAAAGAAGAACCATCAATATTCATTCTGCGTCTGTATGATGAAATGTTGGATTACACATTTGTCAATGCATAACCACACTCAAGGCTAGAGTATCCCCAATACATGGGAAGGCATGACCCATATCACAGGAGTCCACTACTTGTTTGCCAGCGAGTGGACTCTATGATGCATTCATGCAAACAGATGATGGCAGTGATACACTAATGCGTGTTGGGAGTGATAAAGAGGTGATCCAGGGGACATACGTCCACAGTGATTTAATGTCGATGGTTTATATGTTGCTCAGTATAATGAATATTCGGAGATTGCTTTAGTTTGACGTATCTCAGTACATGGGCTACATCAACGAACAACCAGATTAAGTGGACAAGTGTTATCATTAGTGAAGTGTGTTACAACCTTAGTAAAACAACAACTCAACTTACTGGAGAACCCAATGCTCACCCCAGGGTTTCAATGTGTGTGCTACACATTGTAATCCTAGAGTGAACATTGGGTTCCTCAGTAAGTCAGTTTCACAATAATAGTTTGAATCAAAGACTATTTGGCTGCATGTTCCATCTGTCCTGCTTGTTAGTTCTTTGCTAAGTCAAATAGCTGTTTGGTTATCCCCTTAAAAGCAACAACTGATGCAGACAAATGTTAAGTGTTGCACCAGTTCTTGTGCTAAGGGGTATGTTTTGTTGTTCAAATTCAACCCACAACATCGCCATATAACACTGTCATGTTATATGGTTCCAGGGATGGATTGGCAGTTGAATTTGGACAATGGTGTGTGTGAACCCATGTTGTAACATCCCACAAACATTTTACTTAGGCAGAAGTTGTGTTCACTGCATTGTTTGGCAATGCATTGGAGACAACTCTGCCACCCAAACTACAACTAAATACAAAGCAGATCAGACAGGATTCAAAAGCACAATGTTCCTTTATTCAGGGGGAAGATGACAAGTTGTCCATTTTATTTTTTTTTTGGGGGGGGCTCAGACTGGGTGCCAGAGGTGGATGCCCTGGATGATCGCCTTGTCACCCTTTAACCCCTAGGTGTGGCTTCAGGGGTCACATTGGAGGGAGTGCTGGGTGCAGTGGACCCCTCTGTGGAACACAGGTTCTCCCTCTCTAACCGTAGGTTCTCCCTGCGGTTCTGCTCTCTCAACTCCACCAGCATCTGTGCAAACATGTCCATCACCCCCGTGTGGAGCTGATGGAGTTGAGTGTTGATCCTTGAGAACTCCGACTCCAGGGCATGGATCCTTGCCTCTGTTCTGTTGGTGTTCCTCCGGATTCCCTCCGGCTCCTGGTGATATTCTCATCTGTGCTATGACTTGACCGGAGTAGTCTCCTTTGTAGGGCCATACACTCCACCTCCATCCCTGTGGGGCATGCAGTGCTGGAGGTGGATGTGCCTGGTGATCTCAGTGCTGCTGTGTCCTCAGCTGCTGTATCCTGAGCTGCTGTGTCCTCAGCTGCTGTGTCCTCAGCTGCTGTGTGTGCTGTGTCCTTTGCTGCTGCTGCTGAGTGTGCTGTGGCTGCTGCTGCTGTCACAGCTGTTGGAGTGGCTGGTGCAGATGATGGGCATATGCCCACCACATCAAGACTCCGGGCTGCCCACTGATGTCTGTGCTGGTGGAGGTGGTGGTGTGAAGTCGTCCCTGGGTAGAGGGTGCTGGGGCTCCCCAATCAGGCCCAGGTAGTCCAGTGGCCAAGTGTCATACCTTGGCCACTGGTAGGTGCTTGGGCCCCCCAAGGGATCATACCTTGGGCCATGCTGGGGAGCCATCCAGGAGGGTAAGTTCATCTGGGACGGATATGGCCCATATTGGGTGGTGGCCACTGTCCCTGGCAGCCATTGCCTCCCTGGTGGTGATGGTGCTGCAGCTGCTGGAGGGTAGTGGCTGGTGGAGGTGGTTGGATACATCCACCTATCCTCCTGTTGCATCCAGCCACTGTACTGGGGAGGTGCAGCCTGTAGTGGTGCAGCCTGTGGTGGAACAGCCTATAGTGGTGCAGAAGGTGGTGGAACAGCCTGTGGTATTGCAGAAGGTGGTGGAACAGCTGTAGGGGTGCAGAAAGTGGTGGTGCAGACTGTGTTGGAGGAGATGAGGATGGTGGCTATGGTGACCACCGGCTGGTCCCCTCCTCTGTGTACTCCTCACTGGGTGGTGATGTAGCCTACTCCACGGGCTCCCGCTGTGCTGGAGGGCCGTAAGCTGCGTGGATAAATAAGATGTTGTGATTAGTGAACGTAGCCATAGGATTAAAGAGACAGTAATACTTAAAATGTTGAAAAGAAAAGTATATATTGTTGGGTTAATCCCCCTGAGTAAACAAGGGAACTCCCACTGCTGAAAGGTGTTTTATACCTAAGTTATTACAGGTAAAGGTTTAACCCCTAGAGTGCCAGGTGGGTACAATGTACGAGTGGACACAGCTGTACTTGCTGTGCCACACTCGTACATTGTACAGCTAAGATGCAGTAATTGCATAAGCCGGTATAACCGTCTTGCAGTGGCCGCATTTAAGCTGAAATGAAGCCTGGCACTCTTGGGGGGGCATGAGGATCACTCCTCGTGCCTCCACAGTTATTGATCTCCCAGCCGATCATGCTGGGAGATCAATATGTAAGAAGGAGAAGCAGAGCTTCCAATGCACCCCCCCTCCTGTGGCACACACAGGGCTTTTATCATTACTTTGTAATCAGAGATTGTTGGGGGGCCATCATGAGTGGTCCTGATGGCCTCACAACAAGCTCTGATTACAAAGTGATGATTAAAAAAATTAACCCTCTGAGTGCCACAATTTTTTTGGTACGGCCTCATTGGGGGGGATCAGAAGGGGTCCTGATGCCCCTCAATGAGGTCTATAATAAAAAAATAAAATAAATAAAAAATTAACCCTGTGTGCCTCAGGGGGGTCCAATGCAGACCCCTCCCCTCCTTTGGCACATACAGGGCTTTTATCATTACTTTGCAATCAGAGATTGTTGGGGGGCCCATCAGGAGTGGTCTTGATGGCCCCCAAAGTAATGATAAAAAAATTAACCCTCTGAGTGCCACAAGGATCCAATGCATTGCTTTGCAATGCACTGGAGACCCCTGTGGCACTCACAGGGTCACTTCTTTTGTGGACATATATATATTTTTTTGATTAAGACCTCATTGGAGGGATCGGGGGGGGGGGTTCTGATGCCCCTCAATGAGGTCTATAATTAAAAAAATAAATTAAAAAAAAATTAACCCTGTGTGTGCCAAGGGGAGGGGGGTTCAATGCAGACCCCCTTCCTGTGTCACACACAGGACTTTTTATCATTACTTTGTAATCAGAGCTTGTTTGGTGGCCATCTGAATACAAAGTAATGATATAAAAAAAATTAACCCTTTGTGTGCCACAAAGGATTATTTTTTTTCCCTTTTATTTTTTTATTCAGACCTCATTGTATGGGTTCTGATTCTCCCAACGAGGTCTACATAAAAATATTGGGGGGAAAAGCCCCACAAAATGCACGTGCCACGGGGGTTCCAAAGCAGTGCTTTGCAATGCATTGGACCCCCTGTGACACACCAACCAGGTATGAATACAAAATAATAATTAAAAAAATGCTTTGTGTGTAACAAGGGGTCGAAAACATTGCTTTGCAATGCATTGGGCACTCCTGGGGCATGCACACAAAATGCCTCCAATATCCCCCCCACACACGTACCGTATCCCCCTGCCTGGTTCCACAGCCAACTGGCAGTCCCATTCCCCAGCCTGTTTCCACTGCCTACCGGTAGACTCAAAGTACAAGTATGCACTAGATTCAGGCTGGGAATCAAACTTTGTATGAGGGGGACATACAGTGCACACTGGTAGTCACAGATCCCCCATATACACTATCAGACACTGCCCTCCCCCACCATCACCAACATCCTTGCTCCTCTGCTCATACCCACACACACTGCCTAACCCCTCACCCTCCCACACACTTTGTTACACTGGTAGTCACAGGTCCGCACATACACCGGCTGATGCCCTAGCTTCTTTCATCTGTTAGCCATAAAATCACACATATGCTGTTTGCTTTCCCATCCCTGTTTCACTGGTAGCTACGCTCCTCTCACCCAAATTGGTATGTCAACCCACAGCAGTGGGGTACCATTTTTCTTAGGTTGCAAAGAAGTCCTAGGAAATCCCACGCCGTTGAACCATTTTAGTATCTTTGAAGTGACTGATGTGTAAAAAAAAATGTTTGCTTTTTTTCCTGTAGCACCACATTTCTGGAAATAGTTGTGTACACTAACTTAGGGGTAAAAAGGCAAGTGACCCCTCATTCAATGCGGCAGGTTATCTTCTTTCCAAAATTATATTGTTTATCTACCTTTTCTTCACTTCTGAAGGTGTTATAGCCATTTTTCTACAGGCAAGTCAGGTTTGAGAAAATGTTAGAAACATCAGAGGTTGTAGTAGGTGTAGTTTTCTACTTCTAGCACCCCCAAGGTAGGTCACCTCATACCAATGGGGTGTCATTTGACTCCTAAGAGCACTAGCTAATGAATGCAGTTGAAAATTCCATGGTTTTCACAGAATTCCATACATCTGAAGGGGCAGAAATGTAAGAAAATGCCTTTTTTTTCATTAGCGCCACCTCCTGGAAGCATTTGATCAACCCAGGAACGTTCCTCAGGACCATAGCCTTTCCAATGGACCAAATACTGCAATTTTCCTCTAAATCTGCGTGAATCAATAATGCTTTGAACCTCCTACTCCTCCTGACCCTGAACCTCCACCGGACCGGGAACCACAGCAGTGGTAGTGTAGCGGTTAAAGGTTTCAGTAGAGATACATGGAACACATTATGAATGCGCATAGACGCAGGGAGATCCAAGGCATACGAGACAGGTTTAATTTTACGGATCACCCTGAATGGACCAATAAACCGGGGAGCCAACTTATTAGACGGAACTTGCAACTTGAGGTTTCTGGAGGAGAGCCATACCCTGTCCCCAACCTGAAAGGAGACAGCTGGCAGCCGTCTACGGTTCGCGTGGCACTGATGACGCTGGAATGACTGACTGAGGGCCCACTGAACCTGTGCCCAAGTGGAGCGGAGTTGCTCGATATGCTCATCCAGAGCTGGAATCTGTTGCGACTGGAATGAGTCCAGGAGCAAACATGGCTGGAACCCGTAGTTGATGAGAAACGGGGAGCTCCCGGACGATGAATTGACCTCACAATTCCTGGCGAACTCTGCCCACGGCAACAGGTCTGCCCAATTATCATGATGATCGGTGACAAAACAGCACAGGAACTGTTCCAGTCCCTGATTGGCACACTCAGCGGCCCCATTGGTCCGGGGATGGTAGGCAGAAGAAAAGGACAGTTGAATGCCCATCTGATCACAGAATGCTCTCCAAAATCTGGATATGAATTGGATCCCGCAGAACTCTAGGTACCCCATGCAACCGGAACACTTCCTTAGCGAAAACAACAGCCAACTCCTGGGCAGAGGGAAGGCCAGGAAGGGGCACAAATGAGCCATTTTAGAGAATCTGTCAACCACCATCAGGATGAACGAGTAACCCCTAGACACTGGCAGTTCTCCCAGGAAATCAATGGATACGTGGGACCAAGGACGATCACCATTAGACACTGGCTGGAGTAGGCCCACTGGGAGGTGTCTAGGGGTCTTGGCACGGGCACAGGTGGCACGGGCTGCGGTAAATGCGGAACAGTCAGCCCTTAGGGAGGGCCACCAGAAAACTTGTGAGAGAGAACATATTAATTGATCCCTCCCAATATGCCCAGCAGCCTTAGACGAATGATATGTCTCGAGTAAACGGGTACGAAATGGCTCATCCACAAAGCACTTGCCCACTGGGGTTTCTGGGGGAGCCGTAGCCTGAGTAGCCAGAACCTATTCCCCCAGCTGCGATGTGATACTTGTACAGAGGATAGCCAGGATGCGGTCAGGCTGAATGATGGGTACAGGGACCTCATCCCTCTCTGTTTCAGCCCAAATTGTCTAGACAGGGCATCAGCCCTAACATTTTTGGAACCCGGCAAGTAAGATACTACGAAGTTGAAGCGGGATAGAAAAAGGGCCCATCTAGCCTGACGAGAGGACAATCTCTTAGCCTCAGAGAGATAGGTCAGGTTTTTATGGTCAGTTAAAATTAGCACAGGAGTTCTGGTACCCTCCAGTAGGTGACGCCATTCCTTCAAGGCGAGAATGATAGCCAGAAGTTCTCTGTCACCAATTTCGTAATGACTCTGAGTACTAGACAGCTTTTTTGAGAAAAACCCACATGGTCTGAGAGTGCCCACTGCCACCAGGCGCTGTGATAGTACTGCCCCTACCCCAATTTCAGAGGCATCGACCTCCAACGTGAATGGAAGGGACGGGTTGGGGTGGGACAGTACAGGAGCAGATGCGAAGGTGGATTTCAGTGTCTCAAAGGCATGATCAGCTGCCTCAGACCATTGGGAAGGATTAGCACCCTTGTGCGTGAGGTCAGACAGATGCTGAATCGCCTTTAACACTTTAGGCCATGGCCATTGTAGTACTGCTGCGAGTTTCTCCTGGTCCATAGCAATACCATCCTTAGAGATCACGAAACCCAAAAAAGGCACTTTGGACCTGTGAAACTCGCACTTTTCCATTTTACAGAATAGCTTATTTTTGCGTAAATGAAGCAACACCTCTGACACATCCTTGATGTGTTGGGACAAATTAGCCGAGTCTATGAGTATATCATCAAGGTACACTACTACACAGGATTGTAGCAAATCACGGAGGATATCGTTAATAAATTCTTGAAACACCACAGGTACGTTACAGAGACCAAATGGCATAACTAGATATTCATAATGCCCGGATCTGGTATTAAATGCCGTTTTCCACTCATCCCCAGCTCTTATCCTGATCAGGTTATAGGCAGCACGTAGATCTAATTTCATAAGGATGGAAGAAACTTTTAACCTGTCAAATAGTTTGGTGATGAGTGGTATGGGGTAGGCATTCTTGGATATCAAGTTATTCAATCCACAATAATCGATACACGGCCTTAACTCACCACTCTTCTTTTTAACAAAGAAGAACCCAGCACCAGCAGGCGAGGTTGACTTTCTAGTGATCCCTCTTTTTAGGGCATCCTCAATGTATTCCTCCATAGCACGATTTTCCTTGCACGAAAGTGGGTACATGCGCCCCCTAGGGGGCACAACCCCTGGGAGCAAATCAATGGCACAATCGTATGCCCTGTGCTGGGGCAAAGTGCTAGCTTCTCCCTCACTAAAAATGTCACTGAATTGGTGGTATTCGGCTGGCACGGAGGGAGAGGTACACAGGATCTTAACTGGCTGAATCACACAATGCTTCATACAATACTGGGACCAGGAAGTAATCTCACAACTCTGCCAGTCAAACTGGGGATTATGCAGGTGTAACCAAGGGAATCCTAGAATGACCGCATGGTGAGGGGAATGAATTATCTGGAATTGCTGTTCCTCCATGTGGAGTGCCCCAATAGTCTTAGACAGTGGAATGGTTTCCAAAGTAATCTGAGCTGGTTCTAATGGTCTGCCATCAATGGCTTCAATGGCTAAGGGAGATTCCCTTCTAATCAGTGGAATTTTATGTAGTGCAGCAAAGGAACTATCCATGAAGTAACCGGCCACACCGGAATCAACCAGGGCCAGAACTTCCACGGAGTGTTCTGCCCAAGAAAATACCACCTGAATCGTGTGTTTCTGCACAATCGGGTCTAGGGACTGCTGAACACCACCTAGGGCCTGTCCCCCAAGGTACCCTAGGTGCATTCGTTTCCCGGACATACAGGACAGGTACGTAACATATGCCAGGCTTTGCCACAATACAAACATAACCCCTGCCTCCTGCAGTGTGCCCGTTCCTCCTTGGTTAGTCTGGTGAAACCTAGTTGCATATGTTCGCAGGATTCCTGTTTATGATCAAGAGGCTTGGGAGGCAAGGTAGGCGTGGGTGGGATAAAAAAAACTGTTATGCCCGCTGCTTCTAGGCCGTAGCCTACGGTCTTTAGCCACAGTTCTCTCATGGATCTGAGAATCGATCAGAATAGCGTAATCAATTTATTCATCCAAATCACTAGGCAATTCTCTAGCTGCGGTCTCATCTTTAATATGGTCAGCCAGACCTTGAGCAAATGCTGCCACCAATGCTTCGTTGTTCCACCCTACCTCTGCTGCCGATGTATGGAATTCTATAGCGTAATCTCCCACAGTACGATTACCCTGTTGTATCTCCATCAATAGTTTGGCAGCAGAGGCGGCTCTACCAGGAACTTCAAATACTCTCCGAAATGTCTGCACAAACTCCCTGAAGTTCCTGGTGCAAGGTTTAGCATTTTCCCATAAGGGATTGGCCCATGCCAGGGCTCTGCCCGTCAATAATGATATCATAAATCCAACCTTACTGTGGTCATTAGGAAAAGCGTGAGGGGGTTAACTCCAAAAATATCTCTAGTTGGTTAATAAACCCTCTGCACAGGGTGGGTTCGCCATCATGTCTGAGTGGTAACAGAGCCGAAGCAGTTAACCCTTTGACTGAGTCAACAGTAGTCACGGACAGACTCTCCGGTGTCGAAACTGGGGGGGACCACCGGGTTCTGAACTGGTTTATCAAGGTGCACGTTGCGCTCAAGAATAGTTTGTATGGCAAGTGCCAACTGGTCCAAACGCTGCTCATGTACATCCATCCTCCAGTGAATGTTCTGTGTATTACCTTCACCCTTACTGTCTGAGGTCATGGCCCTTTCGTACTGTAACGGTTTGTTCGACACACAGACACAATGGTTTAGGATAAAAACACAGTTTTATTGAGATCACAATAGAATAAGAACCCTCACAGGTCCTGTAGTATACAGGCAGTATAATACAGACACAAGACAGGTTAATAATATAAATGCCCACACAGGTCCAGTACAAATCAAGGTACAAGCAGTCTATACTGACACAGGTCAGGCAAAAAGGAGTAGGTTTCCCAGGACTTAGGTACTGCAAGAGTTAAAGTTCATCAAGGAGTGTAAACAGTCCCATGTGAGAAAGCACTGTGATAGCACTTCCCAGACAGAGAGCTTCTGGATGCCAAATGCCAGCAGAACAAACATGAACTGCCAGAGTACAACAGGAATAGCGTAGAGAGCACTGCCGGAGCAGTTAACGGAGGACAAGCCAATGGCGCACTACCGGAGCAATAACTGAGGTTATGCAGTATGAGCAGTAACGGAGGACTAGGCCAAAGGTAACTGCTGGAGCAGTAACGGAGGCAGACACTAGCAACCTGCAGGAGCATATCACGGTTCCCGTGATTTTCTGTCATTCTCTGCTGTGGTGCTCCCTCAATGGTGGAGCTTGGTTAAACCCGCCCAGTATGGCCTTTTTATAACGGGCCTCTGGCACCTGTCAGGTGCCCTTTCGTGGTGTTCCTGTACCAGTGCTTCCATTGCTGTGAGCCTGCGTTCCTGTGTACCGATTTGGCCTGTCTGACTATTCTACTGGCTCCTGCTCCGTGATTGACCCAGCCTGGCTGATGTTCCTGCTCCGTGATTGACCCGGCTTGTCTGACGTTCCTGCTCCGTGATTGACCCGGCCTGGCTGACTTCCCTGCTCCGTGATTGACCCAGCTAGTCTGACGTTCCTGCTCCGTGATTGACCCGGCTTGGCTGACGTCCCTGCTCCGTGACTTGTTTCCAGTGTTCCTGTTCCAGCGAGATCTCTTCTATGTCGCTTGGCGACATTGTAAACTGTGTATTTCGAGCAGTGCAGACTGATCTCCCACTTAACCCCTTGCAGTGCTAGTTGCTCCGATCCTGAGCCTATCCGTTACACTTGCTGTGCTGGTTGCCTCTGTTACTAAGCCTTTCCGTTATACACTGGCTGAGCTTGTTGTCTCCATTACCGAGCCTGTCCATTAACACTTGCAGAGCTTGTTGCCTCCGATACTGGGCCTATCCGTTAACACTTGCAGAGCTTGTTGCCTCCTATACTGAGCATCTCCGTTAATACTTGCTGAGCTTGTTGCCTCCGATACCGAGCTTGTCCGCTATACTTGCAGAGCATTAGTGGCCTACGTTAACTGTGCTACCATATACCTCCTTACGAGCACAGGGACAGATTGTCGTACCGCATGGTGCTATTTTGGCGATACCGTTAGCTCTTGCAGTATTACTCACTCCATTTACGCACCGGAAGGGTGCTACTGGCTCCGGTTCTATTCAGCTCTTGCAGTGTGTGTGTATCCTTTAATGCACTAGGGGGTGCTACTGGCTCTGGTCCCATTCAGCTCTCGCAGTGTTTGTTAACCCGTTATGCACCAGAAGGGTGTCATTGGCTCTGGTCCCATTCACCTCACACAGTGTTGGGTATCCCGTTACGCATGGCAGAGTGCTTTTGGCTCTAGTACCATTTAGCGCTTGCACGAGTGGTTGGTCTTCCTATCTCCTGTCCTTGGTCTCACTGCTAGGTGCTTACCACCTCGCACCTCAGTCTCTTGCTGCTGTTACCATCTACTGGGCGTGTCTGAACTCACCACAACAGAGACTGATTACTTGCATTGGACTTTTACCCTTGATATCTGCTGTTTCCTTTGCATAATACACTATTGCACTTTAACCATACTGTGTCTGCTAATACATCCATTATCTATCTTCAGTTACGTGTCATTACCTATTACCGCCCCTAGGGGGCTGTGTTCCTCATTTCTCTCAATAAAACTGTGTTTTATTTTAACCACTGGTCTGAGTGTCTGAAATAACTGTTACAGAGCAGTAACGGAGGACAAGCCAATGGCGCACTACCGGAGCAATAATGGAGACAGACACTTGCAACCAGTATGAGCAGTAAAGGAGGACTATGCCAAAGGCAACTGCTGGAGCAGTAACAGAGGAAGACAGTAGCAACCTGCAGGAGCAGTAATGGAGGACAAGCCAATGGCGCACTACCGGAGCAATAACGGAGGCAGACACTTGCAACCGGTATGAGCAGTAATGGGGACTAGGCCAAAGGCAACTGCCGGAGCAGAACCGAAGGCAGACACTAGCAACCTGCAGGAGCAGTAATGGAAAATGACTCTCGCACTCAGTAGAGCAAGTGGAACCAGATCGCCTGGAGGGAGAGAATGTCGCCAAGGCGACAATAAGCTGTAGAAGCAGAAGCGTCAATCAAGCCGGGTCGGTACACAGGAACAGGAACGTCAGTCAAGCCGGGTCGGTACACAGGAGCAGGAACATCAGCCGGGCCGGGTCGGTACACAGGAGCAGCAACGTCAGCCGGGCCGGGTCGGTACACAGGAGCAGGCACTGAAGAGTAGTCAGGCAATCCGGGTCGGTACACAGGAGCAGGAGAACTGATGCGGAGTAGTCAGACAGGCCAAGTCGGTACACTGAGCAGAAAACTAGCACCGGTACAGGAACACCACAAAAGGGCACCGTGTGGGTGCTGGAGCCCAGTATATAAAGGCCATACTGGGCGGGATCAATACAGGACAGCCAATGGGAGTACACACAGGATAAACTGACAGGAAAACAACAAGGGAGCATGGGCACCGTGATAATACCATCCGGTCCAGGCGCTTTATTCACTATAACCCTTTCCAGTCTCTTTTGGACCTTGTCCTCAGTAAGCCATGTAGATGTTGGAGGAAATTCTGTGGTTTTGTCTGTTTGCCCATAGCTTGTCATTGCTGCTTCCTTTGTATATACTGAAGCAAAGAATGTATTTAGGGTGTCAGCCATAGCTTTATCCTCACTAATCAATTCACATGTCTCAGTCCTAAGAGGACCAATATCAACCTTAACTTTTTTGTTATTAATATACTTGTAGAATTGTTTAGGGTTTTTCTTGCTCTCATTTGTAATGTTTCTCTCATTTTCTATTTTAGCTAGCTTAATTGCTTGTTTGCAGATTTTATTACATTCTTTATATTTTTTAAATGATGCATCTGACCCGTTTGACTTAAAGACTTTAAAAGCCTGTTTTTTATTTCTCATCCCCTTGCTAACCACATTATTAAGCCACACTGGTTTCGCTTTACTTCTCTTGTGCTTATTCCCCAATGGTATATATTGACGTGTATATTTGCCCAAGAGCATTTTAAATATATTCCATGATTCTTGTGCATTTTTATCTTTGAAAATTACATCCCACTGGATATCCTTTAACACTTCTTTTAACTTTGTAAAATTAGCCTTTTTGAAATTGAATGTTTTGGTTAAACCCTTGCTATTGGGTTTATCATAACAAACTTCAAAGGATACCATATTGTGGTCACTGCTGCCCAAATGTTCCCTTACTTGCACATTGTTTATCATGTCAGAATCGTTTGAGAGCACTAGGTCAAGCAAGGCCTCTTTTCTAGTTGGCTCCTCTACTAGTTGGGACATAAAATTATCATTTATCATACTTAGAAAAATATTTCCCTTTGTTGTGCCGGAAGTCATATTGCTCCAGTCAATTTCAGGATAGTTGAAATTTCCCATTATAATTACCTTTGCTGACCTAGCAGCCTTTTCCATTTGCAGTAAAAGTTGGGCTTCCTTCAACTCCCCAACATTAGGTGGCTTGTAGCAAATCCCCACCAATATCTTTTTATTATGTGTGCCCCCAGTGTGTATTTCAACCCACAAGGCCTCTACCTTTTCATTGGACCCTTCATGTATATCTTCCCTTAAACTAGGTTTTAAGGCCCGCTTTACATATAGGCATACCCCTCCTCCCCTTTTATTAACCCTGTCCCTCCTAAAAAGTGAATAACCCTCTAATTGACTGCCAAGTCATACATATCATCTAACCAGGTTTCAGACACTCCAATCGGATCATACTGTTCATGTACTGCAGTCATTTCTAGTTCCCCTATCTTACCAGCCAGACTGCGAGCATTTGCATGCATACATTTTATCTTTTTTCCCATTCCTAAAGATTTTGTTCTTTGTCAGATGTATTTGTCTTTTATCAGGCTGTAACAATGGCAACTACCTATTAGATGAACTAGCCCATTCCCCCTCTCTACCCCCATACCCCTTATCTAATCCCATTTCCTCAATTATACTACCTTCCCCAGCCTGTGTTGCAGCTCCTTCCCCCCTTCTAGTTTAAAGTCTCCTCCAGCCCTCTAACCATTCAATCGCCCAGCACCGTGGCCCCCCTTCCACTTAGGTGCAATCCATCACTACTATAAAGATTGCCCCCATGGGAAAAGACTGCCCAGTGCTCTAGGAACCCAAACCCCTCCTGCTTACACCAAGACTTTATCCACGCATTTAACTCCATAATCTCCCGTTGCCTTTCTAATATAGCACGTGGTACAGGTAGTATTTCAGAAAATACTACCTTAGAGGTCCTCTGCTTAAGCTTATAACCTAGGTCCCTGAAATCCTTCTTAACGGACCTCCATTTTCCACTGACTTTGTCATTAGTACCAACATGTACCATGACAGCCGGGTCATGCCCAGCCCCTCCCAACAATCTATCAACCCGATCAGCCACATGTTGAACCCGAGCTCCCGGGAGACAGCAAACTGTACGACTGTGGCAATCGTGGCGACAGATTACCCTGTCTGTCTTCCTAATAATAGAATCCCCTACCACCACAATCTGTCTAGGTCTGCCTGAGTCCCGGATCCCATCCGTGCTAGAAGGGCTGTTCACCCGGCTGTTAGAGAGAACAGTCCTCTCCAGCAAAGACATTCCTGTGTCAGCATCCCCAACATCATTACTCAATGTAGCAAATCTGTTAGGATTAGTAAACACAGGTGTGTCCTCCCTATTCCTCTGTCCACCCCCCTTGCTATGTCTAACTGTAACCCATCTGGCTACCTGCTCTTTCTTTGTGCAGTCTCCACCCCCAGAATTACCTACCACCGCTTCCTGCTGCTCAGTCAGCAGACCCCTCTCAAGACTGGCCATCTCTCTCAATGTTGCAACCTGCCCCTCCAGATCTCTAATACAAGCTTCCAGAGAGACCACTTGCTCACATCTGTCACAGAGGTATGCACCCTGGAACGGTTGTTCCAGGTGTGCAAGCATATGGCAGTTAAATGGACAATCATGCTACCACTCATTTTTGCCAGTTACCACAAGATAAAAAGGCAGGCAGGCAAAAATAGCTGCACATTAAGATTGATAAATGTGTTCCCCTGTGTAATCCCCTGTATTTGAATTCCCCTGTTTTAAATTCCCACACTTACCACACTTCTGCACTTGAATTCCCCTGTTTTAAATTCCCACACTTACCACACTTCTGCACTTGAATTCCCTTTTTAAATTCCCACACTTACCACACTTCTGCACTTACACACTGATGCAAGATTCACATGTTCAAGTATTCACTATGTATCTGCTATTTAAGCCAGGAATCCACCAATTACAAACACAGCAATTAGTCACTCCCACCACACCAGACTTCAATTATTTGCTTGTCTCACAGCAAAGAGAGGGAAAACAAAACCCAAAGAGACTTGTTTTTTAACCTCTCCCTTACCACACTACACCACATATAATATACTTATTCTATTTTTCCAGCAAGTATCCAAACTCAGTCTTTCAGATCACAGGTCACTGATCAACTTACAGAGCTCTCTCACACCTTGCTATATAAGCCAGGAATCCACCAATTACAAACACAGCAATTAGTCACTCCCACCACACCAGACTTCAATTATTTGCTTGTCTCACAGCAAAGAGAGGGAAAACAAAACCCAAAGAGATTTGTTTTTAACCTCTCCCTTACCACACTATACCACACACAATATACTTATTCTATTTTTCCAGCAAGTATCCAAACTCAGTCTTTCAGGGCACAGGTCACTGATCAACTTACAGAGCTCTCTCACTCCTTGCTATATAAGCCAGGAATCCACCAATTACATACACAGCAATCAGTTTCAGTCATTCTTTGTTTTACTGGTACATGTGATCGCTCCTACAGCAGTCGTGTACCGGCTTTTTCATTCACAATGGCAATGTGTCTTGCACATTGCCTTTGTGACTGTTCTCTGCCTCTCTCTATTCCTTACTATGAGAATAAGGGAGAGAGGAGCAGAGAATAGACAAGACATGAAGCAAATAGAGGCCAAAGCTTCAGTGCTGGGGCAGGATGAATGTTGACAGCAACTTTTTTTTAATAAATTTAAGCAAGACCAAAGTAGATTACACATGTTGTGGAGCAATGTAATACACTTATACACACATCACACAGTCTTATATACCAAAAAGTGGGAAACTAGGGAGGAAAAGAGGGACATGGGAATTATCACCCCAGCGGGACAGTGACCCCTAAAACTGCACAATTTGTAGGTATGACTGACCAGTCATACCTTTCATGTGGTCGCCATAAAAAATTAACCCATTGGGTCCAAATTATCACAAGAGAACCAATAAAAATCATGTTCTTTTACATTTTTTTATCATCTTCTTTATTTTTAATAAAATAAATGGTGGGTTATCCATTTAAGTGTGGTATCAAAAGAAAGCCCTACTTGTGTGTAAAAAAACAGTATTTCTCTGTCGTCCAATATGATATACAGGTACCATGGGGAGGCAACAGCTCCTCCCAGTGGGCTGGAACAATTCTGAAAGAAGTGCAGGGGTGGCGCCTCCCCCATATCAGGCTACCTTAGCCCCTCCCCGCCAGATAGATTTGTTCCAAGATCCTAGTTAGAAGGCTGAGAACAGTTCTGCTTAGTTTTTAGTTATTTTATTATTTTTTCTTAGACATGGGGTGTCCAAATTCCCCCATTAGGTAGATTACCAATACTGGCTTCCCCCGGAGGATTGCCCTATTAACAGGTGCAGTATGTGAACCCTTGCAGCCCTGGGAGAGAATTGTGTAACCCATGTCTCTCTTTCCAGAAGGAGTCTTTCTGAGGCTTCTTCCTTCCCAATGGTGATCTGAAGAAAGAAGACCTGCAAAAAAGGTGAGCAAACATTTGAGTGCCATGGTCCACTTGTCCCACAGGGGTCTTTCTGGAGTTCCTTATACCTCCTGCACTCATGCTGGGTTATAATCTGTCTGTCCTCAGGGTCTTTTGGAGCATTTTGGGCTGTTTGGCGGTAATTAACCCCTTCCCTGCCATGCTTATGTGGGTTGAGGGACTTATTTCTCATTTTCCCTTTGGATTCATGGATTTTTAATACTTATTTAGGTGTTCTATATGTGTTTTAGAACTTTTAGTCACTTTTTATTTTTTTTTTCCACTCTGAATTCCACTCCTTTAAGAGTGCACTTTACCGCATAGCCACAAAGCTCCATTTACTTCTATGGGACAGGCAGCTTTGGGACATATCTCTACAACCGCTCCATGTACTGAGTAGAGAGGGCACATTCTACTTGTTACCCCTTGTCCTGTACTCAGGTGCTCCTCTGCAGCACCTTGGGGATCCCGGGGGGGGGGGGGGGGGTTGGGATGTTTTTGAGATACTTTCCGGAAAGAAACTACATATCCCATAATGCCTGTTTCAAGGGCATGCCTCTGATAGGCTCTGATTTTGGACACCATTTTAGTTCTCTCCTGAGCGGAGTATCCTACGCAGGAATGGATTCCTTTACCCTCCTCCTCAGTTTAACTGTTCGCCTGCCAGATAAGTACATTTTAGGCTTCCTGGACTGATTATATTAATCCGGGTGACAGTATTCCCTATTACTGTAAGAGACCTCCTGTGGGATGGCGGAACAAAAGGGACATGAGGCTAGGCCTAAGGCTAAGGACTCAGGGGCGTCTTTACCCCCCTTGCATACTGCTCCTCATGCCAAGCAAGGCTTCCCAGAGAGTATTCAAATCACTTATGCCCCTCATGAACTGTTGCCCTCCAGACATGAACAAGAGCCACACTGGGTGAAGGACTTAAAGTACTCTATGGCACAGTTTCCTCTCTCTCTTCAGGGGGTTCTTCAGTCTTTGAAGCCCCCCACTTCATTCAGGTTTGCGGCCCCTGGCATTCCTGATCTATCCGATTCCTCTGAGGAGAATTCTTTTGAAGAGTCTGAGGATGGTGAGTGTGCAGAACGGGCTTCTTCCCTATGGTGACCCCTTTGAGGCTGACGCTGAACCCTCTGCTGAGTGTTCATCAAGGCAGTTTTGACTACCCTTAACATTCCTATTAACCCAGTAGAGGCACAGTCTACTTCTGACATATTTCAAAGGCACAAGAAGTCCTATGTTATGTTTCTGCCTAACCCCACTCTAGAACAGGTTATCCTGGATGAGTGGAAGACTCCAGCCAAATTCACAAGGAAGGAAGGAAGTGCTGTTTTTAGCATGTTTCAATTTTAAAATTAAAAGTTTAACCCATCCCATGTAATGGTGTACTCCTTGAGGGAACTAATACATTTGGCTAGAGTGAAAGTTATATGTATGCTTTGTTTTGTGGCTCATGGTGTACCCTCCAAGGGCTTTCAAAGTCAGCCATATTTATGTTAGCCATTCTTTAGTAAAACTACTTTGAGATAATTAGCTTTATTTATTTGTCAGTCATGCAAACTACCCTGTACATCCTGGCAGGAAAACACAGTTGGGAGAAAGAGTGGAATGTTAGCATCTGATAAATTAGGTTGTGCCAGCCAGTACAGCCTAATTTGTATGAACTGAAAAATAAAACTAAATATATTAAACTATAGTCTTAAATAAAGAGTGATTAACATAATTATAGGTGATTTTGAAGGTATTTTATTGGTTGTTTATAGATATGTTGTACGTATGCAAGTAGGGGAACATTTGGGAAATGGTGATGACAGCATTTTTTCATCTGAGATTAGATTGAAATGGAACTTTATGTGGTCAACCAAGACTCTTATTTATATAAAAGCTAACTTAAAAATGCTAACAGCATCACTGCAACATATACACCAAGATGAATTAGTAAAAGGAAAAAATCCAGTGGAAAATGGTCAGAATTTAAATGAAGGTTGGAGAAATATATTCAACAATATATAACCTTGAGGACCAAATATAAAACATAGTTCACAACCAATGTATGTGTTATGTTTCCACCTAACCCCACTCTAGATCAGGTTATCCTGGATGAGTGAAAGACTCCAGACAGGTGTCTTGCTCTCTCCAAGAGATTCTCTAAGCTGTATCCCTTTTCTGATGTGGCCTTGGCTCAGTGGGTTACACCTCCTCAGGTGTATCCCCCTATTTTTTAGACTGTGTAAATCGACTGCCTTGCCCTTGGTGGATGCCATGGCGCTTAAGGATTTAACTGATAGGAAGCTTGAAGCTATCCTGAAGTCTACAGTCACTACCACAGGTGCCTCCTGGAAGCCTACCTTGGCTTCTGTGTGGTTTACCAGAGCCATTGCTGTTTGGACTGAACAACTTACTGACACTGTCTGCAAAGGTGCCCCTAAGGAGGAATTTTTGGCCATTTTAGCCAACATGTCTGAGGCTCAGAACTAAGTGACTGATGCCCTCTCTGATGCTGTCAGGCTTGAGGCTATGGCTTCTGCCTTTTCTGTGGCTGCTAGACGCACTCTGTGGCTTAAGATTTGGTCTGCTGACTTATCCAAGAGGGCGTTGTTGGATAGACCTGATGGCTACCAGGGACAACAGGAAAGTTCCAATGTTTTGCTCTCGGGGTGTTTGCAGTGGATGCCTTGTTCATTCCTTGGAGCTTTCATCTAACCTACATTTTTCTTCGTCTTTTCCCCAGGGTGTTGAGAAAGATTCGGATGGAAGGTGCATCGGTTATTCTGATTGCTCCTTATTGGACCAGGCAACCTTGGTTTCCAGAACTGTTGGAATTGTCTGCTCAGGATCAGTTTCCTCTGACACACATACTAGATCTCCTTTTCCAGGGTTATCTCTGGAGGGAGGAGTGGACAGTCTGGCTTTGACGTCATGGCTGTTGAAGCCTCCACCTTAAAGTGTTAGTAATGTCTAAAAAAAACGTTTTTGCATTTAGAAGAGCTTAAAAAGCTGATCTAAATGCAAAAAATCCGTATCTCTCAAACCACTATGGTTTAAGAGATACGGGCGTTTAAAGTTTGATTTCTCCTACTGACAGCTGTAAAGCGGGCCGTGTCCTGCAAACCGCCTTTCCTAGTGTTTCACAAGGATAAGGTTGTTCTCCGTACCTCCCAGGAATTTCTTCCTAAGGTGGTCTCTGAGTTTCACATCAATCAGGAGATTGTTGTTCCTTCCTTTTGTACTGACCCTAAATCTTACAAGGAGAGGGATCTCCACTTGTTAGATGTGGTGCGCTGCCTTAAATTCTGTGTTCACCGTACTGAGTCTGTACGTAAGGTGGATGCTTTGTTTGTCATCCCGGAGAGCCCCAGGGCTGGTTTGGCTGTGTCCAAGATGACTATTGCATCCTGGATTAAGTATACCATCTGCAAAGTTTATGAGCTCAGAGGGAAACCTGTTCCCTTCCGCATTACAGCACACTCCACCAGGTCTGTTGGGGCCTCCTGGGCCTACCAGAATCAGGTCTCTGCTGAACAGATGTGCAATGCGACCACTTGGTCTTCTGTGAACACCTTTGCCAAACACTACCGTGTAGATATTCTGGCTTCAGCTGAAGCCAGCTTTGGCAGGAAAGTCCTGTAGGCAGTTTTGCCTGTCTAGGGCTTTACTTTCCTGTGCCTTTATAGTTTTTTATCCTTTTGAGCCCTGTTGGCTCTTGTTCTGTGTGCTATTATTCAGTGTCCGTTGACACTTTGTTAGTTTGGGCTGTTCCATGCCCTGGATAATCCATGGGAACTCTGGAATCATGGGGGAATGGTGCTTGGTCCTTTCCTTATCGTCCCACCCTGGGGAGCTCAATGTTGGTACATCCCCATGGTACCTGTATATCATATTGGACGATACAGAAGAGAGGATTTTAGTCTTACCTGTTAAATGCTTTTCTTTTAGTTCATATGACATACAGGTCTCCCACCCAGTGAAAAGGACCAGGCTGGGTCTCCAGTGGCTGGACGTGGGAGTCCTTTTTTTTGTTCATCGCTTACAGGAGTTTTCCCTTCTTCCTATCTTAGTTGATAGATTTGAGGTAATAAAGCTATCTGGCGGGGAGGGACTAAGGTAACCTAATATGGAGGAGGGGGAGGCTCCACCCCTGCACTTCTTTCAGAATTCTTCCAGTCCACTTGGAGGAGCTGTCGCCTCCCCATGGTACCTGTATGTAATATGGACTAAGAGAAAAGGATTTAACAGGTAACACTAAAATCCTCTTATAATTTGTGAGGCTGGAATAAAAGACTTAGAGGGAAAACACTGTTGAACAAAGACAGTCAAAAAGGTCAAAATTGCTCTGGTCCTTAATTGCAAACAACCCCAGATTTTACCGGCCCTTAAGAAGTTAATAGAAAATGTAAAAAAGTTTGCCACATGGGCAAAGCTGTGCCATACACCTCTTAACAGCACTACTAACACTAACATAATATGGAAAGAGCCGTCCTGTGGTTGTCTGGCTGTGTACTGCAATTTTAATTCATCCAATTGTAAGAAAGTCAAAATGGATCAAATATGACATAACAGGGATTTGGTCTGTGGAGATATATATGTGTGTTTATGCATGCATACATGTCTGTATCTATATGGATATAGACGTGTGTATATATATATATATATATATATATATATATATATATATATATATATATATATATATATACACACACACATGCATATGTGTATGTGTGTGTGTGTGTGTGTAGCTATGAATATGTGTATAATTAATTATCTGTATTATGGCTTAAGAGATACAGTGGGTACTCTGTTTCTTTAATTGAGAATTCAAGGCAATGTCAACTTTCCCAAACTCCAGGGGAACAAACCATGAAATCAATAAAAGGGGCTTCAAAAATGTTTGACAGGATGCATTCCTTATTTAGTCATTTGAGAACTCAAAGGAAGGTCTATTCTAGTTAAATATGAAAGGAGTGAGGACAGATGTCCAAACAGTCTTTTTGTTTGTCAACAAAGAGTTCAGATAGGAGAACAAATGCATCTGATAAACCTGTTCCTGGAATCTTCCCCCATCAATAATATTAATTTGAGTCCACCATGAAATTGCAAGTGGGTGTGGTGTGAAATGGCCATTAGAGCTCACCAGTTTTCACCAGACCTGACCGATAGAAAAATGGTATAAA
This sequence comes from Rhinophrynus dorsalis, assembly GCA_037306005.1. Taxonomy (NCBI): domain Eukaryota; kingdom Metazoa; phylum Chordata; class Amphibia; order Anura; family Rhinophrynidae; genus Rhinophrynus; species Rhinophrynus dorsalis. Next base: position 410,990,921 of record CM074722.1, on the reverse strand, counting down.
AGAGGAGTATTTTGGGGGTTGAATTAGAGCAGGAAGAGAGAACAGCATGAGGGGGCAGCAAGAGAAGAGCAGCATGAAAGAAGAGCAGCCTGGGAGGTGAGCAGTACAGCAGTCCTGATTCCGGTCCTGATGTGAGCCCAGTAGAGGAGCAGATCAGAAACCAAGATTAGTGCTGAAGGATGTGAGGAGATTGCCATCATATTATTTATTGGTATCCAATTTAATTCCATCTTTTCCATTTCTGCAACTCTTGATATTGTTTGATTCATGTATATACCATCCAAATTGTAACCGTATTTTGATTTTGTACATAATACAATCATTTTTATTATTATCACTATATGTGTGTTTTCTTTGTCACAACCTTCTTAAAGGGTTAGTAATACTTCGTTTTATCTTTATTTTATTTTGTAGGCATTAAAAAAACATGAAGAATGATATAAGTCTTAGCTCTCAAACCTTTATGGTTTGAGAGATATTCACAAGCAAGGTTTCCCCTCCCGCCCCTTTTACCTAGTGTAAGCCATCTCTTCTCAGATGTGGAATCCAGTCCATACACCAGACAGATAACAGCAGGGGACAATATTCTTCCTATGAGAACAATGAAAGCCCTGCCCCCCTTGACAAGTTTTTCCCTTTTGAAGATTGTCCCACTCTGCAGTCTACCTGGGCACCTCCCTTCTGCTCTGGCTGAGCAGTGTTACATCAGTAAAAGGGACGGGAGGGGGATACTTTGTCATTGAATTACTCTTGAACTACAACTCTGACAGAATTGAAATAACACTATCCAAAGTCCAAATAATTAGAGCTGCTTTTATTATGAAACATTACTATCCCTTTAAAAGAATAATTGTACCCTTGGTAAGAGAGGCTATAGAATTTCTTACACAATGAATCTAAAATGAGCTGGGTAGCCACATATTGCTCAGCCCTTGTGTAAGTACAAAGAACTATAGACATGAACGATTATCATAGTGGCACAGCTGGAAGTTCTATGCAATGGTTTTTAATTAGACACATGGCTGCCACATCACAGTGAGGGAGAACTTGGGACACAGCTGGAATTAAGTTGTTTCTTACCACAAGGTCTGAGAAAAAAAAAAGTTCACCACAAGGGCGAAGCTGTGCCACACTGCTGCTAGTACATATAAACTGGTATTTAATTTTATTCATAGTATATTGCTACCAACACATTTAACCCTTGGTGTATTGAATTAACATTTCTTATAAACTATAGAGGTTTTACACTTTATACATTGACACTATTATTGTAAAATCTGTTCTATTTATTCAAATTGCTACTTTCTAATGAAGGAGTTATATCAGGCACACAAGAAGACACTCACCTATATCACACTTGATGGATGGAACAAAGCCTACAAGCAAGATGGCAGGCTTTGAGTACTTCCTCTTTTATACATCTCTGTAGAAGTGGTGAAAGTCATCACGAGAGGAATCAGGAAGGAAGAAGGAAAAGGAATCTGAATGGACAGATCACAGCCCACTACCATATTATATGTGCAGTATCAACCAGAAAACCCCAAGTAAGAGTATACCCAAAGGGGGCATATTCAGAATTTCTGTGTATTATAAAACAAGATTACAATGGAAATGACTATTTACTTACGATTGCCTGAGAGATACGATGCTGTCAGTGCCTGGAGATTTCTCTCTGTTCAATGTAGTATCTGTATTGATAGACTGTTGAGTTGAACACTTCTTGTGCCCCCTTAGTTTAGTATATACTGAACTGCTGAAACATTGTCTGAGCGTATTAGTACTGCTTGTTTCGTGAGGTTGCTCTGAAAGCGTCAGAGTGATTTCCAGACTGCAGGAGTTCTATAACATTTATGTGTAGACTGGTCTCCTGGACATACTAAGGATCGGACCTTTGATAAAGCTCCTGGTTGAGTCCTCCAGGACAGTTCCCGTCTGGTGGAGTGATGAACAAGAATTCTTTGAGCAAGATTGGAGGGGTTCTGTCGATAGAACTGTTGAAAGTTGTCCTGGGTTGACCTGGAATGTGTCCTGGCCAAAGGAATGGTTTGTTGGGCAGATGAGAGATGACCGAGTAGTTTGGAGAAGGTTCTGGCAGTGTGCAGTTTTCTTTGAAGAAAGAGTTTGACATGATCTACAATACGGCTCTGGAGGTCCACTGACAGGGTAAGCAATGCCCACTCTGGTGTTAAATTCTAAGCCTAGGAACACAAGGCTTTGATAAGGAGAGAGCATGCTCCTCTCTGTGTTGATTATCTAGCCTAGATATTGTAGTATATCCCTGAAGATTCTTGTGCTTCTTTCTGATAGTTGACATGATGTTTATATCATCAGGATGTCTTCTATGTAGGGTACCACCCTGACCTGATGGCTTCACCTTAATTTGAAGTACTCGGTATTGATAATGGCTTTTGCAGATGTGGAACCTGAGGTAAATCCTGTGGGCTGGTCTGACCATGATATGATAATAGGCATCCTTCAGATCTATGCGGGTGAGGAAGACCTGTGGTTGAATCAATTTTAAAGGAATAGTAATACTTAAAATGTAAAAAAGAAATATGTTGTGGGGTTTATCCCCCTGAGTAAAACAAGAGTATTCCCACTGCTGAAAGGTGTTTCATTCAACAGCGCCACTGTACAATTTCAGGCCACTGTGATATTGCACCTAAAAAATTCAACTTTGAAAATCAATAACTTTTGAATGAAACACCTTTCAGCAGTGGGAGTTCCCTTGTTTTACTCAGGGGAATAAACCCTACAACATATTTGTTTTTACATTTTAAGTATTATTATCCCTTTAAATACCTGCACATATCACCAGTCATCCATATTGGATTTCACTATTGATCACCATGTTCACATCGCAGGAAAAGTTTACTGCGTCTTTGATAGATGTTAAATCTTTAAGCAAACAGGATTTGGAAATGGAAGAATCAATCTTTTCTTTGAATTCTGATAGCCAAATCCGGAGCGTTCTGAATACGCAGGCCATGGCCGTAGCAGTCTTCATATTTTGACCACTGTTGGAAAACTGTCGTTTGAGTGCCGCATCTGCCCGTTTGTCCATAATATCTCTAATGAGGTACCATCTTCTAGAAGCAAAGTGGTTTTCCTGGATATCTGGGCAACCGCTGCATCAACTTTTGGGGGGGCTAACTCATGAGCTGGTGTCTTCTTCTGTAAATGGATACATCCTTTGCATGCATCTGGATATCTGGGATCTCTTGTCTCCACTCTTCCATTCTTTATAAATAATGTCATGAACGGAACTGTGTACAGGAAACATTGGTGTTTCCTTTTTGTATCCGATGAAGGCTGTGTCTGTGATGTTTAAATCTTTTTGTGTTTCTGTTAATCCAAGAGATTTCCTCATGGCCCTAACTAAGCTGTATACTTTGTCAAGGCCAAATGATGCAGATTCTTCAGTGATTTCGCCTTTTTCTGTGGATGAAGGTCCTGATTCTATCTCTAACACACTGATGTCATCATCTTCATCAAATCTATGTGACGTACCCTCATCAGGGTCAGAAGTTCTGTGGCGTTTCCTGGATGATTCTTACATGGACTGAAAAGTCTCCTGCATAGATGCCTTCATCCATCCCAGGAAATCCTGAAACTGGGATGGAACTTCAGTATTAGAGATCTTTGCCATACATGTAGTGCAGAATTTTGCTGGGTCAGTAGCAAGTAACTTAGATTCACAACCTGCACATTGCTTGGTTTTTGACGACTTATCCTCTTTAGGGGTCTCAGCCGGCTGTTTTAGCTTTTCCCCTTTCTTATCTTTGGAATTCAACATAGTGGTATGATAGTGAGACACCAGGCAATAAATTGACCCGTCAATGCTGATAAGCAGAAGAATGAGCACCAGGATGTATAGTAATGTGATCAAGCTATATATATATAATATATATATATATATATATATATATATATATATATATATATATATATATATATAACTCTTAATATAAAGGCATAATAAGCATAGTATAATCAAAAATACATAGACTTACAAAGCCGTCCGTCCTCTCCACTGTGCGGTTTAAATGAGGCTGCTTTAATTCCGCTTCCACATGATGCGTCTCAAGCTGGAACGCACGCCAGCCTTACTTCCAGATAGTGGATCTAGCTTAGGTGCATCATCTCCATGCTCCCATGTCTGCCAGATAGCTCAGAAGCATTATGGGACCGCCGCGAAGGTGAACTTAAGCCTGTGGCTGCTCTGTTTTGCTGGATAGAGGAGGGGCACGGCAGAAATGATGGACCCATGCGACCCAGGCAAAGGAAAAGGGTATGTGGTCGATTTCAAAATGTAGCATGCGATGAAGGCATAGTACATGTAGAAAAAATAATAAACTTGCAGGAAGCCAAAATAGAGTTATATATGCAGATCTGGGATATATAAATATATATATATATATATATATATATATATATATATAGTTACAAATAGAGGTCTGGAATTTCAGAATAAAGATAAAACACACTGAAGTGAAATACAGTTTATTTAAACATGCAATGATTTGACAAGTGATGAAATACAAGAAACCACAACTATTTCCAGAGCTTAAGGAAAGAAAAAGGTACTTATCAACGGGAGAGCCTGGTCACACGAAACCATGTAATAAGACACAGGTGCACGGACAGAGGTGAGAATCAGGTACACACTCTTTCGTCCCAAATACGGCTCTAATATTATTATGTTGATTACAGGTTAAAATACAGGCTACGCCCTGTGATGTCTAACACTGCGCATGTGTGTTTGGTTACATGACGCTGAATATTGGAGATATCACTACCTGTCTCTCATAAACACTACGTAAGCTGCGCATGCGTATGTGCTTGGTTATATAACACTGAATATTGGAGATATCACTACCTGTCTCTCATAAACACTACGTAAGCTCGCAGTGCCTGCCCCTTTGCTGTTGCTAACCATAATTGCAGAGCATTAACCCCCAACTGACTGTGAGGAGATCACCAACAACCATCCCTTACACTCCACCCTTGGTCTCCTCACGTCGTATAGGTAAGTTGTGCACCTCCGCAGAAGTGGTACAACAACGAGAAAACAGCCACCAAATACGTTTTCATATGATATACACAATAAGAACTATGAGAAAGACATGCAACAGGGTCTGAAAGATGTCTGCAAACCAACCCCCACACCCCTGAACCAGTTGGCAGGATTAAGATTACCCAAACAATCCAGCCAGCCTGGCACTTCAGCGTGGTGCTCAGCTGCGAAGCGGTCCTTCAACCGTTCCACCTGTTGAATGTGAGCTTCAATGGCATTGGATACATCATCAGTTTGATTAACATAATGACAACAGGATGGGCCTACAATAGTACACATGCCCCCTTGGCTAACAGTAAGACAATCTAAAACAAAAGTCATTTGTGCTTATTGTCTATGAATCATTCTCAAATCTTCTGCGATTAAGCGAAAAGCATCATCATACAGTTCAGTAATATTATCAATTAACTGGGCCAGGTTTTGTATATAGTCAAAGTTCAAAGTCCTACTGGCGAAACCCGTGAACTCTAATCCCACTAATACCTGGTAACCACTTGATTCATATATCAAATAAGAGGTCTTCTGATGACCTTGTTGATGCCGGCTCCTTGCCAGACTGTGAGACGGATTACAGGCCATGGGCAAGTCCTCTGTGTTCATAAAAAACATGCCAGGGAGCATTTGACCTGCATAACATGCTCCCACAACTCCTTCAGGCAACCATTTGTAGGCTCGGTGGCCACAAATCCAACACACCGTTCCGGGCCAAATAAACCCTAGACCATTAATTATCTGGTTCAAAACCGGGAACATCAATGTTTGTTGGCTAGTCCAAAGGTCACGACCCTGTTTTTGATCCACAACTTGAACAGGCATTTGAAGAACAGTTTGTCCAGTAGAGGGAACTCTATGTGTGGCATTTGCAATCCATAAACGTGGTCTTTGTCCGGTTTTGTTTGCATATAGCTTAAAGTGAGCTTTTACACATGGCTTAGCAATTCCCACCTCAATTGGTGGTGCAGGGGTGGTGTTGGGCCAATTTTGTGGTACAGTGATATTGGGCCAATAACACCACATGGGAACCTGAACATGCTCCCATATGGGAATAAACACTGTGGTGGAATTGTATGTCGAGTCACTATATATCTTAGTCATGGCAGTCTCCCCAGCAGGCAGCGGCACCTCCGTTGGCTTTATGGACTTCAATAGCCATAGGGTCCGCGCTGATACAGGAATAGCAAAATAACGCCCAGCAACCGTTCCCGGAACATGTGAGCATGCCCAACAGTCTGATGCATTGGCAACTTTTGCCAGGCTCCAATGGGCTTGGAATAACGCATGCTCCGTCAAGTGCCGCTTGATACGAGATGTCACAGTTGTATTGGCAGCTGTAGGTATTCGGGTACATTGTCCATGGAGACCCCAGACAACCAGGACAATCATTGCAGTAAAGGAAAAAAGCCATGGAAGGACATCTTTTCTCCAAAACCAGGCTGTGATGGATGTTTTCTGCTCCATGTCTCCTGGTACAATCGGTCTCCCAAAAGGAAAGATCTGCATCATGGTAGAAGCAATAACCTGTAAGAGGGGACATAAATTGGGTTAGTTTCTCCTTCACACAATACCAGAAATGTAGCCCCTTGTCCCTGAGCCAGTATTTCTCCTGTCACTATATGTTTATGGCTTCCTGTGGGCAACACTCTCACCTTGGCACCCTCATTCAACAACTGAACTTGCTCAGTAATCTGTTGCACATCAGCCACAATGCCCACCCAACCTACCACTGTGCCTACAGGCACTGTCCCAGTAGCCACAGGAGTAATGATCACAACATATTCTTCACCATCCTTCACTTGCATGACCTCACTCCATGTACACCACTCACAAATCATGGCATGGGTTATGAAACACAAGCGAGACATAGGGGTGACACCTACAATGCCAGTATTACACACCACACCCCCTTCCTCTGTTTCTTCCTTTGTAATCTGTCTGGGTGCCGTAATTATCACTAAGTTACTTTGGTCTCTCAGTAACTTTTTCCGAGTTCGAATAACCACCCTGGGTAAACAATCCTGGGCATTATGCCCATACCCAAACATTCGCTCCAAAGGGGTTACATCTCGGATAAAGCGCCCATTTAAAATGCTGACACCCTCATCCAATACTTTGTCCCACCCCTTAGAGTATGTGTTGGAGTCATCTTGCGCATTTGTTCCTTCAGCAAACCATTCATTCTTTCAATGAGACCCGCAGCTTGCGGGTGATAGGGAATATGGTACTGTCACGGTTTTTGAAGACTCTCAGACTTAAGGTTTGGTAAAAATGACTTAACTTTATTAAAAGTTAAAGGCAGTCCCTGTAGGGTAAACATACATAACAATACAACAGTAATAGAATATACAATAGGTTCTACCAACAGTAATAAAACATACAATAGGTTCTACCGGCCTTGCCTAAATACCGGGCAAGGCAACCAAAGTGACAGTTTAATGACAGGCTCTACCGGCCTTGCCTATACCGGGTAAGGCAATCGTGAGATGACGTATACCGGTTCTACCAGCCTTACCAATACTGGGCAAGGCAGCCCAATGGCATGCAAAATGTAGGCTCTACCGGCCCTGCCAATACCGGGTAAGGCAACCTTAAAGATGGTGATATACAAGGTTCTACCGGCCTTACCAATACCGGGCAGAGCAGCCCAAAGGAGTACTGTAGTAGGCTCTACCGGCCCTGCCAATACCGGGTGAGGCAACCTACAGGATGGTGTCGTCAAGGTTCTACTGGCCTCACCAATACCGGGCAGGGCAGCCTGAGCAAGTAGACCAGCTGTCAGGTGACTAAGACAGCAGAGAGCATAAGTATAGAGGTCTAATCAGCAGAAGTCTATTGTCAAGGATAATCAGACAACTGCAAGGAGGTGGACAGCGACTGACCATAGTACTGGATGTACAGGAGCAAACCAACGTCCGCACGTTGGGACTAATAGTAAATAGTGCCACCAGGTTTCATGGAGCAAACCAGCGACCGTACGCTGGAACCAACAGTGTAAATCGCAACCAGTCTAGTGGAGTAAACCAGCGTCTGCACGCTGGGACCAACAATGTATATCGCAACCAGGTTTAATGGAGTAAACCAGTGTCCGCAGGCTGGGACCAATGATGTATATCACAACCAGGTTTAATGGAGCAAACCAGCGTCCACACGCTGCGACCAACAATGTATATCGCAACCAGGTTTAGTGGAGTAAACCAGCGTCCGCACGCTGGAACCATCAATGTGTATTGCAACCAGGTAGTGGAGCAAACCAGCGTCCACACGCTGGAACCAACAATGTATCTCGCAACCAGTCTAGTGGAGTAAACCAGCGTCCGCACGCTGGGACCAACAATGTATATAGCAACCAGGTTTAGTGGAGTAAACCAGGTTTAGTGGAGTAAACCAGCGTCCGCACGCTGGGACCAACAATGTATATCGCAACCAGGTTTAGTGGAGTAAACCAGCGTCCGCACGCTGGAACCATCAATGTGTATTGCAACCAAGTAGTGGAGCAAACCAGCGTCCGCACGCTGTAACCAACAATGTATCTCGCAACCAGTCTAGTGGAGTAAACCAGCGTCCGCACGCTGGGACCAACAATGTATATAGCAACCAGGTTTAGTGGAGTAAACCAGCGTCCGTACGCCAGAACCTTCAATTTGTATTGCAACCAGGTTAGTGGAGTAAACCAGCGTCCGCATGCTGGAAACAACAATGTGTATGCAAATAGCGAGGAGAACAATGTCGCCGAAGCGACAGCTGGAGCACGAGACTCAGACACTCGTACAAGTTAACCCGCACGGTGCTGGAGCACAGGAACCCCAGAATACAGGCACACAGGAACGCTGGAACTCTAGAAACACCGGAACATAAACATACAGGAACACTGGAACACCGGAACGTAGCATACAGGAACACTGGAAACAGGCCCAGAGATCTGACAAGCAGGTCAGGCAGAGTGGAGTCAGAAACATCACAAAAGGGCAACCTGAAAGTGCTCACCCTGGGTTAAAAAAGGCTGTATGAGGAGGGCTAAAGACAGACAGCCAATCCCGTATACTCAGCAAGTGACAGACAGAGAGCAGCACGAATCACAGGCACCGTGATAGGTACACCCAATGTACATCCTGAGTTTCAGTCCAGTCTTTAATCATTTTTCCGGCAAAATGATTTCCATTATCTGTTTGAATCTCCCTTGGTAATCCGTAGTAGATATACCACAATCAACCCTGAGTATGTGTCTACTGCAGTTGCACAATACCGCACTTGTCCTACCCCAGGTGGTAAGGGGCCAATGAAATCCAACTGCCAGACTACTCCACTTTGTATTCCACAATATATTTGTCCAGGAATAGCCTTAAGTTTTCTCTTTTGTACTGCTTGACACACAGGACACTTCTCCACAATGTCTTTTGCTTGTTTGGTAGTCAATGGAATACCTTTGTGATTAGCCCACTGGTATGTAGCTAACGCTCCTCTATGTCCTCCTTGATGATGCGCCCATTCTCCCAAGTGCACCACCTCTTCCACATCTTGTGTCGCTATTTGAGCCAGGTTATCTGCCATTTAATTCCCTGGCAGTCCAGCATGTCCATTCACATGACCCAAGGCAATAGATCGGGTATGGCCATATTCCCATAATTTCTGCCAGAGATAAACACCGCCCCACAATGGTTTGCCCTTGAAAGTCCAATTGTCTTGTTTCCAGTTGGCCATCCACGTTGTCAATCCTTTATAGACAGCCCAGCTATCCGTATAAGTGTATAATGGTCCTGTTGTTTCTTCAATGACCATTGCTACTGCTTTTAATTCAGCCAATTGACTAGACCCTCCTTCACCAGTTTCATGCAAGACCCAGTCAGTTGTGGGTTGGTAGGCAGCTGCCACCCAAACTCGCCCCTTTGTAGTTATAGTAGCAGACCCATCCGTGAACCAGGCCTGTTCTCTTTGTTCTGCTGTTAGCTTATCCCATGCTTCTGCTTCTTTATATGGCCCACCACAAACTTGGATTGGTGGTAGCTCTTGTTCCACGGCTTCAAAGTTAACAGCACCCGCCAGGCGTTGATTGATGTCAGAGGTTTCTTGTCCAGTCATATTTCCTCTTTCACCCAGGTACCATTTCCATTTCTGTAGTGTCTGCTTCTGAGCCACTGCAGTGCGGGCTGCAAGGCCTTCTTGACGCACCCAGCCGCTAATAGGCAAATCAGTTCTCACAGTCACTGGCTGTAAACCTGTGGTACCTTCAGTATGTTGCAAAGCAGTATATGCTGCTGTCTCTCCAAAGGACTATACTTCCTTTGTGCCGGAGTAAACTGCTTTGACCAAAATCCAATGGAAGTCTTCCGCACCCCAGCAGTGGCAGACTTTTGCCACAGTCCCCAGGACATGCCATGATCTGTCATAGATACATCCAAGATAAAAGGTTGGTCAGGGAGTATGGGTCCCAATTTGTTGTTGACTCGCACAGCTTCTTTGGCTAGAAGCAAGGCTTCCTCTTGTTCTTTACCCCAAGTGAATGCTGCTCTTTTCCGTGTCACATTATATATGGGACGTAATAACAGGCTTAAATGAGGTACAAATGATCTCCAGAAGCCAAAAATGCCAAGCAATGCTTGTGCTTCCTTAACATTCATTGGTGCTTTTAGATTGCTAATAGTATTCAACACAGGCTGAGGAATACTTTTCTGGGCTCCATGCCACACCATCCCCAAAAACTTCACCTGCTGGGCAGGGCCTTGGATCTTCTTCTCATTAACAGCCCACCCTTGGTGTTTCATCCACAGTAACAGAGTGTCCAAGTCTTTGGCCACTTGTTCTTCTGTTGCACCAGACAGCATGATATCATCAATGTAGTGATACAGAGTACACTGTAGAGGCTTCATGGCTTACAAGTCTCTGGCTATTAGTCCATGACAAATAGTAGGTGAATGGACATACCCCTGTGGCAAAACCAGTAAAGTGTATTGTTGTCCATTCCAGGTAAAAGCAAACTGATCTTGGGATTCTTGAGCAAGGGGTATGGAAAAGAACGCATTGGCTAAATCAATAACAGCATGCCATTGCCCTGCGGTCTGTGCGATCTTTTCCACCAAGGTAATCATATCTGGTACTGAGGCACACAGCGGGGGCACTACTTTATTAAGTCCTCTTTAATCCACAGTCATGCGCCAACTGCCGTCTGGTTTCTTCACAGGCCATATTGGACTGTTGTATGGACTGATTGCAGGCCTCAGCACGCCTGCTTGCAACAAGCCTTGTATATGATCTCCTTGTATTCGATACTGTTTCAACTTCACTGGCTGTGAAGGTGGAGGAATGTACACTGGGGTCCAGTTTGCATGCCCTCTGACTATTGGCTTAAGTGCTGAAAGACACAAAGTATGAATAGCAGTGCCAAATGTATAACAACCTGTCTCTGTGTATACTGTCTGCCCCTTTAAGAGGTCCATACCCAAAATATTATCCGGTAACTTGGACACCAGTATCTCCGCTGGAAAAATAGGACCCTTTCCTATCTGCATTTCACACTGTACTCGATACACAGGTGTTTTCCGTCCTCCCAACCCCTCAACTGTAACACTACCTGTAGTGTATTTTGTATTCCTGGCATTGCTGTGAAACAAGGACACTTCTGCCCCAGTATCCAGCAAAGCCAGTACATACTGTGGTTTCTTCTGTTGTCCCCAATATAAAGTCACATGTACATATGGGCGGCGGTCCCCTGCTTTCAATGCTGCTATGTGGAAAACAGTAGGGTTTGGGGACGGGGACCGGCCAATACTTTATAATGGTTTAGGCACTGTCCATGTCCATTGGTGTTCATGCAATGCCTCAAATGCTTCCGTGTATGGGGTAGTCTTTGGAGGGGGTGGTGCTGTAGGCGTTACGGGCAGTGCGTCAGTTGGTGCTACGTCACCCTCCCCTCCTACTTCTACATCACTCGTTGCCACCTTTTTGGGTCTGGCAGTTTGTAACTTCCCTGTTTGCTTCAATTCCTGCCAGCATTTCAACAAGGCATTTGTAGGTATCCCATCAATCTCCTCCTTGGGGACCCCACTCGCCAACAAGTCTGCAAACAGTTGTCTACGGTCAATATTCACCCTGGTCCCACCTCCACCTGCCTTATTGTCAACGGATCGATTCTTCGCCACTGGCTGTGTCTGACCCTGGTCCAGTGCACTCAAACGTTCTATAAGACCAGTGGCTGAGTACACTGTAGCACCAAAGGTATGCGCACCCAGTAAAGCGAACAGTGGAGCCTTATACCTGGGAGGAGCACACTGCAACAATTTGTTACACATCAACGGTACAAACTGCTCTGCATCCGGACCTTGCCAATCTTTCTTCACTCCAATGCTTCCTTGCTCACCTATTATCCGCTGACACCCAGCCACATATGCCATCTCTCGCAATCTCTGAATTCCATCCCCCAAAGTAGTCCAGGGCATGAGATCTATTAACTCAATTGGATGTTCATGCACCTGTGCTATGGAATCACGCATCAAATGCGACAACGTAAAGGGCTCATTTGTAGCCCTAGCTCTTCGCATTTGCAATCTGACCAAAGGATCTACACAAATATTACCCAACCCAACTGCTTCATCCTTGGTCAATGTCACACATTCACCACCAGCGTTCCAAGCACGCAGAAGCCATGCCAACAAATTTTCATGCATAGTTTGTTTATATGCCTTTCCTAATTCTGCTAACTCTTTAGCTGAATAGGACATTGTTTCCTCTGTATATTGTTCCTGTGCGGCAGTGGAAGCAGCGGGCTGTGCAGCAATCGCATCCTCTCCAGCTGCTTGGGACTGAGAGGTTTGCAAACGGTTAGTCAAGTCTTTCCGCTGCTGCTTAGTAACAATAGGTTGTGCCCCATATTGCGGAGCATCTGTTTGATCATCTGATTCGCTTTCTGCATCAGATGACCCATCCCATGTATACACTTCATCCCATTTTTCCTCCGCCACTAGGGTTCGAACGTGGACAGTGCTCTGAGGAGACATCACCCTACTGTTCCCTCTCCGTCTCCTTCTTGTCTTTGACACAGCACTGACCACATACGAAGCAAAACTGTCCCCCATCTGTTCCAATCTCTTTTGTTGTTCCAGCACAGTACTTTGCATCATAATACATTTATGCTCTAAATCCTGATTAGCACGTTCCAGACCATCATAGTCCTTCTGCAAATCTTGCAAAGCCTGAAACAATAGCCACCCTGTATGCGCGGCTGCTTTTTGTTCTGCAGCAGAATACCGAGATAGATCCAATCTGAGAGCAGCTTTCTGCGGCTCTGCCAGCTTGTGTCCATCAACATATTTATACAATTCTCCGGTGATTGGGAACCATGGTCCCAGCTCTGCCCATGTTGACACTGGTGCTCTCTCGCACCTACTCCCTTTACGGGTTAATTTCCTCAGTTTTTTAAACATGTCTGCACACACTTCTTATCTTTAGTGAAATTCCAGACCCCACTTCTGCTACCACGTGTTACAAATAGAGGTCTGGAATTTCAGAATAAAGATAAAACACACTGAAGTGAAATACAGTTTATTTAAACATGCAATGATTTGACAAGTGATGAAATACAAGAAACCAGAACTATTGCCAGAGCTTACATCAGTAAAACAGACTCTGCAATACAGAAAAAGGAAAGAAAAGAAAAAGGTACTTATCAACAGGAGAGCCTGGTCACACTAAACCCCGTAACAAGACACAGATGCACGGACAGAGGTGAGAATCAGGTACACACTCTTTCGTCCCAAATACAGCTCTAATATTATTATGTTGATTACAGGTTAAAAAACAGGCTACGCCCTGTGATGTCTAACACTGCGCATGTGTGTTTGGTTACATGACGCTGAATATTGGAGATATCACTACCTGTCTCTCATAAACACTACATAAGCTGCGCATGCATATGTGCTTGGTTATATAACACTGAATATTGGAGATATCACTACCTGTCTCTCATAAACACTACGTAAGCTTGCAGTGCCTGCCCTTTTGCTGTTGCTAACCATAATTGCAGAGCATTAACCCCCAACTGACTGTGAGGAGATCACCAAAAACCATCCCTTACATATATATATATTTTTTTTTTTATGGAGTTCTGGGGCGATAAGCCTCCGTCCTCCAGCTTGGTAGGACCAAATAAAACTGAGCAAATGAGGAGGAGCAGAAGTTTTTTATAATTTATTGGTCCTACCAGCTGGGAGGTGGAGTCAATACCCACAGTCACTGCTGTGGATTGGACACAGAGGAAAAGGGAACTTTACTTAACTTTACTTGCTAATATCTCCCAAAAAGTTTGGAAGATAAGACTTATATAATTTTTAATGTTTTTTTAAGGACTACAATATAAAGGGTGAAATTTACTTACCGATATCTCCTTTTCTTCTCTGTATCTCCCCGACACAGGAAACAGTGGGCTTTATCTCCCGCCTCCAGCTGGTAGGACCGAAATATTTTCTATAAAACCTTACTCCACTCCTTCCGCTCCAGTTATCTTGTATTAGCCAAGCTGCTTGATCTTGAAAAAGAAATTAACATGATTAAGGGTGGGTGTGTCGGGGTGATACACAGAAGAAAAGGAAATATCGGTAAGTAAATTTCACCCTTTCTTCTGTGTACTCCCCGGCACAGGAAACAGTGGGATATACCAAAGCCACATATAGGGAGGGAATAATCAAGTTACTATATTCTGAACTCATATATTCACATATATATACTCCATTATCTACAGGCATACATACTCATGTAACATAATTTATATGACATAAGCCACTTCTTACCAGAAATTAGGAAGGAATCACTGCTTGTAGTACTTGACGTCCGAACTTGGCTTCAGCTGACGAGCTTACATCCAATCTGTAATGTCTAATAAAGGTAGACATGGACGTCCAAGTGGCTGCTTTACAAATCTCTACAGGGGAAGCACTTGCCCTTAGAGCCCAGGATGTGGAGATTGCTCTGGTGGAATGAGCTTTTATCTTAATAGGTGGAACTAAGTTCCCCTCCTTATAAGCCTCAATTATACATTGCCTAATCCACCTAGCGATTGATGGTTTTGAGGCAGCTGTACCTTTCCCTTTCCCTTGAAAATGTACAAAAAGGGAGTCAGAGGAGCTAAAATCCCTAGTCCTGTCCAAATAGGTTGATATACACCTGACCAAGTCTAGGGAATGAAGCCTAGCTTCTTTATCACCTGATGGATTACTACAAAAGGAAGGCAAGATAATTTCATGATTTAGGTGGAAATTAGAAACCACCTTGCCCCTAAAACTAGGCTTCATCTTTAGGACCACCTTATCCTGATAAGAGCCTGAAGCTCATTAATCCTTTTTGCAGATGTAATGGCTGTCAGGAATACCGTTTTCCATGTCAGATGTTTGATAGAAATCTGATCCAGAGGTTCAAAGAGATGAGAATCTACCAGTTGATGTAATACAATATTTAAATCCCAGGTTGGGATTACTTCTCTAATCCTTGGACGAGTCCTCTCAACCACTCTGATGAATCTCTTTACTATGTCCTTTTCAGCCCAATGTTTCACCAGTACTGCTGAAAGGGCTGATACTTGAACCTTCAGGGATGCAGGACTAAGGCCCATGTCAAATCCCTTCTGTAGAAATTCTAAGATCGTTCCAGTGGATACATTCTGTTTTGATATTTTGTTTTTAATACACCAGCCTCTGAATGTCTTCCAGATCCTATCATATATTTTATTAGTGGAAGCTTTCCTACTGGCAATAATAGTGTTTGCTACTTTTCCTGAGCAACCTTTTGCTATTAAGTGCTGCCACTCAACCTCCATGCTGTTAGGCGGAAAATATCCGGATTCGGATGAAGGAATGGTCCCTGATGTAGTATGTCTCTCCTGTTTGGAAGTCTCCACGGATCCTGGCATGATAATTTCACTATTTCCGATAGCCATGACCTTCTTGGCCAGTTGGGGGCAATCAATATGATCTCTGATTTGTCCATCGTCACCTTTCTCAATACTTCCCTTATTAAGGGTATGGGTGAAAATACATAAGCCAAGGAGAATGTCCATGGGTGTTTCAGTGCATCCTGGGCTACTGCCTTCTTGTCTTCCCACCTGGAGAAAAATTTCTTGCATTTTGTGTTTTTCTGTGTTGCCATGAGATCTATTATGGGTTTCCCCCATTTTTCTATGATCTACAGATACACCTCCTGATTTAGGGACCATTCCCCTGGATATATCCTTACCCTGCTTAGATAATCTGCCTTGATGTTTTGTACTCCCGCAATGTGGGAGGCAGACAGTGCTTTCAGATTTCTTTCCGCCCATCTGAATATTGGGTAGATTTCCTTGTTTAAGGTCAGGCTTCTTGTTCCACCTTGGTTCTTTATATACTGGATGGTTGACATGTTGTCGGCTCTAACGTGCACTGCTTTGTTTTGTAGAAGTTTTTGGAAGTGGAACAGTGTGTATTTCACCGCTCTTATCGCCAGAATATTTATGTGTAATTCCCTTTCTGCCAGTTTCCAACTTCCCTGTACTATTCTTGTGTCCCAGGTTCCTCCCCATCCCATGGGGCTTGCATCTGTGTATGTAATCTCCCATTGATGGTCTACTAGTGGGGTGCCTTTTACCAGATTTTTCCTCTTTGTCCACCATATCAGACTTCTTCTGACTTGTGGAGGAATGAGGATTGTTTGATGGATGTCTATCACGGTCCCCGTGATCCCCTGTCAGTCACTATGATGGTACCTGTGCATTGGAGCAGGGTGATTGGCCCGCCCAGGGTGTTCCTTCATATACTGGGCCTATGACATCTGTCAGATGCCCTTTCGTGGTGTTCCTGAGCTTGCGCCTTCTTGCTGTGTTCCTGCGTTCCTGTGTACCGACTTGGCTCGTCTGACCATTCTCTGTTTCTGCTCCGTGATCTGATCCGGTTTTGGCTGACGTTCCTGCTCCGTGATTGACCCGGCTTTGGCTGACGTTCCTGCTCCGTGATCCGACCCGGTTCTGGCTGACGATCCTGCTCCGTCATTGACCCGGCTTTGGCTGACGTTCCTGCTCCGTGATTCGACCCAGTTCTGGCTGACGATCCTGCTCCATGATTGACCCGGCATTGGCTGGCGCTCCTGATTCGTGATTGACCCGGTTCCGGCTGAAGCTTCCTGCTCTTCATTTGTATCCTGTGTTCCTGTGTATCCCGATCGCCTACCTGCGACATTCTGAACTGTGCTTAGTAGTGCTCTGTCTAATCACTTCTCTGCTGAGCTGTGCTGTGGCCTCCGTTAACGAGCTGTTGTAGCCTTGCTGAGCAGTAGTCTCCGTGTCTGAACCTGCCCTATACCTTGCTGGGTGTGTTGCCTCCATTATTGAGCCTACCTCCGTACACTTACCAAGCGCTAGTGCGATCCATCCAAGCCTATTAACACTTACTGAGCCGTGTCTTCATGACCTAGCCAATCCGTTTACACAAGCAGAGCAGTTTCCGTTCCGGTACGTGGGCTGTACCGTGGTTGCACCTCCCGGTGCTAGTGGCCTCCTGTTTGCTCTTGCAGTGTGTTGTTCTGTGACGGCACCGGAAGGGTGTCTCGGCTCTGGTCTATTGCTTAGTGTGTTTCGCTATCTACCGCACTACCTGTGCGAGGGCTCGTTATTGCTTGTGCAGTGTTGATTCAGACTGGCACCCAGTAGGTGGCCTGGCTCTCCTCTCCGTTGGTACGCAAGGTACTTCCATTTGCGAGTGCTAAGGGCATTTCAGGTTCTGTTCCTTTGCTCCAGCAGTGGCTGTCATCCATCACACTCCTCTAAGGAGGTAATCGCTCAGCTCTGGTTATATCTGTGCTGTCTACTTGGGCGTCCTATTAGACAGCGATCTGAGAGTGATTCTGTTCAGGCCTACTACATATGCCTGTAGCACCATCAAGAGAATTATAGGGTCACCTGGGCGTTGGCTGATTTCCATCATAGAGACTGATCAGTGGTTTACATATTAGCCCTTGTTTATTCAGATATTCAGTCCATTCATGTCTGGTTATACGTAGTTGATTCTGTCTTTGTCACTACTGTTTATGCCTGACCTGGCCCCCAGGGGCACTATACCTTGTTTTTATTTCAATAAAACTGTGTTTTTTCTTAAACCCCGTCTGAGTGTCAGAAAACCGTAACAATGTCCTGCTGTGCAGACCAATTTCTTAGAAGATGAAGCTGTAATCTTCTTGTGTGATATCTCGACCATGGAACTATTTGAATGATTGATGTCATCAGCCCCAAGATTTCCATTATTCTCTGAGCCGTGTGTCTCTCTTTTTTCTTGAATTCCAGAATTCTCCTTATAACGTTCTGGATTCTGTCTTCTGAAAGTGTTGCTAGGGCCCTTAGGGTGTCTAGTCTTATCCTCAGAAAGAGAAGATTCTAAGTGGGAGAAAACTGACTCTTCTCTGCATTTATTAGCCACCCTAGTTCTGTTAGGTGGTTGATCACAGTCTGAGTAAGATGTTGTGCCATTTCTTCTGACTCTGTGATGATAAGAAGATCGTCTAGGTAGGGTATGATCTGGATTCCTCTTACTCTTAATATTTCCAGAGCAGCTTCCAATATCTTTGTAAATGTTCTGGGAGCGGTTGATAGACCAAACGGGACACAACTGAACTGATAATGATTTCCTTCTGTTGCAAACTTGAGAAACCTTCGATCATCCGTCCTTACTGGAACATGATAATATGCCTCTTGTAGGTCTATCTTTGTTAGGAAGTTGTTGGGGCACACCGACCTGATCACTGTATTTATTGTTTCCATCTTGAAACGCCTTTGTCTCATCTGGCTGTTGAGTGATTTCAGGTCTAGAATTATCCTGTAAGCTCCTGATGGTTTCAGTACTGCAAATAAGATGGAATAGACTCTAGAATGTCTCTGATCCATTGGCACTTGTTCCACAACCCTTCTGCTGATTAACTTCTGGATTTCCAACCTGAAAAGTTTTGCCTTCTGAGGATTCCTTGGCATTCTTGAATGTCTGAAACTCTGTTTCCTGGGGGTTTCTTTGAACTCTAGTGGATATCCTGTCTCCAGGATCTTGTTTACCCATATGTCCTTGGTCTTCCAAAGATGCCTGAAACTGTGAAGACGACCCCCTACTTGACATGGAGACAGGACCCGCTGAATCTCAGAATTCTTTTTTGAAAGGCATCTTCTTGGAAAATTCTCTTCTAAAAGATCCTCTAGTAGGTTGGTTTGACTGCTGCCTTCTTCCTTCTCCTTGTCTACTTTGATGGTATCTTCCTTGGGTCCGAAAGGAATAATTTCTGGATCTGTACTGTGTGGAACCTACCGGGGATGATCTGTGTTTTTTCGCCTGAGGTAAAAAAGCACTCCGTCCCCCTGTCAACTTTTTTATTATTTCCTCCAACTGGTCTCCGAACAGCATTTCTCCTTTAAATGGTAAGATAATTAGCTTGTTCTTAGAAGGAACATCAGCTCCCCATGATTTTAACCAAAGTGCTCTACGTGATGAGACTAATAAGGCTGAGGTTTTTGCCGCCAGTATAACTGAGTTTAGAGAGGCGTCACATATAAAACTATTAGCTTCTTTAATGATGGCTAGCTCCTTTAATAGCTTTCATCTAGACACAGAGGAAACTATATTTTCCTCTAAGGTGTTTAACCAGATTCTCATGGTTCTAGAAACCGATGCTAAAGCTGTAGCTACTTTGATATTATTACCTATAAGGGCATATTGCTTTTTTTTAGCACTGCCTCCATCCTTTTTTCCATTGGATCAATCAAAGGCTGAACCGTCCTCTAATGGAATAGTAGTAGGTCTGGCTAAACAAGACACCGCCGCATCTATCTTAGGGGGGGTTTGACCAAAATTTCACATCGTCTTCCAAGAAAGGATACATTCTGGAAAATCGCTTAGCTACAGTAGTTCTTTTTTCTGTTCTTTTCCATTCTTCTAGAACTATATTAGAAATAGAGTGATGCACTGGAAAAAACCGTGCACTATTCTGATTCCCCAAAAAGGCGGCATCCATAATGTTTAGGTCTTTCCGTTCTTCTTCAATACCTAATGATTTCCTAATGTATTTTACAAATCCGTCTATTTTCTCTAGGGAGAAGGAGCCTGTTCCCTCAACTATGTCCCCTTCTTCCTCGGATGAATATTCAGACGCATCCTGGCTATTTCCCTCTTCCATATCTTTAATGGATGATGTACCTTCTCCTGGATCCTCCATTCTGCTTCTTTTTCTAGGATTTGCAGCTTCCTGCATGGCTGAAAAGGTTTCTTTCATTGAAGTCTGCATCCATGATATAAAGTTTTGAAATTGCTGTGGTATTTCCTGTCCTGAAGCCTTTTTTAAACATTCTAGTCATAATTTGGATCCTTCTACTGGAGGAACCTTCCTGTCGCAGCCCATACAAACCCTAGCTTTGGGAGTCTTGGTATCAGAAACACTAGATTCCTTTGGGGTCCCAGAATCTCCTTTCTCCTTAGAGGAGCTAGTTTTAGCTGGGGTGGACATTACTCCACTCCTTCCGCTCCAGTTATCTTGTATTAGCCAAGCTGCTTGATCTTAAAAAAGAAATTAACATGATTAAGGGTGGGTGTGTCGGCGTGATACACAGAAGAAAAGGAAATATCGGTAAGTAAATTTCACCCTTTCTTCTGTGTACTCCCCGGCACAGGAAACAGTGGGATATACCAAAGCCACTTATAGGGAGGGAATAATCAAGTTACTATATTCTGATCTCATATATTCACATATATATACTCCATTATCTACAGGCATACATACTCATGTAACATAATTTATATGACATAAGCCACTTCTTACCAGAAATTAGGAAGGAATCACAGCTTGTAGTACTTGACGTCCGAACTTGGCTTCAGCTGACGAGCTTACATCCAATCTGTAATGTCTAATAAAGGTAGACATGGACGTCCAAGTGGCTGCTTTACAAATCTCTACAGGGGAAGCACTTGCCCTTAGAGCCCAGGATGTGGAGATTGCTCTGGTGGAATGAGCTTTTATCTTAATAGGTGGAACTAAGTTCCCCTCCTTATAAGCCTCAATTATACATTGCCTAATCCACCTAGCGATTGATGGTTTTGAGGCAGCTGTACCTTTCCCTTTCCCTTGAAAATGTACAAAAAGGGAGTCAGAGGAGCTAAAATCCCTAGTCCTGTCCAAATAGGTTGATATACACCTGACCAAGTCTAGGGAATGAAGCCTAGCTTCTTTATCACCTGATGGATTATTACAAAAGGAAGGCAAGATAATTTCATGATTTAGGTGGAAATTAGAAACCACTTTGCCCCTAAAACTAGGCTTCATCTTTAGGACCACCTTATCCTGATGTAAAGTTAAGTATGGACTTTGACAGGAAAGAGCCTGAAGCTCATTAATCCTTTTTGCAGATGTAATGGCTGTCAGGAATACCGTTTTCCATGTCAGATGTTTGATAGAAATCTGATCCAGAGGTTCAAAGAGATGAGAATCTACCAGTTGATGTAATACAATATTTAAATCCCAGGTTGGGATTACTTCTCTAATCCTTGGACGAGTCCTCTCAACCACTCTGATGAATCTCTTTACTATGTCCTTTTCAGCCCAATGTTTCACCAGTACTGCTGAAAGGGCTGATACTTGAACCTTCAGGGATTCCCCAAAAAGGCGGCATCCATAATGTTTAGGTCTTTCTGTTCTTCTTCAATACCTAATGATTTCCTAATGTATTTTACAAATCCATCTATTTTCTCCAGGGAGAAGGAGCCTGTTCCCTCAACTATGTCCCCTTCTTCCTCGGATGAATATTCAGACGCATCCTGGCTATTTCCCTCTTCCATATCTTTAATGGATGATGTACCTTCTCCTGGATCCTCCATTCTGCTTCTTTTTCTAGGATTTTCAGCTTCCTGCATGGCTGAAAAGGTTTCTTTCATTGAAGTCTGCATCCATGATATAAAGTTTTGAAATTGCTGTGGTATTTCCTGTCCTGAAGCCTTTTTTAAACATTCTAGTCATAATTTGGATCCTTCTACTGGAGGAACCTTCCTGTCGCAGCCCATACAAACCCTAGCTTTGGGAGTCTTGGTATCAGAAACACTACATTCCTTTGGGGTCCCAGAATCTCCTTTCTCCTTAGAGGAGCTAGTTTTAGCTGGGGTGGACATTTTCCTAGCTAGCTCTACCAATTAAAACTCTATACTTTATTATAACTTAATTAAAAACTACAAAATATGTGTAGAACTTCTCCTACCTTGTCTTCATCCTGCTGTCTGTTATATAGTATCTGTGTTCCATCATTGGAATGCACGCTGAGTGGCGCCATCTGTCTGCAGAAGGGATAAAGCTTGTCTGTTGCTGAGCCCTTCTTTTCTTGTCCACTCCCCCGTGTGCAGCACTGATGATGCGGCCTGCCTCTGACGTCATCCAGCCGCGTCCCACTTCTGCCTCGCTACCCTGTGCAACCAGGTATTCGGGCTTGGATGGGGGAGGAAAAGAGACACCAAGCGCTCTGCCGTTCATAGCTTCTCCGGTGCCTCCTATTCAGCCTGGTTGTGAAGGTAGGGGCACCGGAAGCATCTGACGCTGCCTGTAGCTTCTTCTATTTCTCCTCAACGCAGGAAACATCAAGGCTGCTCGCCTCGCATCCTCCAGCTGGTAGGACCAAAATAACTGGAGCGGAAGGGGTCGAGTAAGGTTTTATAGAAAATATTTCGGTCCTACCAGCTTGAGGCGGGAGATAAAGCCCACTGTTTCCTGTGGCGGGGAGTACACAGAAGAAAATAAAATTATTTTCAAGCAATACTGTCCCTTTTAAGGCGCGGAACTCAATTTTTTCAAAGTTAGAACTGAGAAATAAAAATACATGAAAATCACTAGAACATGTAATCAGACCCAGAAAACACTGAACCCAGTAGGGAAAGTGCCAATAACCACCCCAAAAGATGCCAACCAGCAGTTAAAGGGTTAATTTACCACACAGAGTTGCTCCAAACACTGACAAACATAACAGAAAGACCCAGCGAGTGCAGGAGTGTGCAATAAGAACTCCCAGGAATAACCCCTGTGCGGAGGGGCACTGTGGGACAAGTGGACCTTGCTCACCTTTCCTGCAGATCTTCTGTCTTCAGATTACCATGTAGTAAGAAGTAACCTCAGTGGGTAACTCCTGGGGAAGCACTTGGAATCAAGATTTTCCCCCTCAGGGCTTAAGGTCCACAAAAAGCACCTGGATACTGAGATAGCCACACCGAAGGGCATTGTCAGTTATGGTAATCCGCCTAATGGTGGTATTCCATATCTAACAGAAAAATAAAAAAGTTTCTAAAACCATAGCAGAACTGTTCTCTTGCCTGTGTTATATCTCCACCAAGGAACAAATCTTTCTGGATCCGTTTGGCTAGCTGCAGCCAAGAAGGGAAGGTAGGCTCCACCCCCTGCAGTCATTTCTAGAATTGTTCCTACCTACTTAAAAGGGGCGGATCGCCTACCCAAAGTTACCAGTAACCTGCATTGGATGGCAGAGAAAAGGAACATTGTGAGACATAGGAGGAGAGTCATGAAGCAGCTTGATTTCGGAAATCAAGATTGTGGAGAATTTGAGCAAGAAGAGAATGGTTAACCGTGTCAAAGGCAGACGATAAGTCAAGTAGTATAAGTACAGAAAACTGTCCTTTTGCAGTTTGGAGATCATTAGCCACTCTGCAGAGAGCTGTCTCAGTTGAGTGACCGCACCGAAAACCAGACTGCAAAGGGTCCAAAAGATTGTTAGAGTTGAGGAATTTGATTATTTGGAAGAAGACAAGGTGTTCTAAGAGTTTTGAGGTAAGAGGTAGAAGGGAGACAAGAGGGGTCAAGTTTAGTCTTCTTGAGTAGGAGTTTGATTTGTGTCTGTTTGAACGAAGAAGGGAAGGTGCCTGTGGAGAGAGAGAGGTGTTGAAAATGTGTGTTAATATAGGTGTAAGGAATGGCACAAGTGGTTTGAGTAAGTGGGAGGGCAAAGGGTCCAAGGATCAGGTAGTGAAGTGGGTGGATTGGAGAAGCTGAGAAACTTCTTCCTCTGATATAGGAGTAAAACTATCGAAGTATTATGAGGGCTGTTTGGGGAGAGAGTTCGGAGGCAGATGGAATAGTAGGAATCTGTTTTTGAATAGATTCCACCTTGTGCTTGAAGTGCTCTGCAAAACTTGAGGTGAACGTATGGGGTGACAGGAAGCTGTGGCAGGATGGAGCAAGGAGTCAAAAATTGCAAAGAGACGGCAACGGTTAGATTTGTTGTTGTGGATTAGTATGGTGTAGTATTCCTGTTTAGCTTTTGATAAAGCAGAATGTAGGCAGGAGAGCATAAATTTAAAGTGGATGAAATCTGCATGTGAGCATGATTTCCTCCAAAGGAATTCAGCAGAGCGAGTGAAAGAATGTAGGAAGTGGGTGTCGGAGTTGAGCCAGGGTCATGGATTGACTTGACGACTCTGTTGTAGTTTCAGTGGGGCAAAGGAATCAGTAGCAGAGGATAGGATTGAGTTGTATGAGTTAACAAGAACATCTGTGACAGAGATAGCTAAGATAGAGGAAAGATTGGAGTTAAGTGAGGTGCTCATCCCAGAGAGATCAAGTGAGCAGGTATCCCTTATAAATCTGTTGGGGGGAGAGATGGGGGGAGGGGCAGAGTGGGAAAGAGAGAAAGATATAAGATGGTGGTCTGATAAAGGGAATGAGGAAACTGTAAATGAGGAAAGATCCAAACTCTTAGTAAAGACAAGATCGAGGCAGTGACCAGCTTTGTGAATGACACAGTCAGTCCACTGCCGGAGATCAAGGGAAGAGGTAAGGTCTAGAAGACAGGAAGCCCAGGGGACAGAGGGGTCATCAATATGACAGTTAAAATCACCTACAATAAGGACAGGATTGTCAGTGGAGAGAAAGGGGGAGAGCCAGGATTCAAAATCTGAGAGAAAGTTTGAAGGAGAAGAAGAGTTAGCAGGTGGCCTGTATATTACAGCCACGTGCATAGACAGAGGGTAATAGAGCTGGACTGCATTTTACTTCAAAAGAAGAAAAGTGCAGAGATGGTGGTATTTAGAGGGTCTGGAAGCGGCAGCAGAGAAGGAGCCCTACCCCCCACCCCGACCAGTAGAACGAGGGGCGTGTGAGAAGCAGAACCCTCCCATAAGAGAGTGCAGCCTCCATAGCTGTGTCCTGTGCAGACAACCTAGTTTCTGTGAAAGCAAACAACTGCAGTGATTGCTCACAGAAAAAATCCTGAATGGGGGTTGTCTTGTTAACAATGGAGTGGGTGTTTAACAGAGCACAGGAGAAGGGGAGAAAGTAGGGTGAATAAAGAGGAATGTTAATGAGATTTGAGGGGTTGGAACCCCTGAAGTAGCGATGGGAGGAAATGGTAGACCGTGACTGATAAAAGGTGGGTATGGGGTTTGGGCCAGGATCAGTATCCACTGCAGCAAGCAGAAGGATAAGACAAAGGGCAGAAATATGGGAGGGGGATTTATATTGGTGTTTTGGGATAGGGAATGCAGAGGGAGAAGGGGTTAAAATCTGGAGACGTGTGTAAGAGAAGACAGGTGTGATGGGGGAGGAGAGAGGGGGAAATGTGGATGTAGGTGTGTTATATCACACAGTTTTGTGACTATATATATCTGTATTAATTATTTATATTGTTTAAGACTTAGATTTTTCCAAAGAGCATACAGAAATATAGTGACAAGGGTCAGTAAAACATAAAATTGCCAAGAGTGGCACCTCAGCTGTCATGGCTACACCCTTGTTGAGGTATAGATGGGGTGAAAGCAATCCTAAAGCCCCTTCTCCAGGCACTTGCTCCTGGAGTATTGTGACTGGTTTATCAGTTTTAATACCACTTTACTGACCTATTTAACCCCTTACATACTAGAAATGTATCTAATGCATTCTGAAGCAAAGTGTTGTAAACTTATCCAGCAACCAAGAAGTGAAGTACTTTTGTGTGTTTGCATGTTATATGCCAGGCAACAGAGGATGGGGTGGCATTATTGAAATAGGGATCGTAACATCTTGAATGCTAGAGAGGGTGCCAATTCATTCACTTTATTAGACTGTAAATGAAAAACGGCAGAGTGTAATAACGTTTTCTTGCTACACATCGTTATAAAAAAGAATAGAGAAGACTCGATTTTACTTGAATAATTAAACATTACTATCCCTTTAAAGCTATGTACTAACAATGTTGGAAAGGGAGGAACTTAAGTCCATTTTCCTGAGCATGCTATAAGTGATTGAGGTATTCAGACTTGCTTGCTTTAAAGTGTTAACAATGGTGGCGTGTGTCAACAGGTATATATTAAGGAAAAAGAACTTGTAGCGCTAACACACCATAAATATATATACATATATAATATAAATAAAATTCATAGATTTTCCTAAGCTAGTGACGGAAAGTCAGAATTTTATTAAAGACACGGAGGCGAGTATTATGCATATTCTCCTTCTTTACTTTTCTCAGCAGCAAAGTTCAAACAAACTTTTAAAAGAAAAACCAATACAAACTTGTTGACTGTGTAGCCCCGCCCTCACATATCAGTAACCAATCCCCATAAACACCAGATGTATATTATCCTTGACATATCTAACTTCTTCCTCTTTCTTTGGTGATTTGTTCTGGATAAACTTCATGACTTGTGTAGAACATCTTCTAAACCGGAACTTATAGATTTCCTGACGAATTCTCAGTTGAATTTAGCGATCAACCTAATGCAGACAAAGACAACAAATACAAAAGGGTAGGTTAAATCAGGGAGGGATAATACTCACCTCCGTGTCTTTAATAAAATTCTGACTTTTCGTCACTAGCTTAGGAAAATCAACGAATTTTATGGCAAGACCCGGAGGCTCATATTATGCAAGTTTAAAGCTGTAAAATAACATTATTGGATGCATGCTCAGCAGGTTTAAAATAAAAAGTTTTAAAGGTGGATTCGTTGGACCAATCTGCTGCTTTTAGGATATCGTCAAGTTTACCCCCAGATATGAGAGATTTAGAAGCCATAGCCCCCCGAGAGGAATGTGCTCCAAATCTCTCTGTATTGATACCTGCAGCTGTCATGATCCATCTAACCCATCTAGCCAAAGTAGTACAAGATACTGGTAAATAAGGTTTTACAAATGAAATCAGTAATTGATGGGATTCAGGATGTCTAATTTTGGAGGTCACTTCTTCATAAATTTTTAAGCACTGAACTACACATAATTGAGGTTTCTGAGGAAAAGAGGGATAAAATATTTCTTTAGTGGAAGACTTAGTTCTCCTAGAGATTCTGAAACGAATGCCCTCTGGTTCATAGGATTTATTGTTAATGTCCAAAGCATGAACATCAGAGACTCTACGAAATGAGATAAGACATAGAAGAATAGTTAATTTTGCAGAAAGTTGTTTAATAGAAAGATCTTTATTAGAGGGCCAAGATTCGATCAGTCGGAAAACTAAATTTACGTCCCAAAGTCCAGAATATTTAGGAATTGGGGATCTGGAAAGCCTAATACCTTTCATCAATTTACACACCAACGGGTGTTGTCCCACTGGTGAACCTTCAATATATTCGTGAGCGGCTGATATGGACGATCTATAACAGTTGATGGTTCTGAAAGCTTTGCTTTGTTGAAAACAATCGGAAAGAAAGTTAACAATTTCAGCTATATTGCAATGAACGGAATCCAAATTCCGTTCCAGGCACCAGCGTATCCAGTTTCTCCAACATGATTGGTAACATATTTTGTACCTGGTGCCCAGGCTTCGGAGATAAGTGTCTTAGCCGATTCTGAAAGGTTATTGATAGCTCTGAGACTCATGAAATTTTCCAAGCGATGAGATGAAGATGTTTCTGAAGAATCAAATTGTGTGGTTTCCCTGGCGGATCTTGAAGTAAGAGTGGATGAGGGGTTATGTAACGAGGGAAGTCTACTGACATCTCTAGAAGTAGAGGGAACCACGGTTGTGATGTCCAGAATGGAGTGACCAGGATGAGGGTCACTTCTTGTCTCCTTGTTTGTAAGATGGTCCTGGAGATCATGTTGAACGGAGGGAATGCGTATACCCCATTTGCCGGCCAAATCTTAAGAAAGGCGTCTGTGGCTAAAGCTTTCGGATCCGGTCTCCAACTGAAGAAGTTTGGTAACCGAGTGTTCAGTCTGGATGCAAAGAGATCTAGTGTTAATGGACCCCAGATGTTGTCTAGTATCTTGAAGGTATGTGTATGGAGTGTCCAATCGCTGAAGTCTGTAAGGTATCTGGAGTTCCAGTCTGCTATGGTGTTGGATAGACCAGGGATATATTCTGCTTGGACCAAAATGTTCCTGTCCAGGCAAAAATGCCCAAATTCTTTGACTAAGTTGGAGAGGATTTTGGATTTTGTCCCTCCCAAATGGTTTATGTATCGGACCGCCGATACGTTGTCCATTTTCAACAGGATGCAACAATTCAACGTGTTCTTTGTGAAGCTTCATATTGCGAAAAAGCCTGCTAATAATTCTAAACAATTGATATGCAGGTTCTTTTCTGACGGTGACCATTTTCCCCCTGTAGTGAACTGACCGCAACAAGCTCCCCAACCTAGAGTACTTGCGTCCGATTTGATGACTACCTCTGGAGACCTGTCAAAGATTGCTCTCCCGTTCCATGCCTCCATGTTTTCTAACCACCAGAGGAGTTCTGTTCGGGCATCTTCCGATAAGGAAATCAAATCCGAGTATCCCAGACCTCTGTTCAAATGTAGGGTTTTTAATCTTTGAAGTGCCCTGTAATGAAGAGGAGCTGGGAAGATTGCTTGTATAGAGGCTGATAGAAGACCCACTATTCTTGCTAATGTTCTCAGTGAAATGGTGTCGGATATTAGGATTTTCCTTATTTCCCGACGAATATTCTTTAATTTGTTTCGGGGAAGTTGTAGAGAAGAGTTTTCTGAGTTGACGACGAAGCCGAGGAATTCGATAACCTGAGTTGGTTGAGTTATTGACTTCTTCCAGTTGATAAGAAACCCCAGGTTGGAAAGCGTCTGAATTGTTAACTGAAGGTGGGTTCTGAGTGTCTCTTGATTTTGAGACATAATAAGGATGTCGTTGAGGTAAATTATCATATGGATACCCCTGCTTCTTAAAAATGAAACCACCGGTTTCATGACCTTTGTGAAGCACCATGGGGCTGACGACAGTCCGAATGGGAGACATGTAAATTGCCAAGTCGTCCCTCTCCATCGAAAACGAAGTAGGTTTTGTTGGTCTTGGGCAATGGGTATGGTCAAATAGGCGTCTTTTAGATCCAACTTGACCATCCAATCCGACGTAAGTCTAAGATCCCTGAGACAATGAATACCTTCCATTTTGAAGCGTCTGTAAAACACGAAGGCATTCAGGTTTCTCAGATTGATAACAGGACGAACTCCAGAATCTTTCTTGTGGACCAGAAAGATGCTGCTGATGAAACTCGGTTTGGAATTTGGGGCCTGGATAATGGCTCCTTTTTTCTGAAGCTCTAGAATTTCTAAGTCCACCATAATGAAATTCTCCTTTGAAAATTGGATAGAAGGAGGGATTTTTGATTGGAAAGGAGTGGAGTAAAACTCTATGTGGTAGCCTTGAATTGTCTGAAGGACCCACTGATCTGAAGTTATGAGTGAACAAGCATGGAAAAAATGGGTGAGTTTGCCACCCACAGTTTCCTTGTGTAGGGGATGAGAAGTACTTACCTGAAAAAGGTCTGGATCGTGAGGATCTTCGGGAACTCCTTCCTCTCCAAACTCTGCCTCTTGTAGGATAGAACGGGTTTGATGTTCTATTATCTTGTGAGGGATATCCTCTTGAAATTTGAATTGGGTCTTGTGAGTAATTAAATTGATTTCTGGATGATGTTGGTTGTCGTCCGGGAAGTCGACCTTTACTCTTCCCGGCCCTGACAAAAACTCGTCTATTGAAGACTTTCTTGATAGACAATTGGGCCTTGTCAAGGGCCGTGAAGGTTCCTACAAATTTCCCTAGTTCTTTTACAAAAGAGTCTCCGAAAAGAAGGCACTTAGCTTCGGGACCAGATTGTTTATCTGCCATATCTGACAGTTTAGGGTCAATTCGTAACAATATTACTTTACGTCTCTCCGCCGAGAGAGCTGTGTTGGCATTACTCAGTAGGCATAGTGCTCTTTGGGTCCAACCTCATAAAGGAATAGTAATACTTGAAAATAAGTTTATTTTATATTGTAGCCCATAAAAAAACATGAAAAATGATATAAGTCTTATCTCCCAAACCTTTATGGTTTGGGAGATATTCAGAAGTAAACTTTCCCCTGGAGTGACGTCATTGCTCCACCCTTCAGATTTGGAATCCGGTCCCGGGACCGGCTGTGCCTCTCCAGAAGTGCTGAGATCACCATCTTTAAAAAGAATTTCTTAATTGGAATAGTCTACAAAGTGTGCTTTCAAGCCAGGTACACTTTGTAGATAGTTCCAATTAAGTTGTTCTTTTCAAAGATCGTGATCTCGGCACTGCTAAAGAGCTGCCGGTTGCTCTGTGGACCGAATTCCAAATCTGTCCACTAGATGGCAGACTTGGCTGATACAGCCAGGAAAAGAGAATTTTACTATGTTTTACATGTGAATATCTCCCAAACCATAAAGGTTTGGGAGATAAGACTTATATCATTTTTCATGTTTTTGTAAGGGCTACAATATAAAATACAATTATTTTCAAGTATTACTATCCCTTTAAAGTATGAATGTCTACTTTAGAAGAAGAGGCTAATGCATCTTCTGCCAAACTGAAAATTTTTGTCAGTGGACCGACTACGTCCAATAGTTTGTCTTGGCATTGTTTTAAGGACCGTTCAAGGCCTTTCCTAGGATCTCTCCCAGATTTGGACATATAGTGGGCTATTTGTGGATCTAGGATTGGAGTCTCACATGTTTTAATCGATGGTCTGGGGCATTCAGACCTTAATTTATTTCTATGTTTTGGTTCTAATGCTTTGCGTACCCACAGATCTAAATACTCTGCCACATGATGTCTAGGAATCGAGTCTGATGATCTGGGGTGTTTTATATTACCTGGATCAAACAGAGGATTACCCTGTTCATCAATTATAACATTAGAATCCTCTAAATCCTTGTCCCCCATGTCTAGAACAGAGTCCTCTCCAGGTTTAGTATATGTTTCATCTAAAGACTGGTCAGAAAAATACTCCAATTCCCAATCTGACTCATCCGATGAGGAAATGACATGAAATGAATCCGGTTTAGACCGTTTCTTAATTCTTTCCACCGGTAAGCCATCCTCCCGGGGTGAGGTTTTTTTGCGTGGGAGTGACCCACTATTCTTATTGCCGGATACACCGGGCAAGTCACATTTGGAATGTATAAATTCCACTTCATTGTGGCAATATTTAGTCTTTTGTTTCCTCTTGCCCCCGCACGGGGGTTGAACCATCTGCTCAGGGGTAATTAATGTAGGAGCAGTGGGAAGAGATATATCCTGGGACTGATGACGAACTATATCAGCTAATGACCTTGCTAAAGAATTAGTCATTTGTCCCATGCATGAAGAAATAGCAGTAGAAATAGTTTTGTTCAAAGATTGATCTAAAATGTTTTGGATATTATGTGTTTCATTAATAGAAGCCACTGTCAATTCTTCTGGAGAGTCAGAATAAACAGAGGCATCTTCTTTATCTAAGAATTGTGCTGGAATTTTATTTCCTTTCATAGGAGTTTTTGGTGACAATATTTTCCTTTGTGACATAGTGTAATTGTTATAATATTAAGGGAAAGATTAGAAATAATTTCACCACAAAATTAGAAGAGAGAGCAAGGGCTGGAACTTCATGCGTTTGTTCTCGTCAGCTGAAAGAAAAAACGGCGCCAGAGACGAGCCGCGCATGCGTGAAACAGGATGAGGGCAAAACTGATGCCCTTAAACAAGATGGCCGCCGCAATCGAGCACGCGCGCTCGGCAGGGAAAAGGAGGCTGACTATCAATGAGGGAAGCAGTCGGTGTTCACTGCCAATACGCTCAAACTCAGGAAGGTAAAAGTTAATATGAAAGGGAAAGGCACATAGAATACCCGCGCTAAGCTAAGCGAAAGTACAGCATTAAAAGCGGTAGGCATATAACAGGTACAACTTTGGAAGAGAGAGGACATTCAATGTTAAAGCAGTTAACGATTATAAAAAAGAAAAGGGGCAGTAAAGTCAAATGATTTTATATAAGATAAGCTATAAAATGGCCTTAAAGGGGTCAGAAATAAACAAGAATAATATCAATGTGGGAAAATTCCATACTTAATATTCATAAATGATATGACAAACATATATATATACTTATCTTGCCGCCAAGCAGCAAAGAAAGAGGAAGAAGTTGGTTATGTCAAGGATAATATACATCTGGTGTTTATGGGGATTGGTTACTGATATGTGAGGGCGGGGCTACACAGTCAACAAGTTTGTATTGGTTTTTCTTTTAAAAGTTTGTTTGAACTTTGCTGCTGAGAAAAGTAAAGAAGGAGAATATGCATAATATGAGCCTCCAGGTCTTGCCATAAAATTAAGATTCCAAGTGAATAAGGTATGGAAATCAGCAAGTCCCCAAACTGAGGAAAACAAACTAAGGCAAAAGACAAAAACAGTCCTGCATTAATCCATATAGATTACCCAAAATTATGAACCCTCAAGGTACCCCATTTCAAGCAAGTCCAATACAATATATAAAATATGCTAGCAATATTGGCAGGGCTTTGCCAGTGCGGTATCACGGTGCCCGTGATTGGTGCTGTTCAGTGTCAGTCACTTGCTGAGTATCATGATTGGCTGTCTGTGATTAGCCCTCCTCACACAGCCTTTTTAAACCCAGGCTGAGCACTTCCAGGTTGCCCTTTCGTGGTGTTTCTGACTCCTCTCTGACTGATCTGCTTGTTAGGCTTCTTGGCCTGTTCCTGCTGTACTTGCTGATCCTGTGTTCCAGTGTTCTAGTGTTCCTGTATGCTAGTGTTCCTGTGTTCCAGCACCTTGCGGGTTAATCTTACTGAGTTCCAGTGTTCCTGTGTTCCAGCACCTCGTGGGTTAATCTTACTGTGTTCCTGAATCTCCGGCTCCAGCCGTCGCTCTGGCGACATTGTTCTTCTCGCTGCTGTTCATACTTTGTTTACTCCACTAAACCTGGTTGCGATATACATTGTTGGTCCCAGCGTGCGGACGCTGGTTTACTCCACTAAACCTGGTTGCAATATACATTGTTGGTCTCAGTGTGTGGACGCTGGTTTACTCCACTAAACCTGGTTGCAATATACATTGTCGGTCTCAGAGTGCGGACGCTGGGTTACTCCACTAAACCTGGTGGCGATATACATTGTTGGTCCCAGCGTGCGGACGCTGGTTTACTCCACTAAGCCTGGTTGCGATATACATTGTTGGTCCCAGCGTGCGGACGCTGGTTTACTCCACTAAACTGGTTGCGAGATACATTATTGGCTCCAGCGTGCGGACGCTGGTTTGCTCCACTAAACCTGGTTGCGATATACGTTGTTGGTCCCAGCATGCGGACGCTGGTTTACTCCACTAAACCTGGTTGCGATATACATTGTTGGTTCCGGCGTGCGGTCGCTGGTTTGCTCCATTAAACCTGGTGGCGCTATTACCATTAGTCCCAACGTGCGGACGTTGGTTTGCTCCTGAACATCCAGTACTGTGGTCAGTCGCTGTCCACTTCCTTGCAGTTGTCTGAGTATCCCTGGCAATAGACTCCTGCTGAGTAAGACCTCTATACTTATGCTCTATGCTGTCTTAGTCACCTGACAGCTGGTCTACTCGCTCAGGCTGCCCTGCCCGGTATTGGTGAGGCCGGTAGAACCTTGACGATACCATCCTGTAGGTTGCCTCACCCGGTATTGGCAGGGCCGGTAGAGCCTACTCCAGTACTCCTTTGGGCTGCCCTGCCCGGTATTGGTAAGGCCGGTAGAACCTTGTAATTCACCATCTTTAAGGTTGCCTTACCCGGTATTGGCAGGGCCGGTAGAGCCTACATTCAGCATTCCGTGGGGGCTGCCTTGCCCGGTATTGGTAAGGCCGGTAGAACCGGTATATGTCATCTCACGGTTGCCTTACCCGGTATAGGCAAGGCCGGTAGAGCCTGTCATTAAAACTGTCACTTGGGTTGCCTTGCCCGGTATTTAGGCAAGGCTGGTAGAACCTATTGTATGTTCTATTACTGTTGTATTGTTATGTATGTTTACCCTACGGGGACTGCCTTTAACTTTTAATAAAGTTAAGTTATTTTATCAAACCTTATGTCTGAGAGTCTTCAAATACGTGACATGCGGTTAATAAAACAATGAGTCGTTTGTTAAATTTTCAGCCCTTTCAGCATCAAAAAGGTGTGCAACGTATTTCAAAGCACTGCACTACACAACTCTCCATCAGTGAATGTGAGCATGTTTTGGTAAGAGCAAGGGCGTGCGAGTTTTGCACTTTGCTTGCACTGCGTTTTGCATATAGCGTTTGTGTTTTGTGTATAGCGTACAGTGTTTTTTCTTATAGGATTGTGCATATAGCGTTTGGCGACTTGCATACAATATATTCTGTATAGCATTGTGCGTTTGGTGTATTGTGTTTTGACTTTGGCGTATTGCGTTTTTCATATTTCTGTAGGCATATTGTTTATAGCATTTGTTGTATGGCTTTGTGTATGGAGTATAGCTGTTTGGCTTTTTCCATAAAGCTTTGTACGTTTGGTTTAGAAGGTCTGAAGTATGGCGCATTGTGTTTGGCGTATAGCGTGATGCATTTTGCATATAGATTATTGTGCATAGAATTTGGAGTATAGCGTTGTGCATTTAGCACAGTGTGTTAGTTGTATTGCGTATGGTATTAGTGTTTTGTGTTTGGAGGATAGCATTTGCTGTATGGTGTTTGGCATATAGCGCTTTGCGTATAATGTTTTGAGTATAGTGTTTGGCATGTTACATATATCATTTTGCATATAATGTATTGTGTATAGCATTGTGCGTTTTTTTTTGGCATATATAATGTTTTGCTAATTGAGTTTTGCATATTGCATTTGGTGTATAGTATTTGGGGTACTGAGTATAGCATTACGTGTTTTATGTATATATCACAGTGCCTGTGATTCTCTGTCACTCTCGCTTGTGGTTCTCTCTGATTTGCTGAGCCAGTTTGGCCCGCCCCTGGTGACCTTTTTATGCCTGGCCCAGACATCTGTCAGATGTCCTTTCGTGGTGTTTCTGAGCCAGTAGTGCTGTTGTTGTGTTCCTGTGTTCCGGATTCTCGTGTACCGACTTGGCTTGTCCTGACTAGGCTCCAGTGTTCCTGATCGTGTTTGACCCGGCTTGTCTGCGAACCACCTCCGTTTCCTGACCCGGCTTGGCTGATGTTCCTGCTCGTGTATGACCCGGCTTGTATGACTACCTCCTTCGTGCTACGACCCTGCCCGGCTGACTTCCTGCTCCGAGATCAACTTCCAGCCTGTTCCTGTGACCTGTCTGTTCCCGTTATCGCCGCCGCAACATTCTTCACCTGCTGTTGCCAGCTGCCGTGTGATCACTCTAGCCTTGTGTTGCCTCCGATCAGTGCAGTGTCCCGTATTGTCTTGCAGAGCTGTGCGTTCCTCCGTGAGCCTCAGTACACTTGCAGAGCTTCAATACCTTACCGAGCCTCGTGTTTAAACGTGCATATTAACCCTTGCAGTGCTGCTTAACTCTAGCTACCTTGGTCCCCAGTATAGAGCCTCACTCGCCGTGCTACGTCTGCTGAGTCAGCGGCTTTTCGACGGCAACTCAATCTATCCTCCTGCAGAGTAGTCATGTTAAGTTGGTCCGGTAGGGCGCCATTGGCTCTCGCTTTTACGTTAAGTTACTGGGCGATATCTACTGTGGCCTCTGGGCTCATGTGGCAGCAAAGGGAAGGCTCAAGCTCTGGCAGGTTCTGGTTGTATACGCCCGTGGGGGCTATTGGCTCTATCACCGCTATTGCTGGTCTTCGGTTAACGTCTGTGGAGGCTATTGCCAGCTCTTGCATTGCAGGTCGGTTTCCGTTACGCCTGTGGGGGCAATCCACACTCCCAGAATCAGTCTTCCTGTTAGGTACGCCCGCGGGGGCTATTTGGATTTCTGTTCTGCTTAAACTAGTTGGTCACTTCGGCTAATGCATTTACATTTCCAGAACACTGTGGACTGCTTCTACTCAGCACCTCCATTTAACACCTTGGGCGTGCCAAACCACCACATCTGAGCCTGACTGATTTATGCACTTAACCCTTTGGGTACTGTACACCATTATCTGTGCTGAGATATTGTATGTCAGTTATTCTGTGTATTGACTCTCTGTGTTATATCAGTCATCACCGTGTAGTTTATTCTTGCTGCCTATAGAGGGCGTTCGTTTGCATTATTGCTATTTAAATAAAATTGTGTTTTATTTTACCAACTGGTCTGAGTGTCCTAAAAACCGTTACAGTACGAAAGGGCCATGACCTCAGACGGTAAAGGTGAAAGTAACACACAGAACATCCATTGGAGAATGGATGTCCATGAGCAGCGCCTGGACCAATTGGAACTGGCTTTACAGACCTTACTTGAGTGCACGGTTGTTACGGTTTTTATGACACTCAGACCAATAAGTGAAAATAAAACACACTTTATTAAAGTGAATAATGATACTCACGCCCTCTAGAGGCGGTAGGTAATATACAGATAATGTAAACTGAGAGAATACAAGGAAAATAGTATTATGGACATAAATGCAAGTCAGTATGCCCTAGGATGGTATAGGCCCCAAAGGGGTTAAAGTCCAAATATACTCAGTCTCAGATGTGGAAGTTTGACACGCCCTTGATGTTAAATAGGCTGTGCTGTACAGACGAAGTTCATCAGGTGCAGAGGAACGAGCTGCCTTGCCAAGGTGGTAAATGATAAGCAGAATGGGTAACAACTTAGCCCCCACGGGCGTAGCTACAGGAACTGCTTAGTATGTGCAAGTGCGAATAGCCCCTTAGGGCAATATGGAAATCGGCCTGCAATGCAAGAGCTAAGAGCCTCCTCAAGTGTAATCGAATGCAGTAATGCTAGAGCCAGAACCACTAGCCCCCTCGGGCTTAGTACCGAATAGCCAACACTGAACCTCTCTGCCAACACTCTGGGTATACGATCTCGTCGGTAACCAACACCGGAGAGCCTTAAGCGCCCAAACGGCCCAAGCTTCGTGAACACTCTGCAACGTAAGACTAGAGTTGCCGACGGAGAGCGGCCAACTCAGCAGCAGTATCACTTGTAACAAGGCTTGTACTGGAGATATAGAGAGTGAATATGAGGCAGCACTGCAAGAGTTAAAATGCACGTTTACTCGAGGCTTCAGCGCTACTGCAAGGCTCTGTAACGTTACTCGAGGCCACAACGCTACGGTCAGGCTCTGCAAGGAGAGGAAGGCCCACAGAATACACACAGCTCTGCACTAGAACGAGACACAGCACTATCGAAGGAATCACCAGGCTAGGCAATGGCACACTCGTGGGCAGCAAGGACTGGAAAATGTCGCGACGGCGACAACTGGAACGCAGGTCACTGGAACAAGCTGGAAGTCGATCTTCGGAGCAGGAAGTCAGCCGGACCGGGTCATACACAGGCAGGAACGTCAGACTAGCCGGGTCAGGATCCAAGGGTGGTCCGCAGACGAGCCGAGTCATACACTGGCAGGAACACTGGAGAATAGTCAGGACAAGCCGAATCATACACAGGCAGGAACACTGGAGAATAGTCAGGACAAGCCGAATCGGTACACAGGAACTCAGAACACAGGAACACAGCAAAAGCACTACTGGCTCAGGAACACCACGAAAGGGCAACTGACCAGAGAGATAGCCAGGTATAAAAAGGTCATCAGGAGGCGGGTCAAACTCAGTCAGCAAATCAGTGACATCCACAACAGAGAGTGACAGGAATCACAGGCACTGTGATAACGGTACACTTGGACAAGCCCAGTCCGAATCCGGTGGTCCCCCCAGTTTTGACACCGGACAATCCGCCTGTAGTCCTTCCTACCAATACCAGAGGCTTAACGGCAGCAGCGCCGTTACCATTGAGATATGATGGCGAGCCTTCCCTATGCAGGGGCTTCATTAATCAATTGGAGATATTCTTGGAATTGGTACCCCAGGCATTTCCTAACGACCGTAGTAAGGTCGGATTTATGATATCACTGTTGACGGGCAAAGCATTGGCGTGGGCGAATCCCTTGTGGGAGAATGCCAAACCTTGCACTCTGAACTTTAGGGAATTTGTAACAAAATTCCGCCGAGTGTTTGAGGTTCCTGGCAGGGCTGCCTCTGCTGCCAAGAGGTTGATGAAGATTCAGCAGGGCGAATGCACTCTGGGCGGCTATGCTATCGAGTTTCAGACCTTGGCAGCAGAGGTGGGCTGGAATAATGAGGCCTTAGTTGCCGCCTTTGCTCAGGGTCTTTCTGAGCAGATTAAGGATGAAATAGCTGCTCGAGAAGTACCCAGTGATCTGGATGAATACATTGACTACGTCATGCTAATTGATTCCCGCATCCGTGAGAGACGGTTGGCAAAAAGGGCTAAATCGAGAAGCTATGGCCAGGGCAGTCTCTTGAACCCACCCTCACCACCCGTTCCTCCTGAACGACCAGCCGAATCGGCTGAACCTATGCAATTGGGGTTCACTAAGCTCACTAAGGAGGAGAGGTTGTATCGCAGGAGACAAGGCCTATGCTTATATTGTGGCAAACCAGGGCACCTATTACGCACTTGTCCAGTACGGCCGGGAAACTAACGCACCTAGGGTACCTTGGGGGACAGGCCCTAGGTGGTGTACAACAGTCCCTAGATCCTAGTACTGTTAAACCTACCATCCAGGTGGTATTCACTTGAGCAGACAAGGTGGTTGAGGTCCTGGCACTGGTGGATTCCGGTGCAGCCGGGTACTTTATGGACCAATCTTTCGCCGACTTGCACGGCATTCCATTATGCAAGAAAGATTCTCCTTTGGCAATTGAAGCCATTGACGGCAGACCCTTGGAACCTGCTTTTATTACTATGGAGACAATTCCTATCACAATGTCGGTTGGGGCTTTTCACAAAGAGGAGGTACGGTTCCAAATTATTCGTTCTCCTCACCATGCAGTCATTTTTGGGTTCCCGTGGTTACTATTACATAATCCTCAATTTGACTGGCAGAAATGTGAGGTTAACTCCTGGTCTGAATACTGTACTAAGAATTGTCTTTCACTACCTGTCAAGATTATGTGTACCTCCCCTGCCGTGCCAGCAGAATATGGGGAGTTCAGAGACGTTTTTAGCAAAGGAGAGGCCAGCGCATTGCCTGAGCATAGACCCTATGATTGCGCCATTGATCTGCCTCCGGGTGCGGTGCCTCCCAGGGGTCGCACTTACCCACTGTCATGTGAGGAGAACAGAGCTATGGAGGAGTACATTGAGGACGCTCTCAGGAGGGGAATCATTCGTAAATCTACTTCCCCAGCTGGTGCCGGATTCTTCTTTGTAAAGAAAAAAAGTGGCGAACTCAGGCCATGTATTGACTACCGAGGGATGAATAAGCTGATGCCTAGGAATGCCTATCCTATTCC
The DNA here is from genome assembly GCA_037306005.1 of Rhinophrynus dorsalis. NCBI lineage: Eukaryota > Metazoa > Chordata > Amphibia > Anura > Rhinophrynidae > Rhinophrynus > Rhinophrynus dorsalis. The sequence continues at coordinate 410,951,235 of CM074722.1, read as the reverse complement.
ACTTATTACTGAATTGTTTGACAGATTAAAGGGCTCTTCGATCTTCACTAAACTTGACTTGCGAGCTGCATATAATCTGGTCAGAATGAAGGAGGGTGATGAGTGGAAAACGGCGTTTAATACCAGAACAGGGCACTATGAATATCTGGTGATGCCATTTGGCCTATGCAACGCACCTGCGGTATTCTAGGAATTTATTAATGATATTCTACGTGACTTGCTTCAGTCCTGTGTGGTGGTATATCTAGATGATATATTAATTCACTCTGCCAACCTCTCCCAACATATTAAAGATGTCTCAGAAGTCTTGCTCCGACTTCGTAAAAATAAACTATTTTGTAAACTAGAAAAATGCGAATTCCATACATCTCAAGTACCATTCTTGGGGTTCGTAATTTCCAAAGATGGCATTGCCATGGATCAAGATAAGTTGGCAGCAGTCCTGCAATGGCCTTGTACTAAGGGGTTAAAAGCTATTCAGCGTATTTTGGGTTTTGCCAACTATTATAGAAAGTTCATCCAGAACTTTTCCATGATTGTAAAACCTCTGTCGGATTTGACTCATAAGGGCGCTTCTCCTTCTCAGTGGTCTGAGGCAGCTGAGAACGCGTTTGTTACCTTGAAAACTGCCTTCGCGTCTGCTCCAGTGCTGTCCCACCCTAATCCCTCCCTGCCATTTACGTTGGAGGTTGATGCCTCTGAGGTTGGGGTTAGGGCAGTACTCTCCCAACGTCCTATGGGAGGTGGCACCTTGAGACCTTGCGGGTTTTTTTCTAAAAAATTGTCCAGTGCACATAGCCACTACGAGATTGGCGACAGGGAGCTTTTGGTCATTATCCTGGCTCTGAAAGAATGGCGCCATCTGTTGGAAGGTACTCAAACTCCAGTATTAATCCTTACTGATCATAAGAATTTAACTTATCTCTCTGAAGCCAAAAGATTGTCCTCACGACAAGCTAAGTGGGCACTCTTTTTGTCTCGATTTAATTTCCTAGTGTCCTACCTTCCGGGCTCTAAGAATATTAGGGCAGACGCATTGTCTCGTCAGTTCGCATCAGACACTGAGAGGGAGGAAAAACCAGTACCTATCATTCAGCCAGATCGCATTCTGGCTACTATTCGTACCAGTATAACCTCGCCTCTGGGGGAGGAGATTTTGGCCTCTCAATCTAGGGCACCTCCTGAGACCCCAGTGGGAAAGTGTTTTGTGGATGAGCCATTCCGTACCCGTCTGTTGGAGACCTATCATTCTTCTAAAGCGGCTGGGCATATCGGTAGGGATCAACTTGTATGGTCCCTTTCGCAATTATTTTGGTGGCCCACACTCAGAGCCAATTGTTCCGCTTTTACTGCCGCCTGTACCACCTGTGCTCGTGCGAAGACCCCCAGACATCTCCCTGTGGGCTTACTTCAAGCAGTGCCCAATGGCGAACGTCCATGGTCTCACATATCTATTGACTTCTTGGGAGAATTACCAGTCTCTAGGGGGTATACGTTTATCCTTATGGTGGTCGATAGGTTCTCCAAAATGGCTCATTTCGTGCCCCTTAATGGTCTTCCATCGGCTCAGGAATTGGCTGTAGTCTTTGCCAGGGAGGTGTTCCGCCTACACGGGGTACCCAGAGTGATTGTCTCTGACCGTGGGAGTCAGTTCGTGTCCAGGTTTTGGAGGGCATTTTGTGGCCAGATGGGCATCCAATTGTCCTTCTCCTCCGCCTACCATCCACAGACCAATGGGGCCGCCGAGCGTGCCAATCAGGGACTGGAGCAGTTCCTGCGTTGCTTTGTTAACGATCATCATGATAATTGGGCTGACCTGTTGCCATGGGCAGAGTTTGCCAGGAATTGTGCGGTTAATTCATCGTCCGGGAGCTCTCCATTTCTCATTAATTATGGGTTCCAGCCTTGTCTGCTCCCGGACTCATTTCAGGCACAACAGATTCCTGCCCTGGATGAGCATATGGCGCAACTTCGTTCCACTTGGGCACAGGTTCAGAGGTCCCTCCGTCAGTCATTTCGGCGCCATCAGCGGCACGCTGATCGCAGACAGCTCCCAGCTGTCTCATTTCAGGTAGGGGACAGGGTATGGCTCTCCTCCAGAAACCTCAATTTGCAAGTACCCTCCAATAAGCTGGCTCCCCGGTTCATTGGGCCCTTTAAGATCATCCGCAAGGTTAATCCGGTTTCTTATGCACTGGAACTTCCACCCTCTATGCATATTCATAATGTGTTCCATGTGTCTCTCTTGAAACCTTTGGTGTGCAATCGTTATACTACAACGCCAGTGATTCCTGGGCCGGTGGACGTTCAGGGCCAAGAGGAGTATGAGGTCCAGAGTATTTTCGACTCTAGGAGATTTAGAGGAAAGTTGCAATATTTGGTCCACTGGAAGGGCTATGGCCCTGAGGAACGTTCTTGGGTCAATCAAAAGGACCTCCATGCGCCTAGACTTGTGCGCAACTTCCACTCTAAATATCCTCAGAAACCCAGACCTCCGGCAGGGAGAGGGGGTCTTTGAGAGGGGGGTACTATCACAGTGCCTGTGATTCTCTGTCACTCTCGCTTGTGGTTCGCTCTGATTTGCTGAGCCAGTTTGGCCCGCCCCTGGTGACCTTTTTATGCCTGGCCCAGACATCTGTCAGATGCCCTTTCGTGGTGTTTCTGAGCCAGTAGTGCTGTTGCTGTGTTCCGGATTCTCGTGTACCGACTTTGCTTGTCCTGACTACGCTCCAGTGTTCCTGATCGTGTTTGACCTGGCTTGTCTGCGAACCACCTCCGTTTCCTGACCCGGCTTGGCTGACATTCCTGCTCGTGTATGACCCGGCTTGTATGACTACCTCCTTCGCGCTATGACCCGGCCCGGCTGACTTCCTGCTCCGAGATCGACTTCCAGCCTGTTCCTGTGACCTGTCTGTTCCCATTGTCGCCGCCGCAACATTCTTCACCTGCTGTTGACAGCTGCCGTGTGATCACTCTAGCCTTGTGTTGCCTCCGATCAGTGCAGTGTCCCGTATTGTCTTGCAGAGCTGTGCGTTCCTCCGTGAGCCTCAGTACACTTGCAGAGCTTCAATACCTTACCGAGCCTTGTGTTTAAACGTGCATATTAACCCTTGCAGTGCTGCTTAACTCTCGCTACCTTGGTCCCCAGTATAGAGCCTCACTCACCGTGCTACGTCTGCAGAGTCGGCCGCTTTTCGACGGCGACTCAATCTATCCTCCTGCAGAGTAGTCACGTTAAGTTGGTCCGGTAGGGCGCCATTGGCTCTCGCTTTTACTTTAAGTTACTGCGCGATATCTACTGTGGCCTCTGGGCTCGTGTGGCAGCAAAGGGAAGGCTCAAGCTCTGGCAGGTTCTGGTTGTATACGCCCGTGGGGGCTATTGGCTCTATCACCGCTATTGCTGGTCTCCGGTTAACATCTGTGGAGGCTATTGCCAGCTCTTGCATTGCAGGTCGGTTTCCGTTACGCCCGTGGGGGCTATCCACACTCGCAGAATCAGTCTTCCTGTTAGGTACGCCCGCGGGGGCTATTTGGATTTCAGTTCTGCTTAAACTAGTTGGTCACTTCGGCTAATGCATTTACATTTCCAGAACACTGTGGACTGCTTCTACTCAGCACCTCCATTTAACACCTTGGGCGTGCCAAACCACCACATCTGAGACTGACTGATTTATGCACTTAACCCTTTGGGTACTGTACACCATTATCTGTGCTGAGATATTGTATGTCAATTATTCTGTGTATTGACTCTCTGTGTTATATCAGTCATCACCGTGTAGCTTATTCTTGCTGCCTATAGAGGGCGTTCGTTTGCATTATTTGCTATTTAAATAAAATTGTGTTTTATTTTACCAACTGGTCTGAGTGTCCTAAAAACCGTTACAGTATAGTATTTGTTGTATAGCATTTGTCGTATTGCATTTGGCTTATAGCTTTTGGTGTATATCTTATTGCGTATAGCATTTTGCATATAACATTTTGTGTATTTCTTTTGGCATACACCATATTGCGTCTCTTGTGTGTATAATATATTTTTTATTTATTTATTTTTTTCTGTGTCCTGTCCATGGCAGAAAAAACATGGGCTTGTCCCTCTTCCCAGCTGGTGTAGGACCAATCCTCAAAAAGTTTAAAAGATCCTCCCCGCCTCTCTACCGGCAGTCTTTTTTTGGTCCTACCAGCTGGGTAGGAGGTGATGCAATGCAGAGCAATGGAAGGGTCCCGAAGAGGTCAGTTTAAGAAGGTGTTCTGAGGATCAGCGGGCTCTGTCTTCAGGCATAGTAGGAGGTCGTCTGCAGCATTTCATTCAGCTTTGGCATATGAAGTTGAATCCGGACAGATGGGCGCTGCAGAACCTAGAGACAGGGTATCCGCCGGACTTCAGAATAATCCTAAAGAAGGATATTTTCAGATCATCAAGACCACCTCAGAATCTCAGCAAAAGTTGCAAATTAATCAAGCTATAAAGACCCTCATTCAGAACGAAGTAGTGGAACCTGTTCCAGAAGATCAAAGAAGAACTGGAATTTATTCAGTCATCTTTCAAGTTCCAAAGTCCTTAGGGAGGATCAGAATCATTCTGGACTTAAAACTAGTCAATTCATTTATAAGTCACAGAAGATTCAAGATGGAGACGGTAGCTTCAGTTTTGAGTACGGTCCAGCCAGGAACATTTCTCATGAGAGTGGATCTGCAGGATGCATATCACCACATTCCGGTTATGCCATGTCACAGAAGATTCCTCAGGTTTGCCTTCGGTGATCAACATCTTCAGTTCAAGGCTCTTCCTTTTCGGCTCTCCTCAGCTCCCAGAATATTTAAGAAAACTCCGGCAATAGCATTGGAGACAAAACAAATAATCTAGAAGTCTGTACCTCCGCAAGGAACTAAGTCCCTATGTCTCAGGCACCAACTTCAAGATCCCAGCGCACTGTGCAATTAGCTATCTGTATATATATCTTCAAAACCAGTCACAATATAATCTAATGTCAAATATCATAACAATACTAACATATCAATCTTGGAATATTGAAATTACCTCAAGCAAAAATGAATAGTGAAAACATATATGTCCAATAAAAAATACTTATCTATAAAATGATGAATATGAAAGTAATGAGAAATGACGTGATGATATATGATGATGAAGATGAAAGATGACACAACGAATGGAGAAAGAGAGAACCAGTTCAATGGTAATGGAAACACCTTTAAAGCTAATCCACTGCTGCTCCCCGGCTTCGGAACCTCTTTTCCTCACCAATTACACAATCTTTATTGGGGGCGCAAGAAGGAAAAGCAATCTAAAAGTAATATCTTGATTTTAATTTCAAAAGCAAGCATTACAAATGCGCTTACCAGATCATCAGAATATCACAGCATATAAACTCCCGGTGTACACAGCCTTACTCCATATAATCCCAATGTAACGGAATCTCAATATCAGGCGTTCTATTCATTTTTCCAGCTCTTCCACTTCCTCTCCACTAGCCGCTCCGTTCTCGGCTTGTTTAATGGCTGGAAGAATGGTAAAGCAACACAGATAAAGAGATCCTCTATTAGCACTGCTGCGATGTTTAGCGTTCCTATTGTCTGTGTGCTCTCTTCCACACGGAGGAAAAGGCGTGTCCGGGAGTTGCTCTGAACAATAGAGTTCTGAATAGCGCTATACCAAACCCAACGCGTATCGTGGCCAACTTACCACTTCCTCAGGTGTTACAGTCTATCTCTATTACCTGTTCTATATAAACACTGGGTTCATTAAGTCGGGTAACTATTCAATTACCAAGTCCAAACTCCTAAAACATATATATTTACCTAAAACATATATATTTCTATCTAATACCTTCATATAACCTAAATAAAAATCATCTTTTATTATAAACAATTTAAAAACTAATATATGCACATAGATTTTAAAATCTAATCTAACATCTTCACATGAAAGCATCTTAAGATCATATAAAACTCTTAGGAATATATAAACACCTTCATATTTAAACCAAGAACACATGTTCATTTATTTATTTCAAAATACTAAGGGATCAAAGGGTCTAATCCTATACAATTGTCTTACACCTCAATAGAACAGGGGGTGACCATTGTTTCAACTGGTATCTTGATATAATACTATGTTAATGTCATAGGGGTCTCACACCAGAAAAAAGCATTCCAGAATGTACCTTTTTTCATTCAATGAATGCTGCCAAATCTATATATTGAGACCTCCTGGTTCCAAAGTACCCATTTCTTTTATCCATTTGGTTTCCAGTTTCCTCAATGCCAATAACCTGTCACCCCCTCTTCTATGGGGAAATACCTGATCTATTATCTGTATAGTTAGTCCTTCTGGGTTTCCTCCATGTTTATCACTTATGTGTCTCGACACATTATGATTCTCAGCTCCTTTTATTATATTCCTATAGTGTTCGCCCCATCTATTTTTCAGTTTTCTACCAGTTCACCCAATATACTGCATTACACAGACACAGTTAATCATATATACCACAAAAGTGGAATTGCAATTATAAAATATTTTCACTTCATATTCTTTTTTACTTGTATAGGATTTAAATTTTTTCTTTTGTTCTCCCTTAGGTAGGAAAACACAAGTGTTGCAGCTTTTTCTACCACATTTATAGGTGCCTACAGAACTATTCACAACATTATTTGGGGTTCTATCTTTCCACCTATCCCTTTGTATGTCACTAGGGGCAACCATTTGCTTAATACTTTTGTTCTTCCTAAAGGATATTTTAGGCTTGTCTCCCATTACAGGTCCCAAAATTGGATCTTCTTTTATAAGGTACCAGTATTTATTTCAAATGTATATTATATTATTAGAGCATTCATTATATGTAGTAGTAAAATAGGGCTGCCACTCCCCTCCTTTATTATTTTTCTTTTCTTTATATTTAAGCAATTCCTTCCTATCTTGTATTTTAGCCCTATTATATGCCGTCTCTAAAATTTTTTCATCATAATCCTTTTCTCTAAATTTATTTAGAATTACTTGGGCTTCATCTTCAAAATCTGAGTCTGTGGTGCAATTTCTCTTTACCCTCTGCAATTGGCCGTACGGTATATTACTAATCCATCTTTTATGGTGTCCACTATTAGCATGGAGATATCCATTACTGTCAACCTTCTTTCTAAAGTTCTTAACTGCTATTTTCTTATTTTCATGGTACAACACTATATCCAGGAATTCAATTTTTTCTGGACTACTATTCCAGGTAAAATGTAGACCCATATCATTATCATTGATATAATCAAGGAACCTCTCCAGTTGCTCCTCCGTCCCATCCCATACAATCAAAATATCATCGATATAACGCTTATACACAATGAGGTGTACTGCATAGGGATTATCACCCCATATGTATAGATCTTCCCATCCTCCCATATATAGATTAGCATAGGATGGGGCGAAGGAGCAACCCATTGCTGTCCCCTTAGTTTGTTTATAAAACTGTTCTTTGAATAAAAAATAGTTATGAGTTGGGGGGGCGGAGCTAGCGCTCAAACAAGATGGACGCATGAGATAGTTGCTCCGTGGACCGCCACTGCCTTTTCCGCTTCACTCCGGTTTGGAGAGCAGTCCCGATTACTTGTAAGACTCCCACGGCTTCATGAAGGGTCGGGGAAAGAAGGGGCAGGGTCGCCCTGAATGCAAACGCATTTCTGACTTCCTACCGAGCAGGTTCAGCGACGGCTCCCAGTCGACGACGCCATTGAAGAAAGGGGTAGCGTTCTCTAACCAGGATTGGAGTGGAGAGCTAACGGACGTACCCGCTGACACGGACACCGATCTAACTACTCCTACACGACTCGCTGACAAGGAAAACAGACCCCCAATGCCACCCCCACACTCTCCGCTAACTAAAGATGATCTGGCCTCCTTTCTTACTAAGGATGATATGAGAGGTTTTTTGTCCGACATGAAACAGGACCTTAAAGCGACGGTAAAATCTGAGATTTCTGATCTGAAGCGGGAGCTGGTGCAGTTGGGGCAGAGAATCAATGTGCTGGAGGATGACCGGGAGGCCTCGTGGTCTCAATTACAATCCCTTGAGCAATATATACAACAGCAGGATGAGACCATCTCTGTGTTATCGGCCAGGCTGGATGATTTAGACAACCGCTCCCGACGCTGCAACATAAGAATCAAAGACCTACCTGAGTCGGTGCCTCCTAAGGATCTCCAGTCCTCTCTACAAACTATTTTCAGGGACCTTTTAGGTCTTGAGGACTCTAACCCTCCACTTAAAATTGAAAGGGCGCATCGTGCTTTGAGGCCCAGAGGCCCACCCGGATCCAAGGCCCGCGACGTTATAGTACGGTTCCACAACTTTCCGGATAAGGAGAGAATAATGGCCAAAGCTAGAGAAATGGGTACTATCAAATTTGCTGGTTGTGAGCTGCACTTTTACAACGATCTATCGCCCTCAACTCTCCAGAAGCGGTGGGATATGCGCCCCATCACAGACCACCTGCGCAATCTTGGTATAAAGTATAGATGGGGTTTTCCGTTTCACCTCTATGTTTTACATAATGGCGTCTCAGCATCACTTCGAGATCATTCGGATATTCCTGCCTTTTGTACCACTTTGGGGATCACCACTCCAACTTCACCTCCCCTAGATGCTCCTGCTTTGGACCCACCGCCTAGGGAGAAGAGGGAGCGATGGTCTGTGGTAGCGGGCCCTGCCCAAAAGAAATCACGCGCGGATCTGGAGGCTCCTCGGGCCTCGTCTTCCCCAAGCTGGACATTCTCTGATCCACCCTCATCTGATAGGCCTGGTGCCCAGCATTATCCTGACTGAACTTTTACCATCTCAGTAACTATGTTTTATTCTTTTATTTTTCTTTGCAATTGTACTTATATGTTATATGCATGCTCTGGGCTCTCCTGCTTCGCCTTCGTGGTATCGGAGAATCAACCACGGCCACTATTTGACCGGGACATTGATTCCCTTTCCTTTTTGTGGTCCTCCGGTCCGCGGTGGCGAACTAGGTGCCGGGAGCCTGTCCTTGTCATGTCACCAAGGCCTAACGTGGCATGAGTGTTATGTCAAACATTTCATTTTGTTGTATCTCCTTGTGTGGAGCATTTAAAGTATTTCAGTGTATAATTATACTTTAGCCGGGCACCCCCATATTAGCCTTATCCCCCCCCCCCTTCTAGTACTCATTATTTTTCCTACTCATTCCCCGATTGTACCGTACACTTTGGTTTTTGGTCTCTTTTGAGGATTGGAAATTTCCCCATCTAGCATATATTTTGCAACCGTTTATGCCTCCCTACTTGTATCTGTTACTCCCCCTAGACACCTCGATTTAATCCGATACTATCCTGAGATATATTATTTCCACCCTCGACTCATATGGGCCACGATGTCTATCCCTTATATCTTTATTGGAATTCTTACTCGCGATTGTGGTCTGTATGCCCATATTCAATTTTGAGGGTCTAGTACGGGAGCCTGGCTTTAGCTTTAGCCTTAGCTTTAGATTTATTGCTTATATTATGTTCATACTTAATACTGTTTTTTGCCTCTATGTAACCCCTCTTCCCCTACCTATCTCTTCTAGCTTATTAGCTGACCCTTCCCTTTACTATCACCTTCTTTCCATTTCGTCCTCCCCTTTTCTCTTTCTTTCTTTTCACCATATCTTTTCAGTCCCCTCTGCCCCTTCCTCCCCTCTTCCCCTTTCCCTTTCCTTCTTTTCCTTCCACATTCTTCCCCTCCTTTTTTTTTAATCTCTTTTTGTTTTTTTAATTTACCCCCTTTTCCTTTTCTTTCTCCTTTTTGAGGGTGGTTGCTGGAGGGAGTGGTTCCTGTGCTAGATAGATTTTCCTAGTACCGTTTTCTGTTTATATTGTTTTACTATTGCCGCCATCTTTTTTCTTGTATATTTTATAACACTTTACCCATATGTTATGAAGTACTGGTGTTGCTTTTGGCCGATGATCCTCCAGGCGGTCCCGAGCTCTGAGCCATTTCTATACTATACTATTCCCTACTTATGCTCGTCTCTGGGCGGCGTGGAGGACATCTACACCATTTGAATTTCCTTTTCGCTTATTATATATTGTATCTGCTCGATTATAATATCTGACAAGATTGCATTATATTGCTTTTCTTTTTTGGCCATATTCCTGCTTAACTTTATTTGCTATCTTTCTTATATCCTTTTTGCACATAATGAGTCGTGGGACTGGTTTCAAGAGCTGCTGGCAGCAGTGGGATTATGACAACAACAATCCGCATCTTAAACATTTATACTCACTAAAAAAAAAAAACACAAAGCTTGAGTACACACCATCTTGTTGTCCCCTTTTCCACTGATCCTCAATATAGTTTACCCCTTCCTCGGGATCCCTTGCATATTGGCAGTGGTCCCACATCTATCTTGTCGCGACTTTAGCTAATGTCGCATAGGCCTTTGTGCCTGACTTCCCCCCCGGTCCATTGGACAACTCCGTGGTTATTTTCTTCCTGGGGTTTGCCTATTCCCCAGTGCCTTCACACGGTTGATTATGTGATTTTTCTTATTCTTTCTATTTACTGCTCTATTCTTCTCATTTCCTCTCCCCTATCCCTACTCTGGTTCACCCTATACTCCCTGATTGGCAGCTCTGGAGTACCCGGTCGGATGGTGTGCTATTGCCCGTCACCTACTCAGTTTTCGTTTGTGAATTCTTTGTACCTGTGTCTCCAATATGGATCACAGTAAGTTACGTGTAGTTTCTTATAACGTAAGGGGCTTAAACTCCCCTGAAAAAAGGTCTATTGTACTAAGGGAGGCCTCTAGACTACAGGCTGATATTTTCTGTATTCAAGAGACGCATTTTCTTTCACTCGGTCACCGACCCTTGCCAATTCTAGCTACCCACTGGGTTGGTTTGCGTCGGCAGGTGAACGTAAACGAGGAGTTGCCATCTTGCTCCATAAAAATGTCCCATGGGTTTGGAGGATGAAATAGCAGACCCCGAAGGCCGGTATCTCTTTATTAAGGGCTTGGCTTATGGGAGACAATTTACCATTGCTTGTGTCTATGCCCCTAATTCTCGGGTGCCACGGTTCCTATCTAAAGTTCTGTCACTCCTGGACTCATTCAAATCTGGTTGTTTAGTATTAGCTGGTGACTTGAACTTGGCTATGGACCCAGATATAGATACATCCTCGCATAAATTACCCTATTCGTTTAATATACTTAAAAATCTTCGCACTAAATTGTCTGAGTTGCACCTGTGTGATGTGTGGAGGCTCCACAATCCCACCTCTCGTGACTACTCTTATTACTCTGCACTGCATTAGACATATTCACGGATTGATTACTTACTAGTAGATCAATTTCAGTTGCATAATGTGATTCAATCAGAGCTTGGGTCCATTACCATATCTGATCATGCTCCTGTCTCTATATCAATTCTTCTCCCTCAGTTTTCGCTGCATAAATCGTCTTGGCGATTGGACGACAGATTATTATTGGATCCTGAAGTTATTCCTTCTTTGTCTCCTCTTCTTGTTTCCTTCTTTGACACAAACTGCACGCCGGATGTTTCTTTGGTCTCTATTTGGGAGGCGCATAAATGTGTGCTTCGAGGGCATCTTATTAAACTAGCCTCCCTTAAGAAAAAACGTACGCAGCAACGACTGGAGGAACTTCTTCTGCTGATTAGGGAAAAGGAGAAGATTCATAAATCCACCTTGTCTCAGGTAGCTTTGCGGGAACTTACGGAAGCACGTGCATCCCTGTCGGTCTTGTTACGAAGCAGGACGTTTAAATCCTTTCAGTGGCATCGATTTCAAAAAAATCTCCATGGTGATAAATGTGGGAAACGTCTAGCTTCATTAGTGAAGGTGCGTCAACGTCTGAATTATATTCATAAAATACGCTCTTCAGATGGCAGGGTGTGTAGAACATTCCCTGATATTGCGGAAGCGTTTAGGAAATTTTACCGTTCTTTGTACAACCTACCTCCATCTTCGCGCTTTCCAACACCTGAATCTAGATCCCATGCAATCCAATCTTTTCTGAAGAATTCTGGCCTTCGCCCTTTGTCTACGGAAGTGGCGTCATTGTTGGATGCTCCTTTCACCGAACAAGAATTTTCTTTGGCTCTCAAGACCACTCCTACAGGGAAAAGTCCAGGCCCTGATGGCCTAACTGTTACTTATCTTAAGAAATTTCAAGACATTTTGCTCCCTCATTTTGTGTCCGTGTGTAACCGTGTTGCAACTGGTAGCCCCTTTCCTAGACAATCTCTAGTTGCTCACATTACTGTTATATTGAAACCGGACAAAGACCCCCTTTTATGCGGCAGTTATCGTCCTATTTCTCTCTTGAATACGGATGTTAAATTATTTGCTAAAGTTATGGCTAATCGTTTGAAGCACTTCCTTCCTAAAATCATCCACCCTGATCAATCAGGCTTCATACCAGGGAGAGAAACGAGAGATAACGTAGCTAAAGTTGTTTTGCTTATGCATAGGGCTCTGCAAGGGAGGCTCCCTTCTGTGTTTTTGTCTCTAGATGCCGAAAAGGCTTTCGACAGAATTAATTGGCAATACCTCTCTGCTGTTCTGCACCATTTGGGCCTTGGACCACATTTTCTTGGATTGATTATGAGTTTATATTCCGTACCTAATGCTCGAGTTAAACTGAATGGGTTCTTGTCCGATGCCTTTGATATTAATAATGGCACCATGCAAGGATGTCCCCTCTCTCCCTTATTATTCGTGTTGGCCATGGAACCTCTCTTGCAAACCATAAGAATATCTGATTCTATTCAAGGGCTTCCCCCATTGACCTCTGGTCAGCTTAGTCCGAAGCAGGCCTGTTTCGCGGATGACTTGATTTTGATGCTTTCCTCCCCAGCTTCCTCTATCCCACCTCTCTTATCGCTGTTGGACGACTTTGGGGATTTATCATTTTACAAAATCAATATGTCTAAATCCACTGCCATGGGGTTGCACTTAGATTCTTTCCTTTTACGAGTACTCACAGTGCGTTTTCCTTTCACCTGGACTTCATAGGGTATCCGCTATTTGGGTGTAGTGCTACCTCCCTCCTGCTCCAATCTGACTCGGGCTAATCTCCTACCCTTGTCTGCCACCATTAAAGCTGATATCCAGAAGTGGTCTAACTTATTTGTTTCATGGACGGGACGGATTAACTTAATAAAAATTATGCGCCTTCCCAAAATTCTGTATATTTTTAACACATTACCGGTCCGTATTCCGATTTATTATATTTCAGATCTGCAGAAGTTACTTACATCTTTCATATGGAAACACAAGAGGCCTAGATTACCATTACGTATTCTACGTGAATCTCCAAAGAGGGGAGGACTGGGAGTGCCTGATTTACTATCTTACTACAAGGCTGCTGCTTTGACGAGGATCACAGATCTCACTCGACAACCTCCTAAGGAGTGGGTATCTCTTCTATTGGATTTTGCACCTGGTATACATTTAAAAAATTTTTGCTGGCTTGACCCAGCTTCCTTTCCAGAGACCTGTCATAAACACCTAGTTCTGGGTTACCTTCTATCCTTTTGGAAGTCGCTAAATTCTAGATTATCACTTATTCCATATCCTTCCCCACGAATGCCCTTGCTGGGAAATCCGGCCTTTCCCCAGGGCATGGCAGGTGGTTCTGTAGTATCTTGGGGTAAACTGAAGGTTAGCACCTTAGGCGACGTCATTCAGGATTCAGAGGTCTTGCCGTTTGAGGATCTAGTAAGGGACAGGAATGTTCCTGCCTCTCATTTCTGGCAATACATCCAGATCCGTCACTTTGTGTCTTCCTTGCTTCCGATACTCGGTGCCTCGACTCTTCCTACGCCTTTTGAATCTTCTATGGGCAGTCAGACGATCCTCCGTCATACCTTGAGACATTGGTACTCCTTTTTACTGTCTTCTTCTGGAATTGAGGTTCCGAACTTCGTGAGGGACTGGGAGCATGATCTAGATATCTCTTTGGACCAACCCCAATGGCTTAGGATTTGGAATTCCCTTATGGAATTCTCACCTGATGTTCCCACCAGAGAATGTAATTATAAAATAATTACAAGGTGGTACCGCACCCCGTACCTTTTAGCCAGACTTTATACCACTTCTTCGCCTCTCTGTTGGAGATGTGGACAAGCGTCGGGGACATTACTACATATTTTTTGGGATTGTCCTTTGATCTCTCAATTTTGGGATACTGTCCATGCTGAGATACAGATTGTACTCGGCCTTACTTTTGATTCATCCCCAGCCCGGATGCTCTTTGGTTACCCTTTACCGGAGCGTGTTGCATCCTCTAAAATTCTCCTGCCTTTGTTTTACCATCTGACAAATGCCGCCAAGTATCTTATACCCTTGCATTGGAAATCGCCTATTCCTCCCTCGTTGGCCGAGTGGAAACAACGCGTCGCTCAAGTTTATGATATGCACCGTTTATGGCATATTTCTATGGGGGCCACTTCATTGATACCTGAGGAGTGGGACCGATGGTCCAGCTATTCCTCCTGTGACCGCTAGCTCTTGCAGCTTGACTGTAATATTAGTCGGACGGGCGCCTCTTCCTCACCTCCCCCCTTTTGACTGGTCGTGCTCTGGAGCTGCCTCTCTTCTTCCCTCTCTCCCTTACCCCCCCCTTTTTTCTATTTCTAATTCTCTTTCCGCTTCTCCTTTTTCTATGTGCTATTTCCGTGTTTCTCTGCAACTTATTTTAAGAGTCTCTCTGCTTCCTTTGCTTTGTTCTCTTTACGCTTGTTCCTGCCATCTCCTTTCTCTTGCTTAGTACTCCTCATCTATTTCTGTATATGGATGGCGATTTTAGTTTGTATTTCAGATATATCTGACTTATATTGTTGATTCCCTCTTTCTATTATTGACAAAATGTAACTTCCCACTGTTACCTTTATACTTACATGCTTACATTGTGTCATTACCTTTTGTAATATTTTTGATTCTCAATAAAGACTTATTTAAAAAAAAAAAAAAAAAAAAAAAAAAAAAAAAAAAAAAATAGTTATGAGTTAGTACAAATTCAATCTCCTGTATTAAAAATTCCCTCTGGGATTCTGATAGTATATTATCTCTTCTAAGATGGTATCTTATCATCTCTATTCCCTTTTTTGTGGGGGATGTTTGTAAATAATGCAGATACATCACATGTTACCCATTTAAAGCTATCCTTCCATTCTTTATTTTCCAACAAATCTATAACCTGTACTGTATCTTTAATGAAAGATCTTTGGAGATTTACTAACGGCTGTAAAAATACATCTATATATTCTGAGACATTTATTGTAAGTGACTCCATCCCAGAAACTATAGGTCTTCCTGGGGGGTTGACAGTATTCTTATGTAGTTTTGGGAGATGATAAAAAATGGCATTGGAGAGTCTCAGGGAAAAATGAATCTTGCTGATCCCCTATCTCGACAACATTCTCATAGCGGCAGAAACTGCTTACCAAGAAGAGCAATCTACAGAAACAGTGGTCAGTCATCTAGAGGGTCTAGGATGGCTCATAAACAAGTAAAAAAAAGCCAGTTTGTTCCTTCACAGGAACCAATTTTCCTGGGAATATGCTTCAACATAAAGAAAGCAACTGCTCGTCTATCCTAACCTCGAATAAAGATTGTGATGAGGCAAGTATCCTTGTTCAGAAGATCGAAGATTCATACAGCTCAGGAATTTATGCAGCTATTGGGAGTCTTAGCCTCTTCCAGTCAAGTTGTTCCCGGGGCGAAATTACATACGAGTCCTGTTCAGAATTTCTTCCTCAGAAATTGGAACAAGGATGCCTACAAGTCTCAGAGGATTCCTCTTCCATGGCAAATCAGTTCGCAGCTGATCTGGTGGATGACTCCAAGCAATCTGAAGAAAGGATATCCGTTGCAGGAGATGAAGTGGGAAATACTCAAGATGGATGCCAGCTTGGAGGGCTGAGGAGGCTGCTGGAACAAGATATTCAAGCAAGGAACCTGGACATCGGAGGAAAACAGCCTGCACATAAACTGCTAAGAGCAGTATAATGTTGTCTAAAAAGCCTAAAGACCCATCTGGAGGGCAAACCGGTACACATCAGATCAGACAATTTAGTAGCGGTCATGTACATCAGAAACCAAGGAGGGACTTGCAGCAGATTTATGAACAAGGAAGCAGAAAGATTGTTAAAGTGGGCCGAAAGAAACTTGGCAGCTATCAAAGCCTCCCATGTACCAGGAAAGCAGTTGGATCAGTGGGAATGGTCACTAAACAACGAGGTGTTCAAGCAGTTGGATCAGTGGGAATGGTCCCTAAACAACGAGGTGTTCAAGCAGATTGTTCAGAGATGGGGACCCCCGACAGTAGACCTGATGGCATCAAATCAGAACAAGAAATGCCAGAGGCTTTTCTCCAGGATGCATCATCCTCAAGCTCTGGGCCAAGATGCCATGAGATTCAGTTGGGATTTCAAGATGCCATATGTTTTCCCTCCAGTACCCATGATACCAGAAGTACTGAGGAAGAGAAGATGGGACAGATCGAACATTATCATGATAGCCCCATACTGGCCAAGGAGAACCTGGTTCTTTGAGCTGGTGAACTTATCAGTGGATCAGCACTGGACCCTTCCAGTAAGGAGAGATTTACTCCTTCAGGGACCCTTAGAGCATCCGAATCTGGGGTTTTGGAGACTAACTGCTTGGAGGCTGAGAGAACCGTCACAGCTTACCTTGACTTCAGCATGATTACAGGTGCGAGGCTTCAAGCAGGCTGCAGGCCTCTGTTTTATCTGTTTGCTTACTGTAGTCTCCTCCTACCTACCTTCCTCCCTCTGAGCTGCTCCTCCTACTTCCTGTGGAGGGGTTTAAAAGGCAGACTGAGGCCTGACTCTGATGCTCTTGTGTTGTTGTCCTTAGGTGAAGTACTTGGGCTCTGTGTGTGACCTGGATATCTACGAAAACCCACTCTGTGTATGACCTGGCTATTTATGAGAAAACACACTGTGTATGACCCAGCTAAGTAAGAGAACCCTCTCTGTGTATGACCCAGATACGTACGAGAACCCTCTCTCTGTGTATGACCCAGCTAAATATGAGAACCCTCTCTGTGTATGACCCAGTGATCACGAGTACCCCTTACTGTGATCAGTTTGTGCTATTGGCCTAAGACCACTGTTGTGGACAGAGAGTCTGATTGGTGGCTGCAGGCGTGAGTCACAGGGTCTCGATATAGTGACTGCAGGCAGAGTCACAGGGTCTCTTAGAGGTGATTGCAGGCGTGGGTCAGTTCTCCAGTCTAGCAGTCCTTGTGTTCCTGTTCATCGGATCAAGATTACTGAGCCAGTGTTCAGAGTGGTCGCCTGTTCCAGTCGATGGATCAAGAGCTGGCGTACCTGGCGTCAGTTCTCCAGTCTAGCAGTCCTTGTGTTCCTGTTCATCGGATCAAGATTACTGAGCCAGTGTTCAGAGTGGTCGCCTGTTCCAGTCGATGGATCAAGAGCTGGCGTACCTGTTTCCTGTTGAGACTCACAGGGGCTTCGGCCCAGTCTCCAGCATTGTGGTCTAGCGAGAGGCCTACTATTTCTGGTAGTAGTGTCACCAGCTAGTCACCCTTTGCTTGTTGTACTCATATCTATTGCGGTCATTTATTCTAATAAATATTTTACAATACATTACCGTACTGAGTTCTGAGCATTCCTGGGTGCCCGTGACAGTACGCAAGGGCCATGAGTTCAGACGGTGATGGTAATGTAGTTTTCCAAAGCATCCTGGATTGTATGGAAACACCGGGTCAAAGACTAGACCAGTTGTCTTTAGCCATACAGACGGCTTCGCAGCGTACTGCAAACCTTGAACAAATTTGTACACAACTGGTGGCCCCTCCCGATCCCTCCCGGGTACCAGTTCAACCCGCCTCGGTTGATGCAGGCACGGTCAAGAGGCTAACGGGTTCCACTCAGCTCCCACAGCGGTATGGTGGGGATCCAGATGGTTGCCGTGGTTTCCTAAATCAATTGGGAATATATTTCGAGTTGGTACCATATGTGTTTCCAAATTAACGCAGCAAGGTGAGCTTCCTGATCTCTCTTCTCACTGGTCGGGCATTGGCATGGGCCAACCCGTTATGGGAGACTAATAAACCCATTGTGCATAATTTTGCGGAGTTCGTGAACTCCTTTAAGCATGTCTTTGACAGGCCTGCCCGCGTGGTCTTGGCTTCCAAACACCTGATGACCCTCCGACAGGGTGCACGCACAGTGGTGGATTACGCTATTGAATTCCGTACTCAGGCGGCTGATGTTGATTGGAATAATGAAGCGCTGATGGCCGTGTTTTTCCACGGGCTCTGTGATACGATGAAAGATGAGATCGCGGCACGCAATCTTCCTAATGAGTTGAACCGGTTAATTGAATTCTGTATTCTGATGGATACCAGAATAAGGGAGAGACCCTCGTTTAAAGAGTACCTGCGGAGGTTCTCTGGCAAGGGGTCTTCTCGTTATGCTAACCCTCCCTATCCTCCCAGATTTGTTGCGGATGATGCCGAGCCCATGCAGGTTGATGCTGTGGTCAGAGGGAGGCCGGCAGTTGTGGAGCAGGGATGCAAACAGCTTGATGAGGTCCCTCCACACGTTTCTGACCCACCCTATCCTCCCTCGCCTCCCTTACCTCCTGATCTTGACTCTGAGAGTGGTGACCCTAGAATGGTGGGGGCCACTCGTTTGTCTAGGGAGGAGAGAGCCTTTCTCTGGACATCTGGAGCCTTTATCTGGACATCTGCTGCGATCCTGTCCAGTCCGTCCTGAGCGACGCTCAAACTTTAGAACTGGAAGGGGACAAGTGATTGGTGGTATTTCATTGTCCCAAGTAAATTTTTCGGGTAAACCAGTACTGAGGGCCCTCCGGGTAGCCCTCAGCTGGAAGTTCCCAGGTATGCTACTGACACCTCTTTGTGTAGCTGAATAAATGATTGAGAGCTTGACCACAGTATTTCATCTACACATACTAAATGTATAAACACATTTACTGGAGTTTAAACAAACCTAAAAATACGTGTTCTTGCAGTCAAGCAATGCGACACACTTTTATAAAGACTGTGTGACTTGATATAAAAAGAGGGACAGAGGGATCTGGGTCTCAAAAGAGGGACACTTGGGAGGTATGTTATAAATACATCAGGTAAGGATTGCTATGCCATGCAGCATGTCCCATTTCTATAATGTATAAGGATTGAACTGGGCATATCTGCGGACAGAAAATGGCCCTTGTGCTTAATCTTGGACATCTCAGGTTTTAAGAATAAAGTGGAGTGTGACGGGGGGGTACAGGGGTTACTTATTGGTAGGCCGAGGGTTAAGAGATTTATCCAGCCAGACAAAAAGATAATAAATTGCATTTATTAGAGAGTTCACGGCACAAAACACAGGACAACAATTACAGGCAAACAAACAGGGGTAAAACATAAAAACTAAGCACTTCTGCTGTTCTCTTCTTAGTTGCATAACTTGCCAGGGGTTACAAATAATACTCACAGTCCACTTTAGCTTAATGCTGGAGCTTATTCATAGTCCCACTAGAGGCAAGAGTAGGCATCCTGCCCACTACACATGCTGCTGGAGCACATGAAGGTTCCTTGTATCTTTTAGTCCTGGCAGAGGAGTTGGGGAAGACATCCTAAGATCCTTGTGGTAGGAACATCAGGGTACTCTCTCTCTGTGTCTGAAGCTTCCTTGACTTACAGCCCACAACTGAAAATGGGACCTGGCACTACAGTGCCCGCTCACTCTAACTCTTCTGGTGAGGGCACTCGCCAGTCCCAGTTTCTGCAGTGCTGCTTTAGGATGCCCAGGGACCCTAGGCCTCCCACCATTATGGAGAGGCCCTTTCTCCTGGCCCTACATTCTGCAACCACCCTCTCTCTCTCACTTTCTCTCTCCCAGGTTCTCTCTACCCACCCCCTACAGGATGTGTTGTCATAGTTCCCATCTACCAGGTCTCTCTCTGCTTAGCCTAATGTGAGGGGGGAAGATGCACATCCCCCCTCCATCTAACCAACACTGGTTATCTCATAGCACAATCTCTGGGTTTAGCTAGACTGCATGGCACCATTCCTTTGTACATCCTACACACTAACTAACCCATTCACTGCTGGTAACTGGACAACCCTCTCTAATGCATGCACACACAGGGGACATTAAGGTTTCAAGAATGGGAACACGTTAAGACAATGGCAATCACTGAAAACAGACACATTTCTTTCTCTGGGTGACAACCATTTCGTCACAGTCTGTCCCCCCTTTCAGATGGGGACCCCAGAGTTCAGTCCACACGGACAGATCACTGGGTCCCCACATATTAACTACTTTCATATACTTCTATCAATACAGACATCAAGCCTACAAAGCATTTGTATATACAGTACATCATTTGTATCTTTAGTGGCGATAGTTCCAAAACAAAGTCCAGTGATTCAGGATACTTTCCAGGGCAAGACATATCCAATTAGGGTGCAGGAAAAAGCAGGCCCAAAACATTTCAAATAGGCAGATCTTCTGGTGTGGCAATGCGTTTTCCTCACACACACACAATAGCTTACTGCCATCAAAATTAAGAGACCGTCCCAGAACACCATCCCACCTAAATCAGTCCAACATAAAGAATCAGAACCAGTCCAATCACATTCAGTGCTCCCACAGGAGTGTCACTTACCCCTGCAAAGACTTCCAACATTGCTTTTGGGGTGGATTAACTTTTCCATTAAAATTCCCACTGTAACTGGTTTCTGAATAGCGCATCCTCCACTGGATTTTCCTTTAAGCTGAGAAGGTAGTGCAATGTTCTCTCTGGATTACCCTTCTGGTCTCTGTGTCACATTACTCCCATGCTTGGATTCTGTGGCACCCAACACTGGTTTAGCACATTCTGAATTTCCACTCTGGATCTGGTTGCTTTGGAGCGCTGTTTTTTGATGTTTGACCACTTTGCTTTGAAGTACTGGATCATCCAGGCAAGTCTGTAAAGCTGTAGATCACTGCATTGCTAGGGCATAGTGGGTGCTGGATGCAGACTACACCCCTAGTCCCATTTTGTCTGGCAGTGCTGATAGGGTACTTGCTCACATGTCCCTTAGGCTAACTCTAAGGCAAAACAAAAATAACAGGAGGGGTTCCCATACTGTTGTCCTTGGCCGTGTCTTTTTGTCTGGGTGCTAAAGTGACAACGCTACTGAGCTGGCACAACTAGCACACATAGTGGTCAGGGTTGCCCTCAGACACCCTGAACACCTAAGCTGGATATCCCACAAGCTGCCACCAGTGTGACGGGGGGGTACAGGGGTTACTTATTGGTAGGCCGAGGGTTAAGAGATTTATCCAGCCAGACAAAAAGATAATAAATTGCATTTATTAGAGAGTTCACGGCACAAAACACAGGACAACAATTACAGGCAAACAAACAGGGGTAAAACATAAAAACTAAGCACTTCTGCTGTTCTCTTCTTAGTTGCATAACTTGCCAGGGGTTACAAATAATACTCACAGTCCACTTTAGCTTAATGCTGGAGCTTATTCATAGTCCCACTAGAGGCAAGAGTAGGCATCCTGCCCACTACACATGCTGCTGGAGCACATGAAGGTTCCTTGTATCTTTTAGTCCTGGCAGAGGAGTTGGGGAAGACATCCTAAGATCCTTGTGGTAGGAACATCAGGGTACTCTCTCTCTGTGTCTGAAGCTTCCTTGACTTACAGCCCACAACTGAAAATGGGACCTGGCACTACAGTGCCCGCTCACTCTAACTCTTCTGGTGAGGGCACTCGCCAGTCCCAGTTTCTGCAGTGCTGCTTTAGGATGCCCAGGGACCCTAGGCCTCCCACCATTATGGAGAGGCCCTTTCTCCTGGCCCTACATTCTGCAACCACCCTCTCTCTCTCACTTTCTCTCTCCCAGGTTCTCTCTACCCACCCCCTACAGGATGTGTTGTCATAGTTCCCATCTACCAGGTCTCTCTCTGCTTAGCCTAATGTGAGGGGGGAAGATGCACATCCCCCCTCCATCTAACCAACACTGGTTATCTCATAGCACAATCTCTGGGTTTAGCTAGACTGCATGGCACCATTCCTTTGTACATCCTACACACTAACTAACCCATTCACTGCTGGTAACTGGACAACCCTCTCTAATGCATGCACACACAGGGGACATTAAGGTTTCAAGAATGGGAACACGTTAAGACAATGGCAATCACTGAAAACAGACACATTTCTTTCTCTGGGTGACAACCATTTCGTCACATGGAGCATTTGTGGGGTAAGCATAATTAAATCATCCCCTAGAAGATTGATAATCAAATCACAGGAGTACACAATCAACATCCAATAGGTAAAAAAAAACAAAAAAAAAACTCAGTGGGATATATTTGCTCCAGTTTGGGCCCCTTTTGTCTTTAGACACTGCTTCCTACTTTTCTATTTTTGCATTTGTATAGTTGCCAACATTTCAAAAATAATCCCAATAGGAACACTTTTTGCCTGGATAGCCTTATGACAAAGGATTTTAACTTGGTGTTAGACACACACTTAAATACTCTGTTTCAAGCTGGCCTCTAAAAATTGTTTTCCCAAGCCCTAAAACCTAGTCTTTTATGTGCTCTGTGGGGTCTCCTATGAACTGAACTATCTTCATATAATAGATAACACTTATTGTATGTGAACTAACTTAAAGGGATAGTAATGTTTCATAATAAAAGCAGCTCTAATTAATCATCATAGTATTTGGACTTTGGAGAGTGTTATTCCAATTGCAGTTCAAGAGTAATTCAATGACAAAGTATCCCCCTCCCACCCCTTTTACTGATGTAACACTGCTCAACCAGAGCAGAAGGGAGGTGCCCAGGTAGATTGCAGAGGGACAATCTTCAATTAAGATAAGGGAAAACCTGAAAAACTTGTCAAGTGGGGCAGGGCTTTCATTGTTCTCATAGGAAGAAGATTGTCCCCTGCGGTTATCTGTCTGGTCTATGGACTGCATTCTACATCTGAGAAGATATGGCTTACACTAGGTAAAAGGGGCAGGAGGGGAAACTTTGCTTGTGAATATCTCTCAAACCATAAAGGTTTGAGAGATGACTTATATTGTTCTTCATTTTTTTTAATGCCTACAAAATAAAGATAAAAGTAAGTATTACTATCCCTTTAAAGGGATAGTAATGCTTCACAATAAAAGCAGCTCCAGTTAATCTTCATAGTATTTGGGCCACGGAGAGTGTTATTTCAATACTGTCAGAGTTGTAGTTCAAGAGTAACTGAATGATAAAGTATCCCCTCCCGAACCTTTCACTGATGTAACGCTTGCGCACCTCTGAGCAGCAAGGCTGTCCGGATGTATCGCAGAGAGGGACAATCTTCAGTGATCAGAAGGAAAAACCTGTCAAGGGGGGCACAGTAACATGGTTGTCCCTTGCTGTGACCTGTCCTGTCAAGAGAACAGATTCCACATTTGAGGGAAGGCAGCTTACACTTGGTAAAAGGGGTGGGAGGGGGATACTTTATCTTTCAATTACTCTTGAACTACAACTCTGACAGTATTGAAATAACACTCTCCAAGGCCCAAATACTATGAAGCTTAATTGAAGCTGCTGTTTTTGTTAAACATTACTATCCCTTTAAATAATGGATCATCCTTCAGAAATAAAGGAGCAGTGAGTATGGGTACCACTTAAGTATTTCTGAATGAGTTCATACATCAGACGTTTTCAATGTATTAGTCCTCCCGGTATAACAATAGATCAGTTTTACAATATACTTAACAGGTGAGTAATCAGTGCCTGAATTATTAGGATTGTTTACCCATGCTTAATTAGCGATAATCTGCCCAGTTTGTAGTCCTGGATCTCACAATCATTGCTATAAGGGATAGCATATGCTATATTTAAGAGACAGAACATAAATTATGCAGATAATAGCAGAACACATGATCTTTAAAACTGTATATAACTTTCACGTTAGTATAGCTTAAGCGTTAAACTACTCGCGCGTATTAATATTTTCTCATGATGAAGCTTCTTTTCTCTAGGTCCATTACGTTTTACGTTTGTTTTGACCTGCTCACAACCGGTCCGCAAACCAAACCGTGTTGCACTTCATACACGGTAGTGTACTTGGCACATTACAGAGTATCGCTGTGGGCGGACGCCTCTTTCCTGGCCGGTTCTACATCACCGATCCCTCCGCGTTCTCCGCCTCTGAAACGGCGTTTCAGCCGCACTCCAAGCTCGGCGGAGGCAACCAGCGCCCGGCAAAGAACATTTGTTACATTGTGGGGGATACTAACACCGACTACCGGTAACATGCCTCGGCAAACTTAACCCCGCCCATCTAAAACGCCTTTCATCTGTCGCTGTACATGCTAGCATCGGATAGTTTTGGCGGAAGGACACTTTATGATCGGAACTATTTTCTATGAAGCGGTACTGCGGCCTCTACTTCGCCGCCATCTTGAATGTTAATGTTTCCCTAAACATTTTTTTATATATATATATATATATATAAATATCCCGTATTGTCTCTACGTTTGTCCCTTATGAGATTAACCCTTACCTAACTAGTTATATAACTTGAGCGTGAATAAACCGCTTCAGTCTTCGCATTTATATTGATATATCGATAAATATCCGGTATTTTGATTAAAAAAATAAAAATGTCCTTAATTTTAGGTTGTTATGAAGCTTTCGTGACCTATATGAAGTGAGAAGAGACTTGCTAACCGATCTCCTTAACAGGTATCAGTATTTTTTTATCTATATGTATAAAAGCATTTCATTTTTATTTTTTATAATGAGTACCTTAGTATGACTTTTCTATGTTGCGATTATTTATTTCTATGTAAAACTTTGTAGGTTGTTGATGGTTACGCTCCCTGTTTAGGTTTCAGGAAGTTGATATATGAAGGTGTTGCATTTGTTTTGGGGGTGTCCTATGTGGGCCCCCCCCCCCCCCAAAAGACGAGGCCTCACTTGTTCGCCTTATCCTTGCTCTATAAGGGGCTCAAGGCCTGGTTTTACATCCTATGGTGTGAATTTTTTTTGTAGTTCTGTTATCTGATCTATTTGTAAACACCACTGCAAGAGCTGCCAGTTAGGGTTTAAATGTCACATCCATGATTGCATTGTAGTTATAAATCCGATAACCTGCTGCCCCACACCTATAGGTTTTAATGCTAATTTCTGAAACCTTTTGTCTTTATAGATTACCCTGTTATGCATTATTTGTAGTTCAAATATTATATATAATTTTCTAATCTTTTCTCCATACCACAAGTCCTATTTAAAGTGACCAGACCTTTTTAATGCAGGATATATATATAGAAAATGCACACTGCAAGGTTATCAATTACATGACAACACTGATGCATTACTTTTTTTCCTTCTCTAAATTAACTCCTTGAATGCTATAGCTCAAGCTTTTCTTCTCAATACTTTGGAGACCTTTCTGGGATTAAATAGGTCTGTTCATATTAGGCATTTTGGGATATATATGAATAAAGTCATAAGTGGAATTATTAAGGTATAGTAATTGCTCCATATTTAACAAAATCAAATTTACTTTGATTTAGATTGGACTGTTCACTCTTTGGGTGCTAGAGATGTATCCAGTGCAATGTTCTATTGTGTTTCAGAGTTGCACCCCCTTTTATAATGTCCTATAGAACTTATCTGTAATCCTTGTATGTATGATTTTAAATACTATACTACTCGCCTACATTATTTTATTTGCCAGGTGCACTGCCACTTGTTGCGATTTAAATTGACCTGCTGTTTTGGTTCTGATCACTGCCAATGATTCAGCTGAATTTCACACCTATTTGGTTTTTTTATGTTTATATCTCCTGTGTCTTACATAAACTTAGTATAGTTCATGTAAATATCCAGTCTTTCATCTTCATGCACAAATCCTTGACTAGTTATGTAGCACTATAAGAGATTTATATGTCCCACCTCTCACACATACATAGATTACATAAATTACATTTAGATTTCAGACTTGGCATTTGGCCCAATAGTCAATACTATATCTATGCATCAGTTTTAGAACAATATGGGTTTAAGAGTATCCTCCATTTATACAGTGCTGATGAATTCCCACAACTTTATCTGATTTGCATGCAAAATTAATTTTATGTTAATAGTTCTGAATGGGTAGGGTTGCCAGATCACCCCTTTTTAAGAAGGGAAGCTTAATAAAAAATGCATTCCGCAGGACTGTAATAGTTTAAGTGTAGCAATGCAGTATTCATTGTTCATATGTTCTTTTGAAAGGCATGACCTGAATTTCCTGGGTAACGCTGTCACTCAAAAAGGATAAATGACCCACATCCCAAGTACCATTTGGATGCTAGAGAGGTTATCAACACAAGACCTCTCTCGTATCCTCACGTTTTTTCCTCAGTCTTTTTACTCAAGACGCCTGAACATAGAATCTGGACTTTTCAGGTAATGACTAGCATTCTAAAGGGTACTTGTCAAGAACATAATGAAGGGAGCAAATGGGTCTCACTATCAGAATGATAAACATGAGTATATTGGGCACAGTTTCCTTAAATATACATTTTAAATTTCAGCACTGACATTTTTCTTAGTCTTCATATGAACAAAAGAAAAACCTCTCTGTAAATGCCCATTTACTTTTCGAAAACTTCTTATGTTTGTGACTATGATCTGTTTGTAAATTAATTTAAATAACGTTTCCCTTTGTTTACATTGCTTTTTTTTTTAATTATCCATATCCTTAATTAGCCCTTTGAGTGCCGGAGAGGTATCCAACGCATTGCGATGCAATGCGTTGGATACCTCTCCGGCACTCAAAGGGTTAGAGTACCTATTTTGTTTACATTTGTTTTGTAATTAATCTTCCAAGTTAACTGTATCTTATTTTTAATACACAGCCATGGTCATGGCTTAAAATCCTATAACTGGGCATCTTTGTCAGCTCCAGTTGCAGATCTTTGAAATCCATGGGGGTAATGGAGAAGGAATGGGTGAATTAAATATAAATAATCAGGGCTTAAAATTTGAAGTCTTTTGCTACTAGCCAGACCTGAAAAGTTACTCGCCACTGCAAGCCATAACATACCCCCCAGGGCTGAATTTCTACTTGCCAGGGCTAAATCTTCACTCGCCATTGGCTAGTGGAAATTTTGAGCCATATATCTATTATTTATTTTTCTGTAAAGTCTTATTGAAGAATATATGATACAAGGTACAAAGAAAAAATTGTACAATAAAACATAGAACATATGAAGTATATGGGATACAATTGTAATGAAGTGAAGTGTGATTAATCCTAGGGATCTGGGCTGAGCAACAGAGCTGTTAATGGAATGGAGTGTACAAGTAGGCAGTTTAGAGGTGTGTTGTCAAGTTAGTGTGATCTATGATGTTGTAGAGCTTAGCTGTTTTAGCCAGCGAGTATAATAGATACAATGTTGGAAAGGAATTTGGTGAGATTCTTAAGAAAATCAGGACAAGAGGGGAGTAGAGAAATGAGCAGAAAAAAAGATTAGGGTGAAGAATGAGTAATATGGAAGAGAGATTGTAGAAGAATAGAAATGGGAAGGGGTAGTTTGGGTAGAGGTGGGAGAAGGGGA
Organism: Rhinophrynus dorsalis; assembly: GCA_037306005.1. NCBI lineage: Eukaryota > Metazoa > Chordata > Amphibia > Anura > Rhinophrynidae > Rhinophrynus > Rhinophrynus dorsalis. The sequence continues at coordinate 410,923,600 of CM074722.1, read as the reverse complement.
AGGAGGTAGCATCAGGCTATCATGCCACTACAGAAAGAGATGTCAACATTTCTGTGATGTGACGACATCTATTTCTATGGTAATGTGGTCAGGTATTGTTCCCATGGGGACCAGAGTTCGCTGAAGGTGCCCAGACTGTTCATTCCGAGGGCATGCACTTGTTCAAGTTCATGCACCGATTGCACATGAGTGCCATTGAGTTACAGTAGGGGGGTGTCATGTTCTTCCAGTGCAAAGGGATAAGTCTCTTGGCTGCGTTGGCCAGAATGTGGAACAGAGTACGTCAAGATTTTCTAAAAGTATCAGGAAGAGAAGAGGGGAGGAAAGAGAGAACAGCCTCGGGTGTGCAAACAATCAACAGATGTAATATTGTTGAAATTATGCGAGTGACATCCCTCCAGAAAGTAAGCACTGAGGGGCATGACCACCACGTGATGTGAGGACGCTGAAGTATGACCACACTTCCAACAGGCAATCGGTAAGGTAGGGTTTAGGCATGTTAGATTATATGGGGGGGGATGGTGCCATCTAGATACCAGTTTGAAATTGCGTTATCTGGTCGCTGTATCCTTTGAAGACTTCCATAAGACAGCTCCTGTTTTGGGCCAAGTGAAGGAGAGAAGTTTATGTTCGATGTCCCATTCCTGGACGAAATACGGGTTAGGAGGAGACTAACGAAGGATGACCTTGTAGAATTTAGATAATAAATGGTTTTGTTATTTCTGGGGGCATAAGAAAATCTTCAAATTAAGTATTTATTTGGCCTGTCTCAATAACCCTCACTCAGAAGGTTGTTGTAGGCATTGCCGGTGCGAAGATCGTGGCATATGATGAGAGGTAAAGCCTCGAATGTGACAGTCATTTGGTGGTAGTAACGCTTGGAGGGTATGCACTCCCAACATGTGCCAATTGGAGAAAGATTAGTCTATGTGGCCTGGGGGGAATCCTGGGTGTCGTACAATGGACATTAAAGGGGAAGGGTAAGGTGCTAAACGGAACTTCAGATTGGTGGAGGTCAACATTTCCAAGCGGTGACCCCATATGGGGTGTTTCCTCATCGAGTGAGGCAGAGTTGGTGAGGATTACCAGACTACTTGGGATGTATCCAAGTGCGGGTATGTCCAACGTGAACACTCTATCCATTCCGGTGTTTGAGGAGAGTTGCATTCACATAAATATGTCAAAGCAAAGGCTCTGTAGTAGGAGAGAACATGTATCATCCCTAGACCACCGTTCTGTGGCGGTTGTATCCTATATTGCCAGCCAAGTCTAGGAGTCTTATATTTACATACAAATGAGGACAGCATGCCTTGTAGCTTGTCTAGGTAGTGGAGTGGGACATGTAGCGGTAACGAGTTGAGAATGTACAGAAGCTTCGGAAGAATCGCCATCTTCAGGAGAATCACTGTTCCAAGCCAGGACACAAATAGACCACTCCATCTGCTGAGGTCTGCAGAAATAGTGTTCAACAGCAGGGTGATATTAATAGAAATGACACAATGAAGGATCTTTGCCCTGTTTATGGATTACTGCAATAGGGGCTTCGATTGAGAGTGGCGGCATAGGAGTGCGTACCATTAGCGCATTAAAGGCGTTCAACATGTGCAATGACAAGACGCTCTTGAAGGATTTGTAATAAATGATGGGAAACTCATCAGGGCCAGGACTTTTCCCTGAGGTGAGGATTTTTTTGCAGCTGTTAGTTCCTGGTCAGTGAAAGGCAGTGCCAACGACTGTGCTGCCTTTGTGGAGAGGGTTGGAAGTTTTGCTCTATTGAGAAAATCTTTAATAAGTGAGCGAGAAGGTCGAGAAAGATTAGGGCTGTTTCCAGCCACTAGATTATATATTGCTTTGTAAAACATCCGAAACGCGTTACCTATCTCTGGGAACGGTCTACATACTTGGCCAGTGGAAGACTTCACAGAGCCAATATATTCAGACTTTGTCTTAATCTTAACTATCCTGGCCAAGGTTTTCCCACACTTATCACCATTCAAATAACGATGGTATTTCTGCCACGTAAACTATTTGTGAATCTTGCTGGTCAGTATTTTGCTAACTCAACGAGGGCTGAGTTCAGTTCTTTCAGAACAGTTCCTGAAAGGGTATCTTTTTGTGATCTTTTTTTCTTTTTCTCTAATCTTATCCAGCAGTAGTTTAATATGTTTGTTTCTCCTGAGTTTTTTTTTTTTTTTTTTTTTTTTTTTTTTTTCTTTTGTGAACCAGTCTTTATTAGTTTGCCGCGGATCACGCACTTATGTGCTTCCCAGACCACAGTGGGGGAACGTGTGCCATTGGCGTTTAGTTTAGAATAGTAGTGCAGAGCTTTCTTCAACTGATCGATGGTTATTGGATCCTTCAGGAGTATGTCATTCAGCCGCCAGGTTGAGATCCAGGGTCAGGACATGAAAGTTCCAGATCTAGCCAAACAGGTGTGTGGTCTGACCACATAAGGGGTTCGATGTGGGCTCTGGATATTCTATGTAGTTTATGTTGAGAGACAAAAAGGTAATCAGTCCTTGAATAACAATTAGGAGAATGGCAATAGAATGTATAATCTTTGGTCATGGGGAAGAAGTGTCTCTGAACATTAATAAGATATCTGTCACAGAACATTGTGTTCAAGGTCATGGGAGGATTTTTGATATGTCCATAGTTGGGGGGGGGGGGGAAGCATCCAGTGAGGGGCAGAAGACGATGTTGAAGTCATCCCCTAGTATAATCGTACCCTCTGAGAACTACTTCAACAGTCTCAGGGTTCTCACCCTGAGACTGTGGCTAGGACGGACTTTTCAGAGTCTATAGTGCCCTTAAGGAACAAGAAACAACAATCAGGATCAAACCTGGAGTCCTCAAGGCTCCGGGGTACTGTGTTGCCAATTAAAATGGCTACTCCCTTCTGTTTCTCTGGAGCAGAGGAGAACCAAGCATGTCGGAAGTGTGTGGTAGAAATTTATGAGGATTAGAAGACCGGAAGTGTGTTTCCTGGAAAAAACAAACAAACCCCCCCCCCCAAAAAAAAAACAGTATATCCGCTTGCAGTCTGGACGCCTCCCGCAAAGCCATGGATCTGTTCTCTGGGGAAATAAGCCCTTGAACTTTCAATGACAACATCCGCAACTGGGAACATGTCATGTTGTAGAGGCCAACTGGAGCGAAACCAATAATGTGGTGAAGTGGACAATAAGACGCTAGCTTTAATGTAGTAGTTAACGGTGGAGGAGATGGAGAAGGTAAGTCAGAGGGGAAACTGGGAGAGGACAGGAGAAATTGAAATAGACAATGGGAAGAAAAGAAAGGAATATGGCATCAAGAAGCTGTAGATTAATAGATGTTAGATATTAACAGCAAAGGTAATGGCAAGTGTTGGGTAGCTACTGAGCGTATGTAATTAGCTCGAGTCTGTGGATAAACCACAGAGTTGTGACTAGGAATTGAGGGAGAGGAACCAACTCTGTTGGTCATCGCCAGCGCGACTGAATTGTAGCAGATAAGCAACCGAACAATAAAACATTACAAAATTGAAGCATTGTGAGATTAGCTATGTTGTAAGATAAAATTAACAAACACGTTGAAAGTTGAGGACATGAGTGGTAAAACTAGTCTGCGTAGGACTGGTGAGGTGGTAGACCGTCCAATCTGACTGTCAGGCCGAGAGAAGTGCCTTAGTAAAACCTATCCTCAAGAACAACTCTTCTGACAGTAACACACCCTCTAGCTATCGACCAGTTTCTCTACTGCCTTTTGCCTCTAAACTCTTGGAAAGCTTAGCCTACTCACGCCTGCTTGACTTCCTCAATGCATACAACCTGCTCGACCCTTTACAATCTGGATTTTGTACTGCTCCCTCCACTGAAACTGCTCTTACAAGAGTCATCAATGATCTTCACATTGCCAAATCTCAAGGTCACTATTCAATTCTTATCCTGCTTGATCTCTCAGCAGCTTTTGATACTGTTGATCATGCACTCCTCCTCCGCATTCTTCACTCTTTAGGAATCCGCAACACAGCACTGGACTGGCTCTCCTCTTATCTATCTAACAGATCCTTCAGTGTCTCCTCTGCCACCTCTTCATCCTCCCCCAACCAACTCTCTGTTGGAGTTCCTCAAGGTTCTGTTCTAGGACCGCTTCTGTTTTCTCTTTACACAATAACACTTGGTGATCTTATTAACTCATTTGGTCTCAAATATCACCTCTATGCAGATGACACCCAGATTTACTTATCTGTACCTCGACTCACTTCTGATATCCAAGCAAAAGTCACAGATTGCCTCTCGGCTATCTCAGACTGGATGGCTCATAGGCACCTCAAACTCAATATGTCTAAAACTGAGCTGCTCCTCATCCCACCTAGACCTGGCCCTGTAGCGCCCTTCCAGGTGACTGTAAATGGCACTACCATAAATCCAGTATCAGAAGCGCGGTGTCTAGGGGTGATAATTGACGACAACTCTCTCTCATTTTCCTCTCATATTAATGCCGTTACTAAATCCTGTTGCTTTCTTTTGCGTAACATTGCAAAAATCCATCCCTTCCTCTGTTCCTCCACAGCTAAAATTCTTATACATGCAATCATCCTATCCCGCATGGACTATTGCAACATTCTTCTGTCTGGCATTCCTGCTTCCCATCTCCAACCACTTCAATCTATACAGAATGCTGCAGCACGAATTACTCTTCTGTCACCTAGGTTTGTCCCTGACCCACTCCTCCTCAAAACTCTCTAATGGCTACCTATCAATCTCTGGATATCTTACAAAATCTTACTTATCTCTTTCAAGATACTTCTCTCCTCTACTCCTTCTTACATTTCCACTCTGATCTCCCATTATACCCCATCCCACCACTTACGTTCAGTCAATGACTGTCTTCTCTCAGCTCCTTTTGTCTCTACAGCTCTGTCACGTATCAAACCTTTTTCTCTTATTGCTCCATATCTATGGAATGCTATACCATCCAACCTGCGCAACTGCACCTCTCTGATAACCTTCAAATCTCACTTGAAAATTCACCTCATGGATAAAATCTCAACATGCTAGAAGGCACTGATGTTGTACAGTGAATGCTCTTATACATTTATTTACATTATTGATGTCCTCTATTATCATGAAAACTAGCACTGTATTCAGCACTTGACCCTAATGTAATCTGTATGTCTCCCATTACCACTTTAGATTGTAAGCTTTCAGGCAGGGACCTCGCATCCAATGTTTCACACTACAAAGCACCTATAACCCTGTATTGATTAAACCCTGAAATTGTAAAGCGCTGCGTACACTTGTGGTGCTATATAAATAAACATATTCATTCATCTCAATAGGCCTGCAGGCTTGAAACCTCTGAGGGTAGGACAACTAAACCATGGAGGCTTAATACATCCTGAACCATCATGGTTAAAAAAACAGGTACATGTTGTAATAGTAAGTAAGTGGGATCTATGTGGAGATCATTTGGGTTGGAGAAAAACAAAGGTAGGTGGGGGGTATACCAGAGTCAAACATATGTCGTAAAGTATAACACTAGCCTATGTGCGATGTTGCCCTAAATGTCGGTATATATACCAGTGAGTGCAGCAACATCTGACATAAGCAGTGCCATGGCGGCCTTCCAGTCAAAGCTGTCAGTGAGGAGGTGTGACATATTATGCCGTCAATAGTCTCTAGGTGGTAGTGACATGTATATCTGTGTCAGTCACAAGAAGGGTAGTTGAGGTGTCCAAACAGCAAAATAACAATGGACAAAAAAAAGGCATGTTGATCTATAGTGGCACTGTAGAAAGTGTCCAGGAACCCGATTCTTGTCCAAACGGGAAGGGTGGAATGACCCTAGTCTTCCGTGAGAACAAAGTGGCCGGAGACCTTCGATGGCATCCCGGTTCACAACCAAGGAGCACAGTATAAGGAGGACAGTGAAGTAGTATAGGAGACAGCCAAGTGACGCGATAAGAGTCATCGCCTACAGAGTAGCTCGGAAGCGTATAAATTGTGAGTGAATGGTATGAAAGAGAGCGACATTAAGCTATAACACGAATGAGGGGAAATTAGTAGGAGGTCTAATATGAACCGTGTAGTACCAAACAGAACAATTTTGTGACCCCCGCAGGCAGCCATATCTCCTCACGAAACTGAGGGGCATAGAAAGAGTACATGACCTGTAATTACTGGTGCAGTTCCTCGGCATCCCCACCAAAGGTGTGCAAAAAGTTGTTGAGGGATCTACCTATTGGCGTAAGCACAATAACTGCACCAGCTACCGCCGCCTCACACAGATATAAAAATTATTAAAAAATTCCATAGCTCTGGTTGGAGTGCTACAAAGCGACATTGAATCCACTCCATCGGAAGCCAGGGAATACAGTATGAATGCCCCCCCCCCCCAGGAAAAAAAGGGACCATCATGTTATCAGGTTATCAGTACCTGATTTGGAGCATGAAATCAAGTGTCCAAGTGGAGCAGGGAAGAGTCATGACTTTTCTCTCAAGTGCCACTCCATGGTGATGCCACAAGAGAAGGTTCAAGCAGGTCAAGGAAAGTTGGGAATGTCAATCAGGTTCAGTCCCAATCCGATGAGTCTAGGTGTCCGTTCCGGCGTCTGAATGGCATCTCCTTGGTGTGGTTTCTTGGAAAGAGGTGCTTTTGCTGCCAACCACCTCTCTCTCCGTTCCTAGCCTGGCTGTGGTAGTGAATTGTCAATGGGGTCTTTTGTGGATCATTGCAGGAACTGAGGGACCGGAATATTCAGGCTGGAACAGAAGTTTGGGATTTCCTCCGGATCAGTAAGGATTTGCATTTATCCCATTATGGGTAGCAGTGGGGCTCAAGGGGAAGCCACATCTGTAGTGTACACCCAAGTTCCGCAAATGATTTGTCAGGGGTTTTAAAGCTAGGCGTCTCTGCAAAGTATGTACTGGTGGATCATTATATAGAAGTACGGGGACTCCAGCAAATTTCAGATCCGGTAGTTCTCTGCTGCGTCGCATGATCTACTCTTTGAGTAGTTATATAAGCAGCAGATGACATCTCTGGCCTTGATCCTGGGGGGCCCTTAGGACATAGAGCCCTGTATACTCTGTCTGTCTTGATCGGAGGAGCGTCTGGGGTCTGCAGCACGTCCGCAAATAGACTCTGTAGGGAGGCCATCAGGTCTTTAGGTGGCACAGACTCTAGAAGGTCCTTTAATACGGATGTTGGATCTACGAGTTCTATTGTCGAGATCATCCAGGCGAGTGAGAAGTTGATTTGTAGTCTCATCCTGTTGAAGTAGAATTTGTTCCAGGTTGTGGGACTGTTGCAGGCTGGCCTCATGACTTTCCTCCAAGAAATGTAACCATTGTCCTAGTTTAGTAAAGTCCTTATGAAGATCAGCAGTTTCTGATTTCACGGTCATTCGAAGATATGATTTTAATTTCGGATATGATACTGCATGTCAGATTTGCTGAATAAATGTTCAATGTCCTGTTTAGTTAGATATGCGCTTGATGGCTTGGGGTCTGTGTCCCTCCCTGAAATTAAAAATGGGTGTTGTCTCCATACCACAGTTTGGGAAGACCAATGGGAACATTTATAGAAGCACCTGAGAAGACCATCCTCTGTTTATTTTGTACTACCTGCTGGGTGGACTGTTTATTTTCCTCAATTTATATAGTCTAGTCTTCGTGGCTGCCTGTGCAGGGACAGATTCCCTGAAGACCCTGTATCAGTACATAATGCATTTCAAAGGGTATTGGTTGTGTGACAAAACATTCCCCCCTCTCTTGCTTCTTTTTGTAACCGATCCGTTGTGGGCAACAAAGCCATCGTTCACCGCTACCTTGGATCCAGTGTTGCTATTTTTTTTTTTTTTTTCCAGTTTTCAATCCCTTTCAGCCCGTTTGCCTCCCTCTGCATGTTGTGCTTCTGGTCATGGCAACCTTGTCTCATTCATAACTGTGTTGTCCTCTAAAGACAAGTCAGTCTCAGAGGCATCTTCAAAAGAGGATAAGGAGTCTGATAAGCAAAAATATTGCCTATCCTGTGAAAATCTATGCTGCTGACCCACCTAAGCCTTTCCCAGACTGTTTATACAAGGCTGCGGGGAATGACATGCCCACTTGAGTCTAGGAATTATTAGGGTGTATGGCAGCCTCCATGCAGGAAACTTTTCAGAGCCATGCAAGAAGGTGAACCTTACAGAAAAATACCATGCCTGGTCCTGAGGGCACTTTTTCAGAATAATATGAAAGAATTTGGAACCTAATCTCCTGGACCCTGAGTCAGCTTTATTTCGGACAAAGGGGAGATCATTGAGAATTTTGGCACTTTCAGTATCTGTTAAAATGTATGCCTTTCCAACTTGAAGGAACTTTGGGCTACACTTAAATAGGAGTTATTCAACTGGACGAAGTTGATGCTGTCCTGAGTCGGCCGTATTGCGTCAGTTCAAATGAACATCCTCCGTAGACTGCTTTATCAGTTTAGAGCTTTGCCTGTCCAGATCCCGTTACCATTCTTGCTGGAAATGCAGTCTGGCCTTCAGCATTTTATTCTGGCCCACGGGCCTCTAGGGTCTCTAACAAATGGCTAGTCTTGCCCACCAAAAGAGGGTATACCTTCCTTGCTGCATTATTTTAAGGCAGCCAGAATGGTCCAGGCTTTTTTACACCATGCAGATCCGGGGGAGATGGCATGGGTGGACATGGAGGACACCTGGGCATCTCTATACCAGGTGTGCGACGTCCTCTGGGTACCTACCAAACATAGGCCAGGGTCCTCCCGCTTATTACTGAGCACTTGCCTTTCCTTACATGTATGGTCTGCCTATGCCTCCCAGGTTCGGGAGCTCTCGAGGTTTTCTTTGGCTACTCCTTTGCGGACCATGGAACTTGTTATCAAGCTTGGCATAGGGCTGGGGGTTACTTCTTTGGCGCAATTTATGATGGGTGGGTCTTTCAGTACATTTGAGGACGTCAAATCTGAATTTGCTCTACCTAACTGATGTTTTTTTACAAGTATCTCCAGTTGTGCCAATCTCTCCTCCTATTTAGATACGTTGTCAAAGCTGGCTGTCTGTGTTCATAAACTGGTTAGGGCCTGTATGAGTCCTTTTGTCCTCTACTGAAATGCTTTGTCTCTGTTATGAAACCTTACTTACTGCCAGGGTGCCTACGAAGTTCCCTTTTATGGTTGCTTGGGAAAGGGATTTGGGACATCAGGTGTCCCCCTCTCAATAGGAAGAGGTGGTATTCCCCTCTTGGTTCTCTCACTGCACTAATCATACTGAGCTCTGTAGAAAACTTCTGTAAAGATGGTACTTGGATGGCTCGGATATACCTGGCTACTACCAATGTGTGTTGGCGACAATGTTCAGGGACTGGTACTGTGAAACATATTTGGTGGTCTTGTCCCAAGCTGTACGGTTACTGGACTGCAGTATTTGATTTGATGGCTCTACTCGTCTGCCTTTGACCCCTGAAGTGGCCTTATTTCATGTCTTCCCGACTACTCTTCCAGTCTTTGTGAAACTACTGATGTGCCAGATCTTGCTAGCAACAGAAACTCGAGATCTGCAATTGTCCTGACCATGGGAGAACTGTGTAAATTGATAATCCATAATCTACAAATGGAAAAGTTTACCACCTCCTGGATGGAGCTATATGATCTGGTTTGGTTCACTTGGAATCGCTATGGAGTACCCTGATAGGGATAGTTCGTTCCATCTTTGTGCCATTCCACCTTTCCTTCTTTCCCTCACCCCCCCCCCCGTCCTTCCAGTAATCATTATTCCATTTCTCTTCTTTCTCTATTCCTCTGTACTTCCTTTTCTGTTCCTCTTATAATTCATTTTGCTCTATATCTCCCACTCTCTTCCACTCCCACTGTAGGCACTTCTCACAGTATGGTCTCTCTTAATGTTGTTGTTAGAGTACCATCTCATTAATATGTTCTTTGTGGGTCTTCCAGACTCTTTACTTGGTACTTGTTTCTGGTAGTGTGAAGCTGTTCACTATGTTTTAGGTGTGTTCCAGATCGGAACATATTTTTATGTCCATATGCCTATTTGCTTGTTCATATTTATAACTGTACCACATATTGTACCCATGGTGCCTTTCTGTTTCTCTGTTATGCAAAATTATTCTTCAATAAAAATTATAAAAAATGTATGCCTTTCTAAAGAACCTCTCCAAGATCCTAAGATTGACATCCTCATCTCAGGGTCTTGGCTTAACGGATACTGCTTTCTTAGGCAATAAGAATGTGTCACCTGTTTTCCCACACCAATGTAAATGGGATCTAGTAATGTCTAAATGGAACAAGAGTGATAAAAGACCCAGGGTTTCATGAAGACTCCTGAAAATGTATCCGTTTAAGGAATAGGATGTCAGAGCCTGTATTACACCTTGAAAGATTTACACTCCAATTGCTCACTTGACTAAGTTAAAGGGACACTATTGTCCCATAAAAAAATATATATATTCTTGTTTTGTAGAGGTAAAAAAAATTGTGGCACAAATCCTATCTCTCAAACCTCTACGGTTTGAGAGATATTCATATGTAAAGTTCCTTCCTCCCTCCCCTCTGCTGAAGAGCGTCCTAGAGTCGGCCGACTTGAATCTCCTGCTGTAAAGCACGGTGCTGATATCAGGAGAAGGGGAGGGAGGAAGGAACTTTTAGATGTGAATATCTCTCAAAGAATAAAGGTTAGTGAGAGATTATTTGTGCCACAGTTTGTTTGTTTGTTTGTTTATTTTTTTTAACATCTACAAAATTTAGAAATTTTTTTTTTTATGGGACATTACTGTCCCTTTAAACCCTTTTTCTTCTGTGTCCCTCCCCGGCATTTACCAATGGGTTATGTCTCCGCCCTCCAGCTGGGTAGGACTTCCTCTACTTTCAAAAGGTGGAGATCCGGTAGAGGCACCAGTTTCTTTTGTCCTACCCAGCTGGAAGGACGGCGTGTAAGCGCACAACATTCTCCTACCTTCTCTCCTTCCGGGCCGCTGAGTCTGCCCTTGGAGCAAGCGGCGAGGCGGCTCTCAGTACCCGCGGCGGTGCCATTGGTCTTGCTCCGTTATCGGACCCTTCCTTGCCCTCGATGGCGAGCAGGGCACGTCTCCAGTCAAGTTTTTTTTCCTCCGGCTATTCAGCGTGGTGTGGCGAAGAGAGCGCAGAACCGGAAGTAGCGCTTTTATTTCCTTGCGTTCCAAGGATGGAACGCACGCGGCAGGAACCCGTGTGGTGCCGATCGAACGGACTGAGAGGCGGTTTCCTGGTTCCTTGATCCTCCCCTTCCCTCTTCTGGCTATTTTAGGTAAGTATTCTCTTTTCTATTGCAAATAATAATGTCTTCTAAAGCACAGAAAGAGAAGGAGAAAGAAAGAGACAAGGATAAGGGAGAGAAGGAGAAGGATAAGGATAGAGAAAGAGAGAAGGATAAGGAGAAAGAGAAGCTTGAGTCCACTACTAAAGAGGACAAAAGTGTTCCTAAGTCTAAATGTTGCCTTAAAGGGGAACTTTCACCCCTTAATAACTAAATCTCCCCTTACTGCTGACCTGGCGACTAGCTGCTTAGTAGCGCTAGTCGCCAGAAATCTTACCCCGTTCTCAAGATTTCGCCGTTTGAAAGGATCAGGAAGCACGGACTGTGAAGAGACGTCCGTGCTTCCTGATCCTTTCAAACGGCGAAATCTTGAGAACGGGGTAAGATTTCTGGCGACTAGCGCTACTAAGCAGCTAGTCGCCAGGTCAGCAGTAAGGGGAGATTTAGTTATTAAGGGGTGAAAGTTCCCCTTTAACTGTAATAACAAGTTAAGTTTATCAGAATCTGGGAAACTTTGTCAAGAATGTATCAAAGTGGCTGCTGGAACGGATATGACGTCACAGTTCTCCAATTTTTTATGCTGGATGAAGTCATCCATGCAAGACACCTTCAAAGCTATGCAAGAGGGAGAGCCTTCAAGAAAGCGGCAGCGTCTGGACCCTGGGGAAGGCACTTCAGCCATGAGGGAGGAATATCCACGTGAATCCAGTATATTCGATCCAGAATCAGAATTTTCCTCCGAGGAAGAAGGAGAAATCAACGAAGAATCTGGCTCCTTTAATTTAGACAGAGTTGATGGTCTGATTCGTATAGTCCGTAAGTCCTTGGGCCTATCTGATACACCACAGGACCTGAATATAATGGATGCAGCCTTCCTAGGAAAAAAGAAAGAAGTTCCTGTTTTTCCCTTACATCAATCAATTTCAGAATTGGTAAAAGAAGAGTGGAAATTGGGTGACAGACGATCCACAGTCCCCAAAAGATTTTCAAGAATGTACCCCTTTAAGGAGGAAGATACCAAGCCTTGGACCTTGCCCCCCAAGATTGACGCATCTGTAGCCCAAGTTGCTAAACGTACTACATTGCCTTTGGAGGATGGAACCTCTATCAAGGACCCCATGGAAAGAAAGCTTGACGGGACCCTCAAGCGCCAATTTTCAGTTTTAGGTCATTGTCTCAAAGCTGCTACAGCAGTAGATTGCCTAGCTCGTACCATGAGAATATGGTTGAGTAATCTTGAAGAAAAAATTGAGTCCAACGTTTCCAGGTCAAAGCTCCTGAAGGAAATGGCCGTCATGAAGGAAGCAGCCAACTTCTCCTGCGATGCATCCTCAGATATTATTCGCCTTACAGCTAGATCATCTGCACTCTCAGTGGCGGCCAGAAGAACCCTGTGGTTAAGATCATGGAATGCAGACACATCTTCCAAGAGCAAGCTGATATCCTTGCCCTTCTCTGGAACTTCCTTGTTTGGCGAACATCTGGAGGAGATTATCAAAAAGGCTTCAGGGGGTAAGAGTTCCTTCTTACCACAGGACAAGCGCTCAAGACCCTCTTCCCCAAGACCTTCAGGTTCCAGAGGCAAGAATACTTCCTTTCGTGACTCATCTAGATTTCAGGGAAGATCTTATTTCCATAAGAAGCAGGGATCAAACCAGAATTTCCGGGGCGGCTATAGAAGGGATTTTACCAGAAAGCCCCAAACCAAGAAAGAAATCCCATGAAGAGAAGCGGGCCCCAGTTGCGAACTCAGTTGGGGGCAGACTGAGTTTTTTTCTGGCAGCCTGGGATCAATTAGCAATCCCAGATCGTTGGGTTCGACAGATATTGCAACTAGGGTACCCGCTGGAATTTTTCAAGACCCCGTTACATCACAAGTTCATTCAATCAAGAGTTCCATCCAATCCGTCAAGAGCCATAGCCTTCTTGGATGCCATCAAGAGCCTCCTGTTCAGCAACGTTATAGAACCAGTTCCTTTGCATCAGCAGGGTTCTGGCATCTATTCAGTCCTGTTTTTAGTTCCCAAGAATTCGGGCGGTTTTTGGACTATTCTAGATCTCAAGGACTTGAATCAGTCAATCAAGACATCTCATTTCAAGATGGAAACAGCCATCTCCATCATAAAAGCGACATTTCCAGGGGCATTCATGTCCACAATCGACCTCAGAGACGCATACCACCACATTCCTATCAGGGAATCTCACAGGAAATTTCTCAGGTTTGCAGTAAAAGGGAATCACTATCAATTTACTGTCCTTCCCTTCGGCCTATCCTCTGCACCCAGAGTGTTCTCAAAGGTTCTGGCTGCAGCTCTTCAGCCTTTGAGGAAGCAGGGAATTCATGTCATCTCATACCTAGACGACATCCTGATCCTGGCGGCATCCCAGTCTCAAGCTATCTTACACACTCAGAGGTCTCTGACACATCTATGTCAGTTAGGTTGGTTAATAAAGGAGGAGAAAAGCCATCTGACTCCAACCAGATCTATCATCTTCCTAGGACTGAAATTGGATTCAGAGAAAAGCTTAGTCACCTTGACGGAGGACAGGATATCCAGAATATCCAAGAGGGTACGTCATTTCAAAAAGAAACGAGTTCACTCAGCCCAGGATTTTATGGAACTTCTGGGGAATCTCTCATCAACCTCTCAAGTAGTTCCATGGTCAAAATTGCACCTTCGCCCCATCCAGTGGAATTTCTTGAGATTCTGGGACAAAGATTCTGGGAATCCTTACCAGAGGATATTTCTACTCCCATCCACAAGAAAGGAGTTTAATTGGTGGATAAAAAGAAGGAACCTCAAGCAAGGAGTCTCCTTAGAGGAACAAGTTACGGAAGTCATATTTACAGATGCCAGTCTTATAGGATGGGGAGGCAAGTGGAGATCAATTCTAGTCCAGGGGAAATGGACACCATCGGAGAAACATCTCCACATAAACATTCTGGAAATGAGAGCAGTCTGGAATTGCCTACAGAGTCTGAAGTCCAACATAAAGGGCAAGAAGATCCTAATCTATTCGGACAATTTGCCCACAGTCATGTATCTAAAAAATCACGGAGGCACAAGAAGTCTCGGTCTATACAAAGAGGCGCGAAGACTTCTGCTCTGGGCAGAGGTACATCTCCAGAGCATCTCAGCATCTCACGTGTCAGGAAAAAACAATCGCGTAGCAGATTATCTAAGCAGATCCACCTTGAATCCAGGAGAATGGTCTCTGAGTCCAGCAATCTTCCATCAGATATGTCTCAGATGGGGTCAGCCGGAGATAGACCTCATGGCCTCCAAGACAAATGCCAAGTGTCCAAGGTACATCTCAAGATGGCAGGAACAGACAGCAGAGGGACAAGATGCATTACAGATTCCATGGACTTACAACCTAGCCTATGTCTTCCCTCCTATTCCAATCCTGATGGATGTAGTCTGCAAAATAAGGAGAGATCGGGCAAATATTATTCTGATTGCTCCAGATTGGGCCCGAAGGCCTTGGTATTCCTTCCTGGTAGCCATGTCTATCCAGCCACCCTGGCAGCTTCCCCTGGTTCCCAATCTCCTGACCCAGGGGCCAGTACTTCATCCGAACCTCAGTTTATTACGTCTGACGGCCTGGAGGCTGAAAGGCTCATTTTGAAGAACAAAGGTCTGTCAGATTCCGTTGTTAGTACCATTATTTCCGGTAGGAAAAAATCTACTTCAACGGTCTATTCCAAAGTTTGGTCTACCTTCCTATCTTGGCTAAAATCTAATTCTCTTCAAGACCATCTCATTTCTGTTCCAAGAATTTTGGATTTTCTACAGCATGGTTTTCAGGCAGGCCTGCGACCCGCCTCTATCAGAGTTCAAGTTTCTGCTCTATCTGCCATTTTAGCTACTCAACTATCGGATCATGATCTTATCAAAAGATACCTAAGAGCAATCTCAAAGATTAGACCTACTATTCGTAGTATTGTGCCTCCATGGGACCTGAACCTGGTCCTGGATCAACTATCCAAGTCCCACATCTTTGAACCGCTGGAAGAAGTTCCATTAAAAGTTTTGACCTTTAAAGTACTTTTTCTAACCGCTATCACTTCTGCTCGCAGAGTGAATGAATTACAGTCTTTGTCATGTAATAGCCCCTATATGGTTTTTCATCAGGACAAAGTAACTTTGAGACCTAAACCATCCTTTAGAGGCAAAGTTATTTCTGACTTTCACCTAAATTGGGAGATTGTGCTACCATTGTTTTGTGCCAACCCACAGAACCCTAAGGAACTACAGTTTCATAATTTGGACTTGGTTAGAGCACTTTCAATTTATTTGAAGAGGACAGAAGATTTCAGAACCTCGGATTCACTCTTCATCTATTTTCAAGGAAAGCTCAAGGGAAAACCCGTTTCCAAGTCTTCTATATCCAGAAGGATTACCTCATGTATTCAGTTGGCTTATAAGGAAGCAGGCCAACAAGTCCCAAAGAACTTGAAAGCTCATTCTACCAGGGCATTATCCACCTCCTGGGCCAGGAAAGCTGAAGCTTCTCCTTCTGAAATTTGTAAGGCAGCAACCTGGTCTTCATTTTCCACATTCATCAGACATTATCAGTTGGATGTCCACTCCTCAGCAGACGCCAAGTACGGGAGAAAGGTGTTGGAAGCAGTCATCCCTTCCTAAACAAGTAGGATCTGTCCTTCTTCCATATTTGTACGCATATATAGGTGTTTCTATGTATATTCACCTTTTCCTTGGTTGCTTATTATATAACCTGTTCCCTCCCCTTGCTATGGGTACTGCTTTTTAAGACCCATTGGTAAATGCCGGGGAGGGACACAGAAGAAATGATAAATATTTGTCATTCTTACCGTTATTTGTATTTCTTCTGTGTCCCTACACGGCATACCCTACCCCTTCTCGTTTATCTTTTTTTTATCTTCCTATTTTCTACAGCTTGGCCAAAAGGGAAACTGGTGCCTCTACCGGATCTCCACCTTTTGAAAGTAGAGGAAGTCCTACCCAGCTGGAGGGCGGAGACATAACCCATTGGTAAATGCCGTGTAGGGACACAGAAGAAATACAAATAACGGTAAGAATGACAAATATTTATCATTTTTTTTTTCTTTTTTCTCCTCTTTGGGAGATGGTACCTCCCTTGGATCCTGTAAAACGCAAGACAGATGGTGTCTTGAGACAACAATTTGCTGTTACTGGCCAAAATATGAAAACCTCTACCTATATGGCATGCATCATAAGGATATGTATATAAAAAAAAAAAAAAAAAAAAAAAAAACACAAAAGAAGAGGATATACTACACAACCCCCCCCCCTAACTTGCTGAGCCTCACTTTAGGAAACAAACAGACCTTATTGTGGGTGTTCAATAATATATATATTATAATATATTGCTCACAAGTCCACTTCAACCATAAGTCTATAATACATATGCATAAAACGTGTGTACAAATGTATTCTATATATGTATAAAAGGCCAGATGTATGTTTGATGCAGTCATGCGCTGTAGGCACTTGGCCCGTGTACATGGGCTTTTACACTAGCATAAATATAACGGACAATGATTAGTAATTGATGTCTGACCCTTACCATTGTGCTGCAAATTTCATATTATATAGAACTATATGAGAGAGTTCAACGCACATCAAAACGATAATAAACATCAGCGAGAAACAAAGATATAGAACAAGCAAATATACAATACCAAAGATATATAGGAAAGTCCTCTATAGCGCAATATGTTCTTCGAGACTCTAAAGCAATAGGCAGTCCAATTTCATCTGATCCCCGCTGCTTGCTCCCTGTGGGTAGGATTCCCACGTATAGGTAGATTAAAACACAAAACAGAGCGGTGCAGGGGATCCTTTCTAAGTGCAGTATATATCAATTGATGTAATCTTTCACCAACACCAGACATAAAATATTTTAGGAAATGATTCACATTCTTCAGAGGCTATATCCAGCCTCCTGGTGTACACTCCAACACTGGCTTACACCTCAGTATAGTGTGTTTTTATTCTTCCACTGGTCCAGTTACAGCTTCATCAACCCCACAGGTAGAATATGTGGAAAAACCAGCCAAGTGAAGGGTAATGACTAACACCACACAATTGTTGGTCTAGCCTTGTTTTGATAAATTAAAAAAAAAAATTCCTCCAAATCAGAGTATGGGGCTATGTAAAGCCAGTGACTCTTGATACAAGAGAATACACAAAAGAATGCCAGCAATACAAACTAAAATTTGGGAGTCTGGCTAGAAAAAGGAAACCCAACAAAAACTCAGTGTGGGCTTCCGGTGTTTGACATGTACCGGCTTCCAGGCGCGACATCTGAGTCTGTGTTGGATTTCTTTTTTCTGGCCAGTCTCCCTAATTTTGGTAACCCCTCTCTTTTGAAATCGACGGAGGAGGTTCCATGGGATTTACAAGATTGGTTTCTCTTGGCTATTCTCTTTTTTGGCTTCTGTGGAAGTGACAATTTGTCACAAAAAGCGTTAAGCCGATTCAGAATATCTATTTGCTTGATTGTATTTGTTTTTAATAGGATGTTTTGACTATTCTGTGATATATTTATATTTTAGTTTAGTTTTAATATATTTTTGTCTTGCTGGCATTCCTTTGAGTATTCTGTTGTATTATATGGCATCTATCACCACTATACATGTTTATCTAAAAAGTTAGTTTATATAGCGACTAGATGGAATACCGTTTTTACGTTTTCAATTATTAAAAAAAATAAAATAAAAAAAAAAAATACCAGTCAGACTGTGGTTACCAGCTCTGTATCACAGTCTGTCACTGTTCCTTTGCTCCCCTCCCTTGATCCATCCTCCACCGATGACAGAGGCTTTCTGCATGTAAGCTGGAGCGCTCTTATTGACAAAAAAAAAAAAAAAAATGTAAAACTGTAATTCCATCTAGTTACTGGTATAAACTAACGTTTTAGGCTTTACATAGCCCCATACTCTGATTTGGAAGCAGTATTTTTTATATATCAAAACAAGGTTGGGCCAAAGATAATGTGGGGTTAGTCATTACCCCTCCCTTGTCTGGTTTTTCCACATATTATTCTTCCTACAGAGTTGGTGAAGCTGTAACTGGACCAGTCGAAGAATAAAGAACACTGTACTTAGGAGGATTATACTACACTTAGGATCCTCTGCGCTGCTCTATCTTTCTGTTTTGTGTTTATCATAAGGATATGGTTGTCATCTGTTTCAAGATCCAAGCTCATCAAGGATTTGGCTGCCATGAAGGAAGCCGCTCCTTTCTCATGCAGTGCTTCCTTGGATAGCATTTGTTTGATAGCCAGATCATCTGTTCTCTCTGTAACAGCAAGATGGGCGTTATGGCTGATGTCCTGGGGTGTGTGCACGCCATCAAAAAAGCAGATGTTTGGGGAACATCTTGATGAAATCAAGGAAGGGAAGACAGTGAGGATCTCCTCCAACTTCAGGAACCTATTCGTTTGTGCCTCAAGAACATGCCAGGGAAGAAGTTATGATTAAATTAAAAAAAAAAAAAAAAAGAGAGAGACAAGGATATTCACAGAACCACAGCCGCCTGGCCCTCCCCAACAAACAAAAAAAAAAAAAAAAAAAAAAAAAAAAACCTACATTCTAACGAAGCCAAGTTGTCCCTGGTTCCAATCTCAAAAGAGGAAAGATGGATCATTTCTCCACACCAGGAGAAGCTTGATGAACTCTGATATATGGGTTTGTCAGGTCATCAAACTAGGGTATCTTTTGGAGTTTGACTTTTACCAATTCCGTAGTTTCTTCAGGAGATCTTGGATTCCATCAAACCTTATCAAGAAAGAAGCATTTTCAGCATATAGAAAAGAGCCAGTCCCATCTTTTCAGATGAGTACTGGTATCTGCAAAATTTTTTCTTCATGGTACCCAAGCAGTCTGGCAGCTTCCAAAAATCCTGGACTTGAAGAAAATAAACAAGTTTATCAAGTAAAGACACTTAAATATGGAATCCATTTCTTGCGCTGGACAATGACTTAGTTTATAGCCCTTCCCATTTGTCCTGTCCTCAGCTCTAAGGGTTTTCACAAATTCCGGCAGCCTCGCTGGTGCCCTCGAGGGAACAAGGCATCAAAGGAAGACACTATAACTGTTGGAGGTGCAGGAACATATAAGGTCTCTCATCTCTTGAATCTTGCTTGGCTGGTGAGACAGGAAAAGAGCCAGCTTCTTCCCTCTCAGACATTGGTATTATTCTGAGTGTCTTAAGACATGCATGCAGGATTTGTCGGTCTTAAGAGAAAGTCAGCAGGGTAAACAGTAAAATCTTAGGAAATCCGCTACTCTTAAAGCAAAGGACTTTATGGAATTACTGAGTGTCCTGTCCATTCTAAACAACAAAGCCAGAATGCCTTCTACCCAAGAGAGGACTAATCTCAATGTAATTCTGGCTTCCCACATATATCGCTTATTTCCAACAATGTCGCAGCTACCTTAGCAAAAGTCATGTGGATCAAGGGGAATGGGCATTTGACCCCCAAGTTTTTGGCCAGATGTTCATTTGAAGGGGAATACCTGTGATCTGATCACTTCATGGATAAACAAAATAATGTGTCCTTTATTTTTCCAGATGGAAGGATCAGGATGTTTTTGGACAGGATACTCTGAAGTGCAGGGCCGGATTTACATCTCAGGAGCCTGTAGGCACAGAAAGCTGAAGCGCCCCCCCCCCCCCCCCCGCCAAAAAAAAAAAAAAAAGTTCAAAAAGTTTTGACTGAAATATTTTTCGATTAATCGGATAAAAAAAATGCTAATTTTTCATTATTTAAACTGATTTAATGAACAGTGTTAAAAACAAACAGCAGAATAAAAAACTTAACACATTAACATGTGTCATTGTTATTATTTTACTATGGGGTCTATGCACCTCTTTCTCCCCCCTTGTACTTCTCTCTCTCCCCCTTGTGCCTCTACTTCTCCCCCCTTGTACTTCTCTCCCCCCCTTGTGCCTCTATTTCTCCCCCCTTGTACTTCTCTACCCCCCTTGTGCCTCTCTCCCCCATGTACCTCTTTCTCCCCCATGTACTTCTCTCTCCCCCTTGTGCCTCTTTCACCCCATGTACTTCTCTCTCCCCCTTGTGCCTCTTTCACCCCATGTACTTCTCTCTCCCCCTTGTGCCTCTTTCACCCCATGTACCTCTTTCTCCCCCATGTACTTCTTTCTCCCCCATGTACTTCTCTCTCCCCCTTGTGCCTCTTTCACCCCATGTACTTCTCTCTCCCCCTTGTGCCTCTTTCACCCCATGTACTTCTCTCTCCCCCTTGTGCCTCTTTCACCCCATGTACCTCTTTCTCCCCCATGTACTTCTCTCTCCCCCTTGTGCCTCTTTCACCCCCATATACTTCTCTCTCTCCCCCTTGTGCCTCTTTCACCCCCATGTACTTCTCTCTCTCCCCCTTGTGCCTCTTTCACCCCCATATACTTCTCTCTCCCCCTTGTGCCTCTTTCACCCCATATACTTCTCTCTCTCCCCCTTGTGCCTCTTTCACCCCATATACTTCTCTCTCTCCCCCTTGTGCCTCTTTCACCCCCATATACTTCTCTCTTTCGCTCCCCCTTGTGCCTCTCTCCCCCATGTACTTCTCTCTTTCGCTCCCCCTTGTGCCTCTCTCCCCCATGTACTTCTCTCTTTCGCTCCCCCTTGTGCCTCTCTCCCCCATGTACTTCTCTCTTTCGCTCCCCCTTGTGCCTCTCTCCCCCATGTACTTCTCTCTTTCGCTCCCCCTTGTGCCTCTCTCCCCCATGTACTTCTCTTTATCTCCCCCTTGTGCCTCTATCTCTCCCCCGTACCTCTTTTTCACTTTCCTGCACTGATGACAGCCGGAGCGCAACCACTCCAAACGCGGAGACGCCGCATGGAGCGTGAAGGGGTTTTCTTCCTCTGTCTGGGCGCCAGTTTTAAACTGGCCTCAGAACAGAGGAAGAAAATACCTGCACGCTCCACGCGGCGTCTCCGCGTTTGGAGTGGTTGCGCTCCGGATGTCATCAGTGCAGGAAGACAGCAGTATCCGGCGGCTGTGGGGCTGCTGGGCGGCACAAAAAAAAAAAAGTGTAAAAAAACCAAAACGATCCCAATGATAGGCGCCCCTCTGTGGGGTGCGCCTGTAGGCAGATGCCTACTCTGCCTTATTATAAATCCGGCCCTGCTGAAGTGTCCCTGGAACTCCCCACTAGCTTATAGCTTCCCTCCGTTTTCCCGTCACCATGAAATTCCTCGGAAAAGTAAAGCAAGAAAGAGCAGAATTCATATTGATTGTCCCCAGAAGCATACTCTGTCAAGAGGTCATTGACCACTCCATAGAGCTCTCTCTCCCTCTTTGTCTAGCACTAGGGGCTGTGGCTCACCCCAACATGCACCTCTTCAAGCTGATAGAGAGATCTGCTCAGGCTCCAAGCTAAGTGCTAGTGGTCTTACAGAGGCAGTAAGCAACACCGTTATTTGTGGTAGGAAGGGTTGGACATCCCAGGTCTACTGCAAAGTTTGGTCCATCTTTTGTCAGGGGGTGCAAAAGAAACAATATTGACCAAACATTCTATTACACCAGCTAAAATACTGGTGTTTCTAGAAGTCTGCTTCGAAGCAGACCTGGGGTCAGCTTCTCTAAGGGTACAGCTGTCAGCTATTCAATTGGTTCCATTCGTGGAAGAAAACCTGGTTAAGAAGTACGAGGGAAATTTGCAAGACTAGAATTCCTATTGGCGATGTGATTTTATTTACTTTTCCTTCTGTGTCCCTTCCATGTCTTAAAGCGGAACTACCCCCAAAGAATTACCCTTCTGGCGACTAGCTGCTCAATAGTACTAGTCGTCAGATGAATTACTTAGTCCTGGGAGCAGTAGGAATTCTCTAGAACAGACAGCCAGGAAACAGCACAGACATCTTTGCATAGTGACGTGTGCGTGCCTGCGCTGTCAGTCCCTTCCGGTACCATTTGGCTCCTAGCAACGTCTTCTAGAGCAGAATGGGACTGACAGCGCAGGTATGACTATGCAAAGATGTTTGCGCTGTTTCCTGGCTGTCAGTCCCGGGAGCAGTAGGAATGCTCTATAACGAGGTAATAATTCTGGCGACTAATAGTTTTGAGCAGCTAGTCACCAGGTCGGTAATTCTTAGGGGGCAACTTTAGGCGGAGTGGTAGTTCCGCTTTAAAAAATGGGTATTAACTCCGCCTCCCAGCTTGTAGGACCAATTGCAAAAAGTACTAAAGGCTCCTTCTTCCCAACCTCCCTCAGTTTTATTTTGGTCCTACATGGCTGGAGGACAGAGGAATGAGGACACCTCTGGCACCATTATTTTTATTCTTTGTATGTGGGGAGTCTGGAGGCGTATAACGTTCCTAAACCCTTTACTGTTAAGGGTCTCATCATGGGAATAAAAACTTACAGCATTTACCAAGGTTGAATGGCCGCATGGAAGTTGGTCTGTGCTGCATCTGCGTTCCATTGCTGGAGCGCACAGTATCCTGATCCAAAGGGAAGCTGGATGTAGGCTGCATTCCCATATAGTATCAAAGCGTGTATTCCATGGGTGGAAAGCATGCCAGATTGCTCATTCAGGAAGCTGCTGTCTATTTAAAGAGGGCCTTGGTATGAAGGTAAACCCTTTTCTAATATCTTAATTGTGTATTTTCCATCATATGGTAATATATATTAGCTGTTTGCTCGGTTATCATGGCATCGAAAGCTCCAGGCAAGAAACAAAGCCTCAGACTCCTCCATCCCTAAAGAGGACAAGACTCTTTAAAAGATGGTCATGTACTGACTGTGATGCTAAGCTTAGTGCTTCAAATCCAGCCAAATTATGGCAAGATTGTATCATAAAAGCTGGTTTCAGTGACATTCCTTCTCAATTTAAAGAGTTACTTGGATGGATGAGAGCTTCCATGAAGGAAACTTTTTTACTGTGATGCAGGAGTCAGCCATGAAGCGCCCTAGACTTGCTGACCCTGAAGAAAGAACTTTATCTATGCATTATGAGGAAGAAGATGAGGGCAGTTTCATGGATATGGTCTGTACTTTTTCTTCTGTGGAGAGAGGAGAATTGACTGACAGTTCAGGAGCATTTAAATTAGAAAAACTGGAAGCTTTAATAAAGTCCATGAGAAAAATACTGGGTTTGGCTGAGACCCACAAAAAAAACCCAGATGTGGTGGATGAGGCATTTCTAGGGCATAGAAAATCACCAGTATTTCCAATCCAGCATTCATTTCAGGATGTTCTCAAAAAAGAGAGTGGAGCCAAGGTGATTGCATGACCACTGTTTCCAGAAGATGTACCCCTTTCAGGAAGAAATGGTCTCTTGGGTAACCCCACCTAATGTTGACTCCACAGTTGCCCAAATATCTAGGAGAACCAGTATCCTGGAAGACTGTACATTTCTAAGAGATTCTATGGAAAATAAAGTGGACATTGCTCTGAAGAGACTGTATACTGTCATAGGTGAGAATCTGAAGGCAGCAACATCCATGGCATGTGTGTATATATAATAATGTCATCTATCTATAATATAATTGTGTTGATAATTTGGCTTACAGAATTCAAAGAAAAAATGGAATCTTCAGTGCCCAGATCTAGGCTTTTGAAAGAAATTGTATCCATGAAGGAGGCAATTTCTCACATGATGCATCTATGGATAATATTAAACTGTTAACAAAATCTTCGGCCCTTTCAGTCAAAGCAAGGACAGCTCTCTGGATAAAAGCCTGGGAAGCTGATGTGTCATCCAAAAATATATTGATCTCCCTCCCTTTTATGGGTAACACCTTGTTTGGAGATCAATTAGAAGAAAAAATTAAAAGGTCTTCTTCAAATGGAAGAGTTCCTTTCTGCTGCAGGAAAGGATAGGCAGAGGTCAGTCATCTCTGAGGGCAACATTTATGAAACTGAAGCAATCTTATCAAGAAGCCAGACGCTACCTGCCAGGGAGGCAGTTAGAACAAAAAATAAAAAGAAGGGGTAATTCCAGAATGGACTCCTCCAGGGTAGCATCCTTCAGAAAAGGTTTGCAATGGAACTCTGACGACCCCATCTCCAGTTCCAGTAGGGGGCAGGCTGAAACATTTTTTTGCTTGCATGGAAGGAGGCTCATGCAGACAAATGGACACTACAGATGGTAAAGATGGGATATGCCCTAACATTCAGTTCTCTCCCTGCAAAGTCCAGAAAAATTACATCAAGACTGCAGTTAAACAAGAAGGCATTAAGCATGTGTCATTCAGTTCAGTTCGCTATATATTCATCAACAAGATGATAGAGCAAGTTCCATAGTTGCAAATAGAACTGGGAGTTCTTTTCCCAGTTCAGAAAGCCTCAGGAGAAACCTGGCTAGATTTGGATCTAAAATGGTTAAGCTAACATAACTGCCAAAAGAAATTCAAGATTGAGTCCATCTCTTCTCTCTTAACAGCCCCTGAAAAGACTGCTTTTATCACAAAAGTGGATCCACAAGATGCTTACCATCATCTCTTCATCAGAACAAGCCACAGAAGATTACCCAGGTTTGTGATCAAAAAGTCTCATTTCCAGTTTAGGGTGATGCCTTTTGGGCTTTCATCAGCTCCAAGGGTTTTTATAAGTCTTATCCAACGCTATGGCAACCCTGAGGCAATGGGGAATAAAAGGTGTTCAGGATTCAGAGACTGATTTCAAAAGAAACCTGAAACAGTGCCTGTCTCTGCTCAAAAGGATGGGTTGGCTTACCAACTGGAAGGAAAGCGAGCTGATTCCTTCTCTGGGGCTGTTGTTCCTGGGGCCCCTATTCGATACACAAGCAGGAAAAGTATTTCTATCTCCAAAAAGGGAAGGGAGAATACGAGGCTGTGTTTGTTTCAGAGATACAAGTACCAGAATGTCAGGAAATTCTCAAAGCTATTAGGGACCCCAGCTTCAGCTATTCATTATCTGCCTTGGGTAAAGTTAAATATCCAGAAGATTCAGCACCATCTCCTAACATTCTGGAAAAAGTATTCTTCCAAATTTGTACAGAATATCACTGTTTTAAACTCAACACAGAGGGAACTACAGTGATGGCTGCCGAATAGGAATCTGACCAAGGGCAGACTTTTGGAAGAGCCAACATGGGAAATCTTGTGGACATACACCAGTCTCTTAGGTTGGGGATGCCAATGGAAGGACAAAACAGTACAAGGTCAATGGTCAGACACCAGAAAAGTCTTTTTGTTGCATGGGCTGGACTTGATGGACGTATGTCTTTTTTCAGCCTCATCAACTGTTTTGTCTCAATCCTCAGATTGATAAGGAGATAACAGCATAATTTAGATTTGGAAAGATTCCTTTGTTTCTATAGATCAGACACCAATTTTGTCCACTTCTTTGGAGGATTCAGGGTATCATGGGCATCAAAGACATCCATAGCTAGATGGATTTGGACTTGCATAATGCTAGCCAACACCTTGGCAAATAAAGAGCCTCCACTTAAAATTAAGGCTCATTCAACAGCAGCCGTGTCCACGTCCTGGGCTCATAAGGCCACTACTACTCCAGAGGCGATCTGAAAAGTGTCCACATGTACATTTTTGTCTATTTTTGAAAAACATTACTGTTTGGATGGTCAAGCCTCTAAGGATGCAAAGTTTGGAAGGAAGGTCTTTCAGGCAGTTATTGCAAGTTAAGGGTAGGATCTTTCATTTCCAATATAGTATCTTTGCTTATAATTTCTTTTAAATATATTTTATTTCCCTTCCTTATGTTACTGCTTTGGGTCCAATTATTTAAGCTGTGAAGAGGACACAGAAGAAAAGGTGGCATTTACTCAGATATTTTTCTTTTTTGCCCTTCTCCACAGCACGCCCCTTCCCACAATCACTACCTACGTTTGGGTTCCTCAATATTCTGTAAACATTTTTTTTTCTTCTTTCTCTCCCCAAGTGGAATGAAAATCAGGAGTTCCTGCTGCATACTTCTCGTCGCCTTGCTATTTTAGCATTTTTGTGGTGGGCTTCAGAAAGAACGAATAATTAAACCTATCCATCCAGATTTCAGCCTTATCTGTGCTTTTTCGGAGGTGCTTTGCCTTGATGTCAGCTGTGCAGACGTTTTGTGCAATGGGTTGCTCATGCCTACCCTGTCTTTTGGGATCCAGCTCCTCTATGGGATTTAACATGGTGCTTGTAGTGCTTCAGAAGGATCCTTTACAGTCTGACTTGGTTGCTTGAGTCTCAAATCTGCATTCCTTCTGGCTATTGTATCTACAGAGCATATGCAAAGAGCTTCTCAGAGATGCTAAACTAGGAACGAGCCTGCCCTTGAATTGATGAGGTTCTATAGGATAAGTATCCTACCCAGGGTGCAGTCTCTCTTAGCTCACTAGTGCCTTTCACAGGAGAGGAAATCTCCTAAAGCACATCATACTGATCCTACCAAACGGCAGTCAAGCCAAAAAGCGCCAGGCAATTCCTCTCTGAACAAGAGAAGCAGCTAACCCCAGACATACATTTCAGCCTTGTTGTGCCTCGTCAGTGAGGTGTCTGTTATCTCAAGGAATTTTTCTTCAATTTTTCTTTTTTTTTTTTTTTTTTAAAAGATCCCTGAAGACTTGTGCGTGGGTCATGTGGTCCTTTCGGGACATTGCACATTCCACCAGAACCGTGAGTGTTATCTGGACCTACAGGAACCAGGCTTGTGTGGAGTAGTTGGGCAGGGGTGTTTGGTGTAGTGACCACCTGCCTGAGCTTGCTAGATGGGGTAAATTGGAGCTGGGAGGGAGTCTTCTCCTCCAGAGACCTCTTAAGTGCCCCGCCTCCTAGAGTAAGCGATTTTATCCCATGGTTTTATGTTCCACAAGCACTAAGAGAAAATTATTATTTGGTAAGTACGCACAAATCCACTATTTTGTTAATTAGACATTGTATACCAGAAAATATTGGCTGTGAATATTTGTGTTTTTTTTTTTTTTTCTCCTTTAATTCCTTGAATACATGGATGACAAGTTGGTTTTACCTACAGTGTGGCCTGCACAGACCCTTGAGTTGTATGAGACCAAAAGGGTATCAACTTGAAACATGTAACAACAAATGTAATGTGCATTTTAGTTCATAAAGTGCCCCAAAACAAATCAAGAATTAGAAAATGGCTGGCTGAAGTTTCGTTTGACAAAATGATAAAGGTTTCAGAAATTTACACTACAGGCACAATTTTGTGCAACATCTCAGACAAGCTTAGAGTAACAAATTATTATGATATTTGAATGCCACATCTCCCATCACCACAGTACATTGATGCCCAAAATGTATAGGTGCATAAATGTATGTCTTCCCTGGCATGCCAAACTGGTATGAGCACATAATAACATTTCAGTTGCCATTTTCATGGAGATAAAACACAGTATACATAGTTTGAAAGCTTAATTACGCCAGAACAAAAAATGACCCCTAAAAGCATATATAGTAACATTCTTAATGAGGCTGAAAAAAAAGGATGTGAGTCCATCAAATTCAGCCATTGCCAAATCACCCCTGTTAATCCAGAAGAAGGCAAAAGAGCCCCTTTGAAGCCATGTACAATTAAGCCACATTTGGGTAAACAAATTCATATATTTCCCTGGATCATTATCCTATTTGCTGTGAAACAAACTGTCAAAATTCTCACTATTGTTCTGAAGTAGATAGGGATCAATTACTTTTGTGAAAGCAACTACAATATCTGCAAGCCCAGCAACCCAGAGCAAAGATTTCCATAACTTAACTGCCCTTAGTGTTTTTAAAAAAAAAAAAAAAATCCTGGCTTTGTTTTTTTTTATTCCACTAGTCTTAACTCCTTAAGGACCCTTGACATGTTGGCACGTCATGGGTTGGGAATCGATAAGGAACCATGACGTGCCAGGACCATCATGGAATTCAGGGCTTCACGCGCAGCTACACGCCTTTCGGGGAGTCCTGAATCAGATGCTGAAATAAATAAATAAATGGTCCATGGTCCTTTAGTGATGGCCGGGTGCACGATTGGCCGGTAAATGGATGACCACCTCCTTCCTTTTTTTTTTTTTTTTTCTTCCTCGCTTAGCTCATTGAGTAAGTAGTAGTCCCTGAGAGAGCGTTCTTAGTATTGACCGCAAATATATTTGTAAATGGGAATCGTATTACCCCTCAGTCTGCTCTTAATACAGTTTAACCCTTTCAGTGCCACAGAGTTATCCAACGCAATGCGTTCGATACTGCTCTGACACTCAAAGGGTTAATAAAATTTCACCGCGTGTGTAGTTGTGTTTTAGTAACACACACTAATGTAGAATATAAAAACTTGCATGCCATTATGTGGCTTTGCTCATTCATACTAGTGTTTTGTTTTGTTTTTTTTTTCTTGTTCTTGTTTCCGGATTTAAGATGTTGATCTTTTGGTCTATTCTAAATTAACCCCTTAAGGACACCATGACATGCCAGGACTGTCATGGGTAAACTTCCCTTAAGGACCACTGACCCTCCTTGCACGTCATGGAATTCAGGCGTGTGTGTGGCTGCATGCCACTTTGGGGACCCCTGAATCTAATGCGTCAATAGCTCCGTGGTCCTTAAATTTTAAAGGGTTAAAATTAACACCTGAGAGTTATTTTACTGGAAGCCAATCCAGATTTATCTTGGTTTGTGTCATGCAACCCTTTACAAAAGATCACACATTTGAACCTTCAAACATAAATATAGAAGTATTAATGTTTTGCGTGCCAGAGAGATTTCCAATGAGTCACAAAGCAATAAGTTGGATATGTCTCCGTCGCCACAGAGATAAGCCTAGCTACAGGTAAATATTTTCAAGGTAGCCATCTAAAACTTTCAAACCCCTTCTGATCAAATGCCATATTTATTCACTATTCAGTTAGTATGTTGTTTCCTGTCTCACAATTATAAATGTCAGCCTCCACCCACAGTTTACCTATACACCATTTAATGAGTAACACATGGGCCAGAATTGTAAAGATTCTGATAAATGTGCAAATTGTATGCTATTGTCTTATTGTTAACTTGAACAAATTTGGAAGGGACTTTACTACTATTTATGTATATCATGTGGCTTTGTGTTTAGGTAAACTACCTTTATAACAGTCAACTTTCCATTTTGTTTTTTTACAGGTGAAGCCAAATTTCTTGACCCATTTCTCAGGGCCTATTCAGAGGGTGACTAAATGCGACTAGTTCAGTTTATATGTTGCCATGAAGTGGATGGGCGAATCCAAGAACATGGTAGTGAATGGCAGGAGACATGGAAGCAGATTATCTACTGAGCATCAGCAGAGCCAGGCCAAACTGCAGAGTTCTGTAAGGGAGAACTTGAGACCAAGTAAAAATGTTCCAGACAGAAGATCTAGCAGGTGTAAGTACTGTTCCTGTTGTGTTTTTTAAATTTATTTATATAATTTTTTATTTTAAATTGCCTTGTAAATGGTCTGATACTTGTAGGGACTAATGACTACTAGTGACAGTGATTTATGGCTCAGTCCCAAGTAGGGATGATGTAGAAATATCTTTCCCTTATGTCCTCGGGTGAAGTCCCATTCTTCAGGAGTACAAGACAGTGACAGGAGTTCCCTGAGGCAGATAATCCATGCTGCACCACTTCACCCCTACCTGGACATGCTCCATTTGGGCAGTGCTTGACTTGAGAAGGAAGCAAAGGCTTTTTTTCCTGCTTTAGGATTTTCTTTTAAGTGCACACGTTGTGAGAGTATGTCTCTTCACTCTCTGGAAGCCACATTTCTATATGATTTGGTAGCCTGCAGTGCATTCTGCTGATGGGCTGGCTTATGCACCACATCCATATAGTATTCAGCACTTCTATGTTTCTGTTGACATTAATAGGCAACGCAGGGGTTAAAAACCTATCTATGGGCATTCCTTGATCCAGTGGAGAGAGTAGAGAAACTCCTACCTTACATGAAGGACTAGTTGCTGGGTGACCTGGCACTTGGAATTTATCAAGCCCTGGCATAGCTCTAGGAACTTTTGCTCTTTTGTTGGCCATGGAGCCTACATACGTGTTTAATTTTAGAAATGTTTTCTAACATATTTAGTTTTATGAATATTTTCACAATTTAGTTTGTGGTCAGTTAAAAAACAGTGCATGGGCAGCAGTCATTTAGTTTTGGTACATGGACAATATTAGGGACTTTGTATTGCACCCTGGTGGATGCATATCTGTCCCTGGGACATCTGGTTATTCCAAATTAGGTGATCATCACAATGTATGCCAGCCTTACAGACTGGTTTGCCACTTTGGGCTCTCAGTTAGCTTGTTCTTTGGAGCTGAGAGTTTTCTGTCCATCAGTGTTCAGGTGCCTCAGGCCAGTCGTCTTTCTTCATGGTGTTTGTCTGTCCCTCCAGGGATACTATGTACGGATGTGGTTCGACACTACGTATTTGGAATACATCAACCCTCCAGGGGGACCAGAAGTGTGGGAGCACGGTCCTTGGTTTGACTGATCCTCGTATAGTCGAGCCTCATAAACCGTGTCTCTGTTCATACCACAGGGTAGACAACATTGTGGCAGTAATTCTCATTTGCCAGTGCCTGGATCCCGGGAATTGGAAGGTCGACCAGATGGTTTTCGATTCTATAGTTCATCACTTGGGGTTATCCGATGGTGGAGCTAATCGACTCTTGGTTGAACTATAAAGCTTCTCTGTTTTCATCTTCTGGTTATTTTGGCCTTTCTTCAGGATGACCTTCAAAAAGGGCTTAGTCTTTGTTCTATTAAAATTCAGATTTCAGCTCTTTCTGGCTTTTTTTTTTTCACGCTTTGTCGTGTAATCCTCCCTTTCTGGTTTTCAGCTTCAATTGGGTGGGTTTCTCTCCAAGGTTATATCTGAGTTTCTCATTAACCAGGAAATTATTCTTCTTTGTGTCCTGCACATCTACCAGACAGGAGCAGAAGCTTCATCTTTTGGATGTGGGGAAGTGCTTGAAGTGCTATGTTTATTGCGCGCAGCCTTTTTCAATAAGACTTAATGAAAAATTAGTCCTTAACTGCTTAGTTTTGAAGTTGGTCACATTGGATTGGCAGGATGCATGTACCTGGAATTATAGTATTCATGATTGGGCATGACATGCTGTGGTATTCCAGGTGATGTGACTATGATGGTCAAATCTTTATTTGACCCTTGCATCTATTGATATTTGTCACAAAAGTCGGGCAATGCTATATTACCTTGATAGGTTATTGAATGCAGGAATCGGTTATCCCATCACTTGGAAGGATAATATATGTTGAGATCTGAATCTAGTGTATACGAATGAGATATAAGTGTATATTGAAAATATTTTTGAACATAGTGAGAACCTCATAAGAGTTGAGAAGCTTGAACACTGTAAAATTTGCTAGGTTTTCTGACTACTGTTTTTGTCTATATTGATATCTACAACATAAATGGGTACTTCATCAATCACTCAAATATGATAAAGATATGGTTTCAGTATGATCATTGCAAGCTGGAACATGATATCATTACTGTCACCATAATTGTCTTGATTTTAGGTCGGAAGATACATTTTTAATAATTATATAGAGGTCTGAGGAGGTTGTTTTTCATTTTTCTTTTGTGTTTTATAATAATGTTTGTATGTATCTTATGTTTATTTTATAATCCTCATCATCTTCAGCCATTGTCGATCCACTGCCTCCTCAGCAAGTTTCCAGGAATTTCTGTCATGTACCTTCAGTTGCTAATACGCACAAACAAATGATACTTTAATCGACCTATCTTTCATTTGGTTGTCTTCTTGGGCTTATCAAGTGGAATCCATTCCAAAATTTAGTCATAAACCTTTGTTTTCCGATGAATCTATGCACACATTTTATTGGTCTCTTTTTTTTGTTCAAAACTTGAAGTTCCATACTTCTGTGTAACCTTACATTTTTGTGTGACTTTGGCATTCAGTGATTGTTTCACTGCCATACATAAGATCTGGGAAGACACATTGATCAAACCTTTTCTTTTGAGGCACAGTGACAAATTTGTCTTGGGCAATACTGCTTGGTTTTCCAAATGCTTGCTTTCCCAGTTTTATTCTTTGCATAATTTCCATCATGGCGTTCCATCTGTTGACATTTCCTGTCCGAGATGAACATACTTGTCCACCTACTGTGATTATTTATTTACTTTTCCTGGTATGGTATACTTTTAAAAAAGGCCGGACAAAAGAGTGTAAAAGGGCGCTCTGTTGACCACTTCTAAAAAGAAAGAAGACTCTGTCAGTGAGCAGGCAATCCTCCTATTATGTCCCAAAAGTGTACGATCAGAAGACACCACAGAATGAAAAAAAAAAAATAGCTCTATATATAGCTCTCTAATAATGAATAAATGAATGAGGTGGTAAGGTATGAAAATGTATTAAATGTCATGGATATAAGACTATAATATAATGAAATTCTAATCTAAAACAGGTATACTTGCTAGGCATATATGTAATACACAAAATAACTACACTATAGGAGCTCGTAAAACACTCAGTGTCCCGTTACATGAATAAAGGAGCTGTCTCTCTTGAATGGGCAAACGTTTTGAAGTAATAAGTTACTAATATGTAGAATGCTGTGAAGGTAAAATTTTCTTACAATTAGATTAGTAGTGGCTGCTCTCTATTAGCAGGCGGGAGTGAAGCAAGTCCGCAATCTCCCCTGACCATCAGCTGTTTTGCCATCTTTCTCTGTCACAGATGTAATCTGCAGGTAGAAGCTGCACTGAGAACACAGTTGTAGTCTGTAAACTGGTGATCCTGATCGGAGGTCCAAAGGAGAGACGGGTGGACAAGAATTCTGCCTGTTTTATGGACTAAACCTGTATTCTCACTGAAGCTCCTACCTGCTGATTACACCCGTGACCAAGAAAGCTGGCAACACAGCTGATGTATGGGAGATTGCAGACTTACTCCAGTCCAGCCTGTTAAGAGAGAGGGGCCGGTACTATTCTAATTGTAAGAACCTTTTATCTTCACAGTGTTCTACATATTAGTAATGAATTTTTTCAAAGCTTTTACCAATTCAAGATTATTAATTTTTATTTATATAGCTCCAACTTATTCTGCAGTGCTTTACAATAGGGCACATCGCTTTACAATAGGGAGAGACCGCTCCTTTTATTCATATAATGGACATGGAGTGTTTTACGAGCTTCTTTCCCCTCTCGCTGGTTATCTCAAATTTTCAAGTTAACCAGGAAAATGTCATTCATTCTTTTTGTCCTGATGTTTCTTTTGAGCAAGAGCTCAATCTGCTTGATGTGATGCATTGTTTATAGTACCATGTTCATTGCATGCAGCCTTCTGGAAGTCCAAGAGTATGCTAGGCTGCCTAGCTGGAAAAAAAACTGTTCCTTTCCATGTCACTGTGCCTGCCACCAGATTCTTTGGTGCCTCTTGGGCCTACAGGAATCAATCAGGCCTCTGCTGAACAGCTGGCAATCTGGTCGTCTTTGCATACGTTCACCAAACATTACCATGTCATTGTTCTGGCCTTGGCTGAAGCCAGCTTTGGCTGTAAGGTCCTTCAGACAATGGCACCTGCTTAGGTACTACTTTACCAGCTTTTTTTGTTTCTTCTATGCAGAGCTCTGAACCCTGTTGGTTCTTGTTCAGTTGTTTGGTATGCAAATTTTGTGTCCGTTAACACCTGAGGTTTATATGGTACCAGTTAGTTGGACTACTGGTCTCCGGTGGAGGGTGTCTGCCCCCCTCCCCAGGAATTGCTGTGGATTAGTTGGTATATCCCCATGGTTCCTGTTGCCCTTTCGGGGGTGGAGGAAGAAAAGGTTTAACTCCCTAGACAGAGGGATGCTTATGGAGTCTTTGTTCAGGGGATTTTATTTTTTTTATATCTTGCTCTCGTTTGCTTTCTGCTGCTTTGCTATATGTGAAACAGAGAGGTTGGGGGTGAAAGACTGGAGTCTTCACCTCAAAGGCCTTGCATTCCCCCCCCCCCCAACTGCCCTCCCTGCCCTCTGAGCTTTACCTCATGCTTCCTGTGTTCCATATGGACTAAGAACAAAGGATTTAACAGTAAGTTAACTAAAATCCTTTCCTTTTTTTAAATTGGTAGAATTACTTTTTAGTAGATTTCCATGTTAATCATAAGTATCTCTCCTCCCAACCCTGCCATATTCCCTTAAGAGTTAAAAAGCATAAAAAAATAAAAACAAAGAATCCCACCCCATATAACTCCTAAAACCTATGTCTCCATCCTAAATCATCCCTACATAAATATACTTGAACCTAGAAAAAAAAATAAATAATAAAAATCCTGATTCTGCACTGCGAAAAAATATGTAAGCAATATTAGAGGAAAAAAATACAAACTTAATGTTTTCCCCAAAGACTTAATGTTTCTCATCCTGGATCCTTTGGTATTATGCAACATTGTAGTCATTTGCTAGTTGTTTAAATAGTAGAGGTGAAGAGTTGCCAAGAAATTTGAAAGGCAAAGTTAGTTATATGAAGCAGTAGCAAGGTTTGCTGAGCTAATCGAGCAATCACCGCAAGTGTTATTGCAGCAGGGAAATTCAATGTGGTTAGTTCAAATCATGTAGCCGTGCAGATATATAATGATACAGTATGTGCACCTATTACCTATATCTGCACTGTAAATGAAGAGTACTGAGAAGTTTATGTGGATTACTTGGGAAAAAAAAGTTATGCTTTGCTATTTATAAAGGAGGAGGTGAGAAGTGACGAGTCATGATTTGATTTAGGATCTTGATGGACCTACTATGATCTGAGGTGGATGGTGAGAGGATCCATTTATTCATATGTGAAAATGGGTATCATGCTGTGCAAATACGCAAGCAATATCATTGGGATAGTATTGTCAATTAAAAAAAATATATATATTGCAGCCATTTAAAATTAAGCTAAAAGCACCCAGGTTTGAGAGATATTCTGCAGTAAAGTTCCCCCCTCCCTCCCCTTTCCCTGACGTCGGCGCTCTAGCTGACTCCAGGGGAATCCGGTCCTGGGACCATCAGAGACTTCAGCAGAGCTGAGATCGCGAGAGAGAAAAATAATTACTTCATTGGAACGGTCTACAAAGTGTGCTTGCAAATCAAGCACACTTTGTAGACCATTCCAGTGAAGTAGTTATTTTTGTCTTGCGCGATCTCAGCTCTGCTGAAGAGCCTCTGACGGTCTCGCGACTGGATTCCTTTGCAGTCAGCTGGAGCTCTGACGTGAGGGAAAGGGGAGGGAGAATATCTCTCAAATCATAAAGGTTTGAGAGATGGGACTGGGTGCTTTTAGCTTAATTTTTAAATGGCTACAATATTCACACACACACACACACACACACACTTATATATATATGTGTGTGTGTGTGTGTGTGTGTGTGTGTGTGTGTGTGTGTGTGTGTGCCCCATCATATGCAAATATTTTCATGTATATTTATGAAGAAACCTACATGTTGGGAAGATTCAGAGATTAAATTTTTGCATATTATCGATTTATTGATGATATCTTGCTATTGTGGCAAGGAACCAAGGGAGAGTTCTATCAGACAGTGGATATGCTTAACTCCTTACCCTCCACTATCCGATTTACAGCAAAGATTGACAATTATACTATAGACTTTTTGGATGTCACTCTATGGATAGAGTCAGATAAGATTCAGTCCTGTAATTACAGGAAACCTACTGACCGGAATACATTTTTGCACAGAAAAAGCTTTCACCCTCAGCATACGTTAAAAAGTCTCCCATACTCACAGATGTTGCGGATAATTAGGAACAATAGTGACCCTACTAAGGCGAAATTACAATTACAAGATTTAAAATCTAGATTTCTACAGAGAGGCTATAAAGAACTGGAATTGGACAGACAACTTTCAAGGGCATTGCAATACTCTCAAGAGGAATTACTTAAGACTAAAAATGTTAATACTACACTGAACAGAACAGTTTTTCCATTCACGTACAAAACAGCACATCAAGAGTTAACAAATGCTATTAATTCCTCTTGGGAAGTTTTGTCAACGGATGTGTCCCTACCTGACATTTTTAAACATAAACCCCTAATAAGTCACAGAAGGGGTGTTAATTTAAGAGATCGTTTAGTCAAATCTGACCCAGTTCATTGCTATGATATTGCACATACTACGTGGTTATGTAAACCCAAAGTAGGTTGCTTTAAATGTTTGGATTGCATGACATTTAGAAGTATGGTGACTGGTAACAACTTTATTAATCCTACAGATCAAGCTAAAATTGGTATTAAACATAGATTAACATGTACCAGCTCGTTCATTATTTATTGGATACAATGTCCATGTAATAAACTATATGTAGGATTAACCACTACAACTTTTAGAGAGAGAATGGTAAACCATCGGGCCACTATTATTAAAGCATTTGCGGATGGCAAAACAGACAAACCTGTAGCCAGACATTGGCTTGAACAGAAGCATACACCATCCAGCCTTAAGTGTATGGTATTTGATCATATACCACCGCTCTCGAGAGGAGGGGACCGTATTAAATTATTACATCAACGAGAATTCAAATGGATACATAAATTGGGAACCTTAGCGCCTAATGGACTTAACGAAATGATATCCTATGCTTGTTTCTTTTGAGACTGTGAATAATAGCACATATATAGATGAGCCACTGGTTTCTTTTCAAATTTCTGTATTTTTACACATCTTTATACCTTTGGTATTGTGCCAAATCTCAACTTCTTCTGTACAGTATTTAATTAGCACCCTTCTTAAAAAATTCTGTTTATGAGACATATAGGATCATTAGAGCTAGGTGGCCATGGGCAGCCTAAAGAGCTTTGAATTTTTCTATGTGTATACTTACCCCATAATAAATCCAAATATGATATTATAGACCTAGATATTCAAGTAAATATGACCATACCTTATGTGACACCAGGACCGTGGAATGTATTTCAACTAGTCCCACATGAATACGTTATGATATACATAGCGCCATATCCACACATTTCCCATATTTACTCAGTTGTTGCGCAAGGAGGGGATAGGAACCTCCTCACTTTGACAACATAAAGGGTTTGGGTCAGTATAATGTGAATTCTATATACAGCGCTATAGTAGTTGTGGATTTATTCCTGTGCGGTCCAGTAATGGTGTGTCAGAGATAGGGTAGATGGATCTCTTGAATAGGTCAAAAAATTTCTTATCCTTTTTTGTAATATTTGGATTAGTTAATTTGTATTTCTCATTGATATTTACAGTGCTCTTTATTGTTAATTATTACTGTACATGGATGTTTAAATAGATTTCGAGTAATGTAGATCGTGAGTTATGAGTTTCTCTCTACTCTATTTGTATCACATTATTCGTATTTTTATTAGAGAATGGTTGTAGATTTGGCACTTTAAAACAGACAAGTTTACATTGGCTGATTTGTAAAATATATATATGCAGCGGAGTATGGATTTTGGAGTTCATAACATTCTGGTCTCATTATTTTATGGAAGTGAGCATTGGATGCGCAAGTAGTAGATACATAATAACATTTCCGAGACCAAACGCTTGAGACGCGCGGACAAGGAATACAATACACAGCTTTCTCTTTGATTAGACCTGATTTTGCTTCAGAGTGCTAGCGACGCACGAACTTGGATCACAATACACAAATCTGATAACTGTCTAATCCCAACTGAGGTTTGATACAAGGAAAACGGATTGTTTATTCATTTGCATTGTGGACTCATCCGTATATGGAATATATTGTAGTCAATCGTGAGTATGATGAAGACATCCCGAAGGTATGATTTTTATACCTGGTGATTGAGACTACATTTATACCATAAGACTTGAATTTATTTCATTTTTGAGACAATTGATCTCCTTGTTATTATCTGGTTAACTAGAGTGAGCTATAACTATTGCAGATAACTTTAATAATCCTTGGAATGGGATAGGATGTTGCAGCGTTTTCACTTAGTATCGTACTGGTTAAATACTCCAGACTTTTGTATAAGTGATTTATTGATAATTATTCAAATAATTAACAGTTATACATATCTTAATAAATTATATCTCATTATGTTCTATGTATCTCCGCCTTTTGTTATATTATGGGTGTCAAGTTGACAATCGTCATATTTTATATCATTTCTATCCGATGACAACTGATTGTTTCATATCCATCAGGATCTTAGAATTGGTAATAGTGTTCAGCTTAATGATATATTTTTCTATTTGTGTAATTTATTGCAATGTGGGAGTATTTGTTGATTTACTTACATGTATGCTGAGTTTAAGATGTATGTTGACTCTTACGGATGCCCGACATGTGAGGTGTTTTTAACAGTTACTCACGGGTTAATTAACCAATTTA
The DNA here is from genome assembly GCA_037306005.1 of Rhinophrynus dorsalis. Classification (NCBI taxonomy): domain Eukaryota; kingdom Metazoa; phylum Chordata; class Amphibia; order Anura; family Rhinophrynidae; genus Rhinophrynus; species Rhinophrynus dorsalis. Next base: position 410,884,988 of record CM074722.1, on the reverse strand, counting down.
CACTTTGAATGAACACCGGGTGTTACATGTTTTCCAATTAGAATGCCTTTCATTTGGCGCCTTTTTGGATTGGGAGAGGGTTTTTAAACGAGTTGTCCGTTACACACTTGTAATCTTGAGAGAGGCTGCGGCGACAGCCGAAACATCGATTTCAATAAATGTAACTTAAGTGAAGTTTTGAAAAATAGATCCTGTGAGTGCCGTCATTCTTCAATGGACTATTTATTATATATATATATATATATATATAATATAAAAAATATAATTTATTTATTTTTTTAATCGACAATACTATCCCTTTCAGTCTCTGTTTAGTTACATGCTCTGAACTAAACATATTGAATTTCTTTGTTGTGTTAACACATACTGCTGTTGCTATATTGGCAAACCTTGCTACTTCTTCATATAGCTAATTTTGCCTTTATTAATCTACTTGGCAACTTGTGTCCAAAATTGAACAGCTAGTGAATGACTACAATGTTGCAGAATAACTAAGGATCAATTATGACATTTTATTTAACCCCTTGATCCGCCGGAGAGGTCTCCAGTGCATTACAGACCTCTCTGGCATTCAAGTCTTTGGGTGGAGACATGCGGTACTGTGCAAAATTCTTAAGCAGGTGTGAAAAAATGCTGCAAATTAAGAATGCTTTCAGAAATAGACAAGTTAATGGTTTATTTTTATAGACCAATTAATAATTTATTTCTATCAATTTACAAAATTATCGTGAACAGAAGGAAAATCTAAATCAAATCAATATTTGTTGTGACCACCCTTTGCCTTCAAAACAGCATCATTTATTCTAGTCAAGGATTTTCTAGGCATTTCGTCTGGTGCATAATTAGCACCTCTTTGGTATAATTGTTTAATGATCATCAGTTTAATATGTAGGTTTAAACACAATCATTAACTGAAACAAAAACAGCTGCATAGGAGGAATAAAACTGGACGAGGAACAGCCAAACTCTAACAAGGTGAGGTTGCTGAAGACTGTTTAATGTCAAAAGTCATACACAGCAGCAGGACACAAGGTAGTTATTCTGCATCAGCAAGGTCTCTCCCAGGCAGAAATCTCAAGGCAAACTGGGGTTTCCAGATGTGCTGTCCAAGTTCTTTTGAAGAAGCACAAAGAAACAGGCAACGTTGAGGACAGTAGATGCAGAAGTCTGCCAAGGAAACTTATTGCAGCAGATGCAAGGAACATCATGCTTCCCTTCGCAGTTGGAAAATTTCCAGCAGTGTCATCAGCTCAGAATTGGCAGAAAACAGTAGGATCCTGGTATACCCATCTACTGTCCGGAGACGTCTAGTCCGACGTGGTCTTCATGGAAGACTTTTTGCCAAAAAGCCATACCTCCGATGTGGAAACCAGGCCAAGCAACTAAACTATGCATGAAAACGCAGTAACTGGAGTGCAGGAAAGTGGCAGCAGGTGCTCTGGACCGATTGAATCGCAATTTTAAATACCTGGCTATAGTAGAAGGCAGTTTGTTTGCTGAAGGGCTGGAAAGCAGTACAAGAATGAGTGTCTGCAGACAACAGTGAAGCATGGTGGAGGTTCCTTGCAAGTTTGGGGCTGCATTTCTACAAATGGATTTGGGGATTTGGTCAGAATTAATGATCTCCTCAGTGCTAAGAAGTTCAGGCAGATAATTATCCATCATGCATTACCATTAACCGATTGGCCCCAGATTTATTCTGTGGCATGACAATGACCCCAAACTTACAGCCAAAGTCATTAAAAACTATTCAGTGTAAAGAAGAACAAGGAGTACTGGAAGTGATGGTATGGTCCCCACATTGCTCTGATCTCAATATCAAGTCTGTCTGGGATTAAATAAAGAGAGAGAAGCGGCTGAGGCTTCCTAGATGCACAGAAGAACTGTGGTTACTTGTCCAAGATGTTTGTAACAGCCTACCTGCCAAGTTCCTTCGGAAACTGTCAAGTGTACCTAGAAGTATTTCTTAAGGTATCATACATGTATGTCATCTTTATTTCTGTTGTTTCATTTTTGGAGTGCAGTCACTTTAAGAATGGGAGCCAACATGGAAGCCATCTGTGTTCCATAGAATTGCATGGAAATTATTTACAGGGACATGTATGCACTTAATTCAAAGTGAATCGTTCGACCTGTCTTTGGTATGCTCAACAAGGAGACCATGTTCAGACCTTCATTTTGCCCAAATACTATGAAGATTAATTGGAGCTGTTTTTTTGTGAAACATTCCTATCATTTTAAGGCTGTGGTGCCTGTATTAGGTTGACAGCTGATGTTCATGTTGTGCCAGTTTAGTCCTAGGGAGACTGGTCTGTGTTGTAGGGTTTTTTTTTTTTTTTTTCCCCCTCTTGTGTACTTTCACTTAAATCCTTTTCCCTTAATCCATGTGAAACACAGGACTCTTTTCCAAAGAACATTTGATTGAGTTCCTGGGCAATGAGCTCGTCTTGGGTTATCTGTTCAGGGGAATCCATTTAATTTCCCTCTCCCTCCCCCCCCCCCCCTTTGGTTTTGCTATTTAAGTGCCCTGCCCACCTGAATAATAATCCTTTATTTATATAGCGCACACAGATTCCGCAGCGCTTTACACTCATATTGGTTCCTGTCCCCATTGGGGCTTACAATCTAAATTCACCTATCAGTATGTTTTTGGAGTGTGGGAGGAAACCAGAGTACCCAGAGGAAACCCACGCAAACACAGTGAGAATATACAAACTCATTGCAGATGTTGTCCTTGGTGGGATTTGAACCCAGGACCCCAGCGCTGCAAGGCAACAGTGCTAACCACTGAGCCACTGTGCTGTCCATGAAATTACTTAAACCCCCATGGTTCATGTGTTCCACATAGACTAAGAGAAAATAATTTAATGGTAAGTACACTAAAAACCTCCCAAGGGCTAAATGAAAGGATTAATACAAAAGATCTCTCACATTCCAAATGACAACAAAGAGCATGTGGTGCATAATCCTTTCACTAAACATACATTAGAAATTCAAAATTGTGTTTAAAAAAAAAAAAAGCGAGGTACCTTCAGCTGGTGCCAATGACGCACTAAAGTACCACGGCACCTTAGTTGTGAACCACTTGTTTAACCTGTTTGCATTTTAGGATTTACGGTCTCTTTAATTGAACATTTGTATTCCTTTTACTTCTGCAAGAATTTAGCATGATTTATATATATATATATTATATATATATATATATATATATATATATATATATATATATATATATATATATATACATATATATATAAATATGAAAGAGGGACACAATATATTAAATTTGGTAGCTATCCAAATTTTGGAGGAGCTGGCAAAAGGGAGCATGTGTTCTTAACCTTTTTGTTCAGAAAAATTGTTTATAAATAACTAATTAGCTTCTCTTTTTTTTTTTTTTTTTTTTTTTTTTTCTCCCCAAATTTAATTGATAGGTAGTGGTACTGCCCCTGCTTTTGAAACTCAAAGTCGCTACGTTCCCTCATCTGGAATGTCTGCTAAGGAGCTGTGTGAAAATGATGATCTTGCAACCAGTCTGGTGCTGGACCCTTATTTAGGATTTCAGACACACAAAATGAATACCAGGTAATTTGGATTCTGTAAGATGTGAGAGACTGACACTTGGTACATCATTTTAATGGCAATAAATATATTTTTAAAGGAGAAACTATCCTTTTGTAACATAAGTGACTTTGAATGTGTTTTCAAATGTAGCTATATGTTTGTTAGACAGTAGTTTGATATATCTATCTTAAATTATCAGTTTATTCAAATTAGCTAGTACTTCCTCATAAGCAGTGACAGTTGGGATAGTGTGGTGGGTCCTGACAGGTTTGCACTAACTGACAAATAACCCTCAATATATTGCTTCAAATTATTTTAAATAAAACATGGTAAACAACATAGGTGCGTTCAAATTTGCCAGTTTGTTACAATATGTTAGTTTTACTTCTTGCTTGTTTCTAATTATTTTGTCATTGGGGAATGATAGATCATTTCAGATTATATTTAGTAAACATCTTTGTTGTCCTCCTTAGTTGAACATTCTGATAGCAACCTTCCTCTACCATCCATCAAGGGGCCACTGGGTTATTGGCCTCCTTTAGGAGTCATGGCACTTGATGAAAACCATCCTACATTTTACCCTATATAGTTTTCCCAACAGCCAGAAGTTTTTTTTTTATTTTTTGAGTATCCTCATGGAATGTCATAGTTACATAGTAAATTAGATTGAAAGAAAACATAAGTCCATCAAGTAAAACCTTTTGCCATAGCATAATGTAAAGAAAATGAGAATTATATAAGCGTTCCTGACTCATAGTGGGCATTACTTTTTTTACTAGAACTTCCTGTTTTACCTACTAATACATTGTATAACCCTGTATGTTCCCCTCCTACAAATGCATCTAACACTTTCCAAATTGTATCCATTGTATCTGCCATTACCACATGCTTGGGCATTTGGCCAAGGAATGTCACAGTTCAACAGACCTTACTGCCTTGCCCCCCAAAAACAAAAAAAAGTACGAAAATAATCTAGAAAAACTTGAAGTCCTCCATTCCTTAATTAATTTTCTTTCTTTTCACTGTACTCTTTCCAGTTCTAGAATATCCTTTTTCAGAACTGGTGCCCAAAACGACACCTCACATTCCAGGTGAGGTCTTAACAATGATTTGTAAAGTGGCAAAATTAGTTATCCACTTTTGCTTCAAATACACTTTTTTATATTTGCCTTTGCTACTGCTTTTCGACACTGGTCACTGCTTCCATGTTTGTAGTATACAAGGACTCCCTAAAGTGATTCCATTAAGTTTATAAGTTGTATTGAGATTTTTGTTTCTTCCCAAATGCATAACTTTTACTCTTTACCACATTAAACTTCTTATTCCATTTGTTTGCCCAATCTGCCATTTTATGTAAATTCCTCTGCAGTGATGGACCAGTGGGTTTTGCGGGTAATGTCAGAAGGGTACAGCATAGATTTCAGATCCATTCTTCCCTATCTGTTCTTTTTTCAAATGTTCCAAAAGATCCAGACAAGGCAAGATGTCATGCTAGAGAAACAGCTGCTGGTGCCTTTTCCAGCACCTGAGCCCTCTTCAGATTTCTATTCCCACCTGTTTGTGTTTCCCAAGAAGTACAGAGACTGCCTCCCTTTTCTAAATTTCAAATGCCTCAATAGGTATGTGGTCGTTGCCCGCTTCAAGATGGAATCTTTGTGTTTTGTCGTCACAGAGATGTTCCGGGGGGACATTCCAATCAATACCAATTCACGGCTCTTCCTTTTTTGTCCTGGCTTCACCTCCAAGAATCTTCACAAAGATTGTGGCGCCCCAGGATTCCTTTATTCATGAACAGGGTATCTCTCTGACACCATATCTGGATGACTTCCTTTCCCAGGCTCCTTCAGGGGAGCTCTTTGCTAGTCATGTCCAAGACTTCCTCGGCGTTCTAGATCACCATGGCTGGATCCTGAATATGCAGAAGTCCTCGCAAATTCCTTCCCAGGTTTTTTTTGTTTTTTTGTTTTTTTTTCTGTGCATGATGTTAAATACCCTTCAGGGGAAAAACTTCCTTCTGCAAGAGAAGTTTCAGCTTCTCCTCCAGGATGTGTCCTCTGCCAGGATCAAGGACTGCATGAGGGTGTTGGGCTGGTTGGTGTCTGCCTTGGAAGTGGTTCTGTAATCTGTTCCACACAAGGTAACTACAGAGAGACGTTCTTAGGAATTGGTCCAAGAATACAGAGCCCAGGGACGAGTTCCCGTGGTGGTTACATCATAGCAGGGGATGCCTTTGTGATCCCAGAGTGGGCCCTGGTCAGCACAGATGCCAAGCTGGGGTGCCATCCTGGGTCACCTAGGTGTCCAGGGCAAGTGGAGTCAAGACAAGAATGTGCTGCTATCAACATTCTGGAACTCTGGTCAATCCATCTAGCCTTCTTTCATTGGTCCCTCATTTCTCACTGGGATTCCGGTGAGAGTACAGTGGGACAGGGAAGCAGCAATGGAGAGAGGTGAAGGATCCTTTCAGTTGGGTGGAGGCCCATTGTTCCAGCCATCACAACCGTTCACATCCCAGGTGTAGAAAATGTCCTGGTGGACTTTGAGTCGCCAAGATGTAGATACAAAAAACTGGAAACTCCATCTGAAGGTGTTTTTACCTGATAGTCCAGTAGTGGGGTGGGTCATCAATAAACCTCATGGCAGCCAGAGAGAACAGGAAGCTTCCAATGTTCTTCTGTGGAACAGGGATCCCCTGGCCTTTGCGATGGACTAAATGTCCATCCCGTGGAGCTTTCATCTGTGTTTCCTCAGATTCCCCTCATCCCCAGTGAGATCCGGAAGATCAGAATGGATGGATCGTTGGTCATGTTTCCTCCTTACTGTCACAGGAGGGATCTGGTTAGTCTATCTGTTTAGAATCCCGTCAGTCTGCCTCCCAGACCGTATCTGTTGTACCAGTCACGTGTGGTACGAGGGTGTGGAGACACTGGCTTTGATGGCATGGCTCTTGAAGCCAACATCCTAAATGAAAAGGGTTTTCTCCAGTGGTCATGTCTACCATGATCCAGGCTTAGAAGCTGGTCTCTTCCAAGGCAAGGCATACCATATGATGTGGTCCATTTTTCACAAGTGGTGCGCTCACTAAAACACATCCTCGCAGGTTTTTTTCATTTTTATTTTTTAAATATTCTCTTGCTTCTGACTTTTCTTCAAGATGGTGTGAACAAAGGGATAAGCTTGCAATTCCTTAGGGTTCAGATCTTGGCGCGCTCTGTTCTTTTTCAGAGACCAATTGTTATAATCCCAGATGTCAAGGTGTTTCTTCAGGGGGTGGCTCATGCCTTCTCTTTCTTCAAGGGTTTCACTCCTCCTTCGTGGGACCTTAACCTTGTCCTGGGTATTTGCAGAGGCCTCCTTGCAAGCCTCTTGCATCCATTTCTTGCGCCAACTGTCACTCAAGACTGTCTTTCTCTTGACAGTTGTCTTGATGCAAAGTCACTGAGGTAAAAGCTCTGTCTTGTAAACCTCCTTTCCTAGTATTTCATCTGGATAATACGCAGTGCTGTGTACCTCTCAAGAGTTTATTCCCAAGGTGGTTTCTGACATTCACATCAAAAAGGAGATTGTTGTACCTATTTGTCCTAATTCTATATCTGATAAGGAGAGAGAGCTCCATCTGTTTGGACATGGTGCACTGCCTTAAGTTCTGTGTGCATCGCACTCGGTCTCTTTGCAAGGCTGACTCTCTGTTTGTCATCCTTGTGGTTTGTAGAACTGGTCAGGCCAGTTCCAAGGTCACTTTTTTGCATCTTTGAAGACTGCCATATGCCAGGCATATGAGATCCGGAAGAAACCTATTCCTTTTAAGAACACAGTGCATTCCCCTTGATCTATGGGTGCTTCCTGGGCCTACAAGAAACAGGCCTCGGCTGGACAGCTTTCACTAAACACTACCATGTCAACGTCTTGGCTTCTGCCGAGGCCAGCTTTGGCCAGAAGATCCTTCAGGCAGTTCTGCAACATTCAATAGGCCCCTGACTTATTTTCCTCCCACTCTGGACCGGCTGGTCTCAGAAGAGTGGAAATTCCCTGTTCTGTACCCAGAACGTTTGCTAAGCTATAGCCATTTGCTGAGGTTGCGCTTTCTATATGGGTTCATTCCCCTAAGATGGTTGCTCCTGTCTGTCTAAATCTACTGCATTGCCTGTTTCTGATGCTTCCTCCTTTCAGGATTGGACTGACAAGAAACTTGAGGTTACTCTCAAGTCCATTTTTGCGACCGCTGGCTCTGCCATGCGACCTGCCTTTGCTATTGCGTGGGTTAACCAGGCTATTGCAGTCTGGACTGAACATCTCACCACGGCTGTCTGTTTGGATGCATGTGTTTCAGAGAAATTGCACTTGCTAGCTAATATATCTGATGCACAACATTATGTTTCTGCTGCTGCCTCTGATGCCATCCGCACGATGGCTAGGGTTTCTACCATGGCTGTAGTGGCCAGATGAGATCTTTGGCTCAAGATCTGGTCCGCTGACACCGCTTCCAAGAAAGCTCTGTTATCCCTGCCTTTCCAGGGTACCTCTTTGTTTGGACCTGATCTTAAAGAATTGATCAGTGAGGCCACTGGGGGCAAGAGTACTCATTTGCCATTGGTGGCTAGGACTAAATTACCACTCAAATGCAAAAGGTATTTTTGTCCCTTACAGGGTGAGACACATTTGGCGAACCAGGCGGTTCCCTCAGCTCTGAGTCCCTCCTCCACGCCCCAACAGCAATGGAAGCCCAAGGTCTCCGCAACCCCAAGACTTCCAATACTACTTCAGCATGACTCGCCGAACCCGGGTCCGCATCCCGCTGTGGGTGGTCGTCTTCACCTCACAGCGTTTCAGAGGAGTCTGTGGCGGACTCATGGGTTTTACAGATGGTGTCGGAAGGGTACAAGATCCCTTTCTCTTCTTTTCCTCCTTTTCGCCTTCTTTCGCATGCTCCTCAGAGTGCAGAGACGCTGTCTTTTCGACAGTGCAGTTCAGGCTCTTTTGGACAACTCGTCATAGAGCCAGTTCCTGTTCTGGACAGGGGCTCCGGGTTCTATTTGAACCTCTTTGTGGTCTCCAAGAAGGACGGCGGATGCCGCCCCATTTTGGACCTGAAGGACCTCAACTCCTTCATAACCCGGACTCGCTATCGGCAGCAATCACTGTGCGTAGAGATTCCTGGCATGTCGCCGGGGTAGTTCCTTGCCTCTCTAGGTCTTCAGGATGCATATTTACACATCTCCGTCCACCCGGAGAGTCGACAATACCTTCGGTTTGTGTGCGACAGGGGACACTTCCAGTTTTCTGCTCTTCCCTTCGGACTTACTATGGCTCCTCTGGTCTTCCAGAGGGTGCTTAGGGCTCTGATTGTTGTCCTTCATCGGGAGGGCATCAGTGACTCTCTACATGGACGACTTGCTGTCGGACACGTCTGCGGACCTCCTCCTTCAACAACTTCAGACCTGTACCCAGTCCCTATCTTATTACGGGTGGATGGTCAACCTGGACAAGTCGGACCTGATTCCGTCTCAGAGACTGATGTTTTTTTCTGGGCCTTCTCTTCGACACTCAGAAGTGCATGGTGTATCTTCCAGACGAGGTGGCTCACCAGATCGTTCACAGAGTCTTGGCGATCTTGTCTTGGGATCCGGTTCCACTCCACAGGCTGTCCTCCCTGGTGGGGAAGTTCATCTCCACGGTGGAGGCGGTTCCCTTCTCTATGGCACATACCAGGGAACTTCAGTGGTTGTTATCCAGATGGGAGAGTGTCTACCCTTCTTCAGATGAAGATGGTGTCCCTTCCTTTTCATGTTGAACTGAGCCTATCTTGGTGGCTCGTCCTATCCGCCTGCTGAGGGGCAGGTGCTTCCTGATTCCCTTTTGGACCAAGGTGACCATGGATGCCAGTCTGTCCGGCTGGGGCTCGATTCTGGGTCGCTTGAGTGCTCAGGGCCGATGGTCTCCGGAGGAATCCATCCTTCCGATCAATGTCTGGGAGCTACGGGCAATCTTCCATGCCCTTCGCCATTGGACGGCCCAGTTAGAGGTCTGCCCAGTCCGAGTGGAATCCGACTACGCCAAGGCTGTGGCTTACATCAACAAGCAAGGCGGTACAAGTAGTCTCGCTGCTTGGTTAGAGGTCAAGGCTGTTTTGTCCTGGGCTGAAAGGCACGTTCCTGCCATATACGCAGTTTACATGCCAGACGTAGACGTCATGGCGGACTTCCTCAGTCGGCACTGTGGACAGCGGGGAGTGGGAGTTGCATCCTGAGGTGTTTCAACTCCTTGTTCAGTGATGGGGACCTCCTTGCATCGATCTGATGGCAACGAGACACAACAGGAGGGTTCCTGTGTTTTGCTGTCGATGGAGGGATCCTCTAGCTCTAGCAGTGGATGCTCTGTCCATCCCTTGGATGTTCCCACTGGCTTATTTCTTTCATCCTCTACCCTGGTTGTTCAGGGTAGTTCGGAAGCTTCGACTGGAATCTTGTCCAGTCATTCTCATTGTTCCGTTTTGGCCTCGACAATCTTAGTTTTTCTGAGCTTCTGTCTCTGTCTGTACCGGAGCCATTTCGGCTCCCTTCTCGACCAGATCTTCTGCAGGGGTACCTGTGGAAGGAGGATGTCCACTGTCTGGCTTTGACGGCTTGGAGGTTGAATCCTCAATTCTACGGAAGACAGGATTCTCCTCAGGGGTGGTGGCTACCATGCTTAGCGTTCGTAAGCCGGTTTCCTCTAAGATCTACCACAGGGTTTGGTCTACCTTTACCTCTTGGTGTGCTGACAGGGATCTGTCACTTGAGTTTTACTTTCCAATGTCCTGGCATTCTTGCAGGACGGGTTGGGTAAGGGACTCAGTTTGAGTTCCTTAAAGGTTTAGACATTTGCTCTTTCTGGGTTCTTTCAGCAGCGCATTGCGGTTCTGCAGGATGTCAAGGTTTCCTTCCAGGGTGTTGCTCATGTCCACCCTGTCTTCCGGAGTCCTGCTCCTCAGTGGGACCTCAATTTAGTTCTGGGGGTTCATCAATGTTCCCACTTTGAGTCTTTAGCAACTATTCCTTTGCATCTCTTGACGTGGAAGATGGCCTTCCTTTTGGCGATTGTCTGTTTGCCGTGTTGCGGAGATACAGGCCTTGTCCTGTAAGCCGCCTTATCTGGTGTTTCACAAGGGTAGGGCGGTGCTCCGTACCTCCAGGGAGTTCCTTCCTAAGGTGGTCTCCCAGTTTCACATCAATCAGGAGATTGTGTTGCCCTCTTTCTGTTCTGATCCCTCCTCTGACAAGGAGAGAGATCTTCACTTGTGGATGTGGTGCATTGCTTCCGGTTTTTGTGCATCTCACTGAATCTGTCAGGAAGTCTGACGCGCTGTTCGTCATTCCTTAGGGGCCTAGAGCAGGAAGACCTGTATGCGAAGTGACTTTCGTCTCCTGGATCAAGTCCACAATTCGTGAGGCATTGAGCCCTGTTGGCTCTAGTTCAGTGTGCTGTGTTACAGTTCCTGGGGTGTTTTTACCCCTGTTTGGTGTCCGTTGACACTTCAGTTTTGTTGGGATCTCTGACCGGTTGGTTCATAGAGGTCCTGGTGACTTTGGGGGCCTTGCGCCTGGTCCTTGCCTTCTTCCCGCATCTGGGAAACTCAATGGTTGGACATCCCAGAGTTACCAGTAACCTGTATTGGATGACAGTGAAAATAGGATTTTAGTCTTACCTGCTAAATCATTTTCTCTTAGTCCATACAAGTTACTGGTCTCCCACCCTGTCAAGAGACCATGCTTGGCTCTCCTGTGGCAGGCCGTGGGAGTCCTTCGGGGCATGCTAACAGGAGTCTTCTTCCTTCCCTTAACTAGCCAGGAGGGAAGGGGAGGCTCCACCCCCTGCATACACTTTGTGAATCGTTCCTGCCTAACACTAGAGGGCTTCGCCTCCCAGAGTTACCAGTAACCTGTATGGACTGAGTGAAAAGGATTTAACAGGTAAGACTAAAATCCTATTTTTAGTTTTCTTACCTGTTAAATTCTTCCTATTTAGTCCTTATGGAACACAGGCTTCCCACCCAGAGAAACTTCCTGGGCAGCAGTCCTCTATGGGCCTTAGTCTTGGGATATTTTCTTCTTTTCTTCCCCTCTTGCTTGTTTTTGTGTGCCTTCGGTCATATGAGTTCTGGGTCGGTAGAAGGGAGGGGCTCTGAGCTGGAGGAGAAGAGTCTCTACCCCAAAGAGCCTGACTTTTGTGATGTTCCCTGCACTCGAGGAGGAGGGACTCAACTTTATGATACCTCTGTTCTATGTGGACTAAAGAGAAAAAAATATTTACCAGATAAAAACACAAAAATTCTGTTTTGGAGAGGGTAGGTACCATTTTTCTGAAACCTTTGGCATCTGGTAGGTGCAGTTTAGTGCCTTTGAAACCCCTTTATAATATGGAAACCTGAACAAATGTGCAGATCTTGTCCAGGAAGCCTGTAGTTATATAGGTAAATGTTATACTGAATACTGGACCAAGATTTCTTCATGTATTAGGTCATTGTATGTGAAAGGGATGGGCTGTCCTTTTCACTGTGGTGAAGGGGATGGGCTACTGATGCACATTCCCTTTTTGCTGTGGTGAAGGGGACATAGTGACCCCTTCTCTTCATGAAGGGGAACAGGATTGCCCCTCCCCTTCACTGTGGTGAACACCATTGCCCCTCCTCTTCACCGTGGAGAAAGGTAATGCAAAATAAATAAATAAATAAAATTCATACTTGTGTTGAGGCATCAGGACCCTTCTTGATGCTCAACCCCAGCTGAATAATGGAGGAGGCACAAGGGAGCAAGAGAACTCCTTCCTACCCAAAATACCATGTAGAAATGGGTGGGAGAAGGAAATCCTCTCACTTAATGAGGAAAATCCTCTCACATGTAAAAGGCTTTCCTGATTCCCCCCCCCCCTCATTTGGATAGAGTAGAAGCAAGGGAGCTCTTTCTCTCCCCTGCATTGCATCTATTGAACTCACAGTTGAATTGTCTGGGAGATCAGTAACTGGGGGGTTCATCAGGAGGGATCTTGATTCCCCCAACTGGGGTCTGATTTCAGAAAAAAATAGTAATTAAAAGAAACAAAACCCATAAATAAAACAAACTAGTTACCTCTCTGGTACTCGATAACTATGTAAAGCAAGGTATGTGAGAAATTATTACAGATTTGGAGGGAATTTCACTTAGTTACATTTTTAAGCTAATATTTATAAACTGAGGACAAAAAGAAAACTAGAGAGCAACAGCATTGCTAGTTAATTATAAATGCTTTTTATATAAAATATATTGCGATATAGCGATATGGTGGACTCCCCCTCAGCTATGATTGATACCTACCCAGCTCTACCTATTTTCACTTGCGTCCTAATGTGTAGTAGAGGTCTGATCTCTGCTACGACCATTATTATTTTACTTTTTTTGCCACACGATCTGAGATACTATTGTGTTTTTCCACTGTTAAATTCTTCCCTCATTTGTGGGATCCACTCCGCCATGTCCATTTACTCTCCCACCCAGGATAGGACCCAAGGGATCTAAAAACATTCAGTCCATCTTGCCATTGTGGTACAATAATCTGCAGTGTTGCTTAGACATGCATTGATAAGGTTCTTAGAATATGTCTCTGAGGTTCATAACACTATGTCTGTAACTGGTACTTTTGTGGCAACAGTGCTACGATTCCTTTTTTTTTTTTTTTTTTTTAACTGGAGCTCTATGTAACTCAACCAGGGTGCTTCTTTGCATTACCCCTGGCATGGCATCTATTATGTTGGATCATTGGCACAAGGCCATACTACAGTGAACCCTATTACGTTGGTCCTTGCACTATTATGCCAGAGACTAAAGCATCTTAGACAGAGGCCTGCTCTCTCTTACTTCACTGCATCTGCCAATATGGGGAGGTTAAAGGGATACTGCTCTGTCCTTGCCAGAAAAAAAGAGCGGGTACACACAGTGTATAACATTCCAACAAGAAAGCAATGTAAATTACGAAATATCACTCACATTGAGATGTAGTTGAGAACTAAGCATATACCTATGCACAATAAATTCAGGCTTGCAGGGTTAACAAACCTGTCCCCACTCGGGTACAGTTAGGGAAAAAATAATTTGATCCCCTGCTGATTTTGTAAGTTTGCCCGCTGACAAAGAAATGATCAGTCTTTATTTTTAATGGTAGGTTTATTTGAACAATGAGAGACTGAATAACAACAACAAAAATTTAGAAAAATGCATTTCAAAAAAGTTATACGTTGATTTGCATTTTACTGATTGGAATCCGTATTTGACCCCTTTTACAAAACATGACTTAGTACTTGGTGGCAAAACACTTGTTGGCAATCACGGAGGTCAGACGTTTCTGTAGTTGGCCACCAAGTTTGCACAAATCTCAGGAGGGATTTTGTCCCACTCCTCTTTGAAGATCCTCTACAAGTCATTAAGGTTTCGAGGCTGACGTTTGGAAACTCGAACCTTCAGATCCCTCCACAGATTTTCTGTGGGATTATGGTCTAGGCCACTCCAGAACCTTAATGTGCTTTTTCTTGAGCCACTCCTTTGTTGCCTTGGCCGTGTGTTTTTTTGTCATTGTCATGCTGGAATACCCATCCACGACCCATTTTCAATGCCCTGGCTGAGGGAAGGAGGTTCTGACCAAAGATTTGACTGTACATGGCCCCGTCTGTTGTCCCTTTGATGGGGTGAAGTTGTCCTGTCCCCTTAGCAGAAAAACACCCCACCTCCATGTTTGACAGCGGGGATGGTGTTCTTTGGGTCATAGGCAGCATTCCTCCTTTTCCAAACACGGCGAGTTGAGTTGATGCCAAAGAGCTCGATTTTGGTCTCATCTGACCATAACACTTTCACCCAGTTCTCCTCTGAGTTATTCAGATGTTCATTGGCAAACTTCAGATGGGCCTGTACATGTGCTTTCTTGAGCAGGGGACCTTGCGGGCGCTGCAGGATTTCAGTCCTTCAGGCCGCCGTAGTGTGTTACCAATTGTTTTCTTGGTGACTATGGTCCCAGCTGCCTTAAGATCATTGACAAGATCCTCCCTTGTAGTTTTGGGTTGATTCCTCACTGTTTTCATGATCATTGAAACTCCATGAGTTGAGACCTTGCATGGAGCCTCAGACCGAGGGAAATTGACAGTTATTTTGTGTTCCATTCACGAATAATCGCACCATCTATTGTCACATTCTCACCAAGCTGCTTGGCGATGGTCTTGTAGCCCATTCCAGCCTTGTGTGGGTCTACACTCTTGTCCCTAACAACATCCTTGGACAGCTCTTTGGTCTTGGTCATGGTGGAGAGTTTGGAATCTGATTGATTGCTTCTGTGGACAGATGTCTTTTATACAGGTAACAAGCTGGGCTTTTTCCTTTCAGGATAGTGTATTTTTATTACCCTTTCATGTCCCTTAGGGTGTTTGGGTGTTTTGGGTCACTTTTGAATTTTCTGTATTTTGGTGCATGGCGCCTTTTAAGACACGCTTTACTCGCAGCTGCCATCTTTGCTCCAACTTCAATGGGAGAACTTCTCTGGGACATCTCTCTGCAACTGTTTGTCATACAGTGTTCAATGTGGGATCGTTCTTCTTGTCTCCTATTGTCATTTCATCCGGTTCACATTCTGAGTGTGAACCGGATGAAATGACAAGAGGAGACAAGAAGAATGATCCCACATTGAACACTGTATGACAAACAGTTGCAGAAAGATGTCCCACAATCGGCATTGTAGGCATTGCAAGGCAACAGCAACTGAGAAGACTACATTACCCAGAATGCCCATTTCGTAGGCATTCTCGTGATTGGTTGCCTGATTTGCGGCCACCATTTTACTTCTCTCTCTCTCTTGCTTATCCTAGCCAGAGGTTGCCTTTCCTTGCTCTCCTCCTCCAGATTAACCCTTCACCTGCCAGATAAGTACCTTTCTGGGGTGAGTTATTCTGGCGAACAGTTACTGATATTTTATACTGTTTAGACACCACTCCTGTGAGGATGTTGTATCCAAAGGGACATGGGGCTAGACCTAAGGCTAAGGTCTCTGGGGCATCTCTGACCCCCTTGATTACTGTTCCTCATGCCAAGCGGGGCTCTTTAGAGAGTATTGTGAATCACTCTGCCCCTCGTGCTGTGGTCCCTCCAGCCTTGAGCAAGAGCCAGTTTGGGTAAAAAGCTTGATGTCCACTATGGCACAAGTTTCTCATCCTATACAAGGGGTTCTTCAGTTTTGGAATCCCCCTACCACCTTCAGATTTGTGGCCCCTAAGGCCCCAAATTTGCCCGCTCTCATAGGTTCCTCTGAGGACGACTTTTCTGAGAATGACAAAGAGGAAGTGGAATATGAAGATGTGTTTTCCTCCTACTCCTGTCGGGACTCCTATAAGGCTGAACCTACTCCCTCTGCTGAAGGGCTAATCAGGGCTGTTTTACAGACCACACCCCTGATGAGGGTCATTCCACTACAGATGTCTTTCAGAGATCCTCTGCTGTCTTACCGCCCCAGTGCCACTCTTGATCAGATTCTTCTGGATGAGTGGAAGACCCCTGATAGGAGATTGACTATGTCTAAGAGATTCTCTAAGCTGTATCCCTTTTTAGAGGAAGCTTTGGCTCAATGGGCTTCTCCTCCTTCTGTAGATCCTCACATTTCCATGCTGTCAAAGTCCACTGCTCTGGCATATGCAGTGGTTCTTAAGGATGTGACGAAAAAGATGCTTGACTCTATCCTCCGATCCAACTTTGCTGCCATTGGTGCTGCGTTAAGGCCTATCTTTGCATCTGCCTGAGTTAACAGAGCTATTGCAGTCTGGGGAGAACAACTTATGGACGCTGTCTATGATGGTACCCCTAAAGGAGGACCTTTTGGCCATCACAGCCAACATGTCAGAAGCTTATGCATATGTTTCTGATGCCCCTTTTTGAAGGGGTCAGGTGTCGGCAAAGGCCTTTTCCTTCTCTGTTACTGCGTGATGCACCTTGTGGCTTAAGTCACTGGTTTCCTTTCAGGACAAATCTCTTTGGTCCAGAGTTGAAGCAGATTATCAGGGATGCTACTAGGGGCAAGGGCACCCTGTTACTTCAGATGTCAATTGTCCTACTGTGGTGAGGAAAGTGCTTCTATGATGTGAAAATTGCATCTTTCGTACCCACCATGGAGGAGCAAATGCCACAAGCCTTGCAGGCCTTTACCAGTGTTCACCCCCATCAAGCCCAAGCAGCTGTGGCAGTCCAAGTGACTAGCGGATTGCTGGCCCGCACATCCCTGTTGATGAACATCTTCGCTACTTTCAGAGCATGTGTGCAGAATCTATTGTGAATTAGTGGGTTTTTGCTGGTAATCTCAGAAGGGTACAGAATAGGATTCCCCTGTGCTTCCACCTCTTAAATCTTCCCTCCAATTCCTCTAATTTCCAGAGTCCTCAGGAAGATACGGACGAAACAGTCCAACTGTAGTTCTGGTTGCTCCTTATTGGACCAAGAGGGCATGGCTTTCAGAACTGGCGTGTCTTGCCATTCAGGATCCATTTCCACTGCCACCCAGACCGGACATCCTCCTTCAGGGCTATCTCTGGAAAGAGGACGTGGAAAAGCTGGCTTTGATGGCATGGTTGTTGAAGCCACCATCCTGAGGAGAAAGGGATTCTCTCTACTATTATCTAGGCTAGGAAGCCTGTCTCCTCTTAGGCCTACCACAGGGTTTGGTCCATTTTTCAGTATGGTGTAAACAAATTACTCGGTCTGAGTTCCTTGAAGGTTCTCTCTTTATTTTTCCAGAGGCGTATTGCTATCTTACCAGACGTCAAGGTTTTTTTGTTGTTTTTTTTTTCCTCTGGGGGTTGCCCATGCTTTCTCTGCCTACAAGGCTCCCACACCCCTTGGGACCATAATTTGGTTTTGGGTGTTTTGCATCAGCCTTCCTTTGAATCCCTTGCTTCCATTCCCTTGCGTCTTTTGACGTGGAAGGTGGTTTTCTTCTGGCTGTGGTCTCTGTCCACAGAGTTGCTGTTCTGCAGGCTTTGTTCTGCAAGCCACCTTTCCTGGTTTTTCACAAAGACAAGGCTGTTGCTCTAATATCCCAGGAATTCCTTCCTAAGGTGGTCTCTTTGTTCCACATCAATCAGGAGATTGTTGTCCCTTCATTTTGTCCTGACCCCAAGTCAGACAAGGAGAGGCATCTCCACTTGCTGGATTTGGTGCTCTGTCTCAAGTTCTGTGTGCACCGTACAGAGTCTTTTCGTAAGACTAATGCTTAGTTTGACATTCCTGAGGGTTCTAGGGCAGGTCAGGCTGCTTCCAAGGTCACCATTGCCTCTTGGATCAAGTTGACCATTAGTAGGCCACACCAACTCTGGAAGAAACCTGTTCCCTTCTGTGTTATAGCACATTCCAACAGGTCTGTTGGGGCCTCTTGGGCCTGTTAGAATCAGGCCTCCCCTGATCAGTTGTGCAAGGCTGCAACCTGGTCCTCCGTGCACATCTTTGCCAAGCACCCTATAGTGTGGATGTTCTGGCTTCGGCTGAAGCCAGCTTCAGCAGAAAGGTCCTTCAGGAAATTCTGCCTAAGGACCTATTTTCCCTGTGCCTTATTGTTGTTCAACTGTTTGAGCCCTGTTGGCTCTTATGTGCTGTGCTTATTTTTCAGTGTCCATTGACACTTTAAAGGGATAGTAATGTTTCACAAAAACAGCAGCTCCAATTAATCTTCATAGTATTTGAGCCATAGAGAGTGCTATTTCATTACTGTCAGAGTTGTAGTTCGAGTAATTGAATGATAGTTTCCGCCTCCTGTCCCTTTTACCTGGTGTAAGCCACCTCCCCTCAGATTTGGAATCTGGTCACTTGACCAGACAGATCACAGCAAGGAACAATCTTTTTACTGTGAGAACAATGAAAGCTCTGCCCCCATTGACAGGTTTTTCAGGTTTTTCTCCGATCTTAATTGAAGATTGTCCCTCTCTGCAATCCATCTGGACACCACCCTGCTGCTCTGAGCTGAGCAGTGTTACATCAGTAAAAGGGGTGGGAGATTGATACTTTATCATTTAATTACTCTTGAACTAACACTCTGACAGTACTGAAATAACACTCTCCATGGCCCAAATGCTATGAAGATTAATTGGAGCTGCTTTTATTATGAAACCTTACTATCCCTTTAAGTTTGGGCTGTTCCTGGTTCTGGATAATCCTAGGTAACTTTGGTATCATGGGGACCAGCGCTGGCATCCTACTGTGGGTATATCCCGTGGTAACTGTATTCCATATAGGATGAAAGAGAAAATAGGATTTTAGTCTTACTTTGTTAAATCCTTTTATCTTAGTCCATATAGAATACAGGTCTCCCACGCCAAGAAAGGGGACCTTGCTTTCTCTCACCTGGCTGGATATGGGAGTCCTTCTTGGGTCTTTTTCACACAGGAGCTTACTCCATCTTCTCACGCAGTCATACCTAGTGAGCTTGCTCATATCAAAACTGGAAGGCATGCCTGGGTCAGCCTGTAGAAGGAGAGGGAAGGCTCCACCCTCAAAACCTTGTCTTTTTGCAGTGTTCTGCCTTCCAAGGAAGGAAGATCACCTGCCATGGTAACTGTATTCCATATGGACTAAGAGAAAATGAAAGAATAAAATGCTGTTTTAAACCCCTTGAATTCTAGAGGTCTCCAACTCACTGGAAAGTTAACTAATTGGTGAGCTCTCTACCATTATGGGATTAAAACCACATTTATATCTATGGGGATTTTCACTTCTCCACCAGTGGTGCATTTGATTTGCACCATAATTGCACCTCTTTCTCACTCATACTCAAAATGAGAACTGAAAACGTGTACAGTAGAAAAGATCCTCTCAACAAAGTGGCTGAGGAGGCGGGGTGGGCGGAGGAGGGGGTAGCCTCCAAGTTTTGAGGTGGCAATTGATGGTGTTTACATGTACACAACATGAATAGTTGTTGTGGACACTTGGGAAAAGACAGATATTGTGATCTATAGTATGTTCCCTTAAGTATTGTGATAGGAATGTGGCACAGACATTTGCTCTTGGTCATCCCATACATGAAAAGGATCAATGCAGGTGGCCACGTACAGATTGAAGGTACACTTGGTTCTGGTATTAATGTACCTGTACATTTATCAGTAATTGCAGATATGCAAACCTGTGATCATGGCTGATGCTCCTTTCAGGAATGGACAGAGCAATTTGTAGCACAAAGTTTGCTTCAGATTTTCTTATAACTGATCTCTCCATCATATTTGTCAACATAGGACCATAAAACCTTATATACATTGTACCTAAATTATAGCAGTGATCTAGGTTCAGAGTTGCCGTTCTGTGGCAAACAGACTGCACCATTTGGGAAGAATATAATTGCCATTGATTTAAAAGGGGACTATAACTTCTCAAATTCTAGTTGGATCTGTCGTAGACCTCGCTAGCATTCAAGGGGGTTTGTCCCCTATAAAACATGAGTTTTAATATTGCCCCTGTGATGCAGTTGGTTTGCTACAGAATTACATGTCTAGATTTCTAAATATGATTTTTAGGCTATCACTGTCCCTGTATGTCATTTGTTGGCCTCAAAATGTAAGGAATTATTCTTACTTGATGTGTACTGTTGTCTTGATTAGCGAAAATAATTTCCTCTGATAAGGTTCTTTCTGGGCTAGGTGACATTACTGGTAAGCTGAATGGGCAATACTGAGAGTTCATGATCTGCATGCCGAAGGCTTCTTTGTATCTGATTGAAAGGCACATTGCTGTTGAAAAATGCTGACAAACATTGTCATTTGATTTTTCAGGTTTAGGCCCATAAAAGGGAGGCAGGAAGAGCTGAAGGAAATAATCGAAAACTTCAAGAAAAATGAGCACTTAGAGAAAACCTTCAAAAATCTGACAGCTGGTGACTGGGCACGACACTACTTTCTCAATAAGAACAAAATGCAGGAAAAGTTATTCAAAGAGCATGTAGGTTCATAGTCTGTTCTTCTTATATTGAAGCAAAATTCTAAAAGAAATAGAAGTTTAGTGTGTGTGTGTGTGTGTGTGTGTGTGTGTGTGTGTGTGTGTGTGTGTGTGTGTGTGTGTGTGTGTGTGTGTGTGTGTATGTGTATATGTGTATGTATATATATATATATATATATATATATATATATATATAATATACATACAAATATGAATATAGAAGAAAAGCTGTGCACTCATAGTTTTTAAAGTTCATAATTAACCAATGATTTATTGGTAAGCTAACATGCATGGGGGGCAGAAGCTAGTACAATAGTAAAATACAGGGCTGGCTTTACATCCCAGACTCCCCAAGCGGAGGAACTCTAGGCGCTCTTAAGTCTGCCCGTTGCCACACCCCTACTGCCTACATGACCTTGCTTCCAGTGCTATCTATTTTACCCTGGCACAGAATATACTCTTAAAATAGCCTGTAAAGGAGTATAAAACCTGTGCAGGGACATTGACGTTACGTTGACCAAACCCATAATTCAGAAAGTGGGTGAACACCTCTCAAAATGTAGATCTCATTTATATATAAATGAATGGAGCAACAAAAAATGTGTTGAAAGACTGAGTGAGAGGGAATAAAGGGAAGTGGGAGGGAATAAGAAACAGAATGATGAAAGAGGACGAGACAGTCAAAGGGATGAAAGAGAGGGGCAAAGAGGCAAAAGTTAGAGAGGGGGAGTCAGAGTAGTGAAAAAATGAAATGGAATTGTGCAGGTTAAATAGCTATAGGGGTAGAGATATGTGGAGGCGTGGTAATGTATTGAATTTACATACTTCATGGGTATAGCTACATGGGTAATTGTGCTCTGGTTGCTTGCATGGGCAGTTGGATAAGAAGGCGTCCGCAGGAGTAAGGAACAGGGAAGACACACACCCACCATGGTAAACTAAACAGGAGTACAACTGTGGACATTGCAAAAAGGGAGGGTGGGATGTAGCACTAGGGATATGGCTGTGAATGGGAGGGAATTGTAACTCTTTGCAGAGAGTTTTGGCTACTCCTGTCAAAATGTCTTCCACGTGTGGTGTTAGAGTGGCAGTATGGAGGAGATTAGCATATCTCCTCATGACCGTGAAGTAATGACAATATATTTATACATTTATTATATGTATATGTGTGTGTGTATATATATTTATATATGTGTGTGTGTATATGTATATATATATATATGTATATGTATATATATATAAGTGTGTGTGTGTGTGTGTGAACAATTCTGAGAAGTGACTGCTGGGTGGAGCCTACCTCCTCTCCTTAGCTTGCAGCTAGCCAATCCCCATCCCATAAGATTTGTTACTTGATCAAGACACAAGGCAAGAGAACAGTTCTGCTATAGTTTTAGGTTTGTTTTTTTTTTATTGTTTTTCTACTAGATATGGAATACCACCATTAGGTGGCTTACCATCACTGACAATTCCCATCACCCAAATGTGGATAGCTCAGTTTATCAGGTGCTTTTGTGGACCTAAGCCCTGAGGGAGGAAATCTTGGCTGCAAGTTCTTTCCTCAGGAGTTGCCCACTGATGATGCTTCTTGATATATGGTAATCTGAAGATAGAAGACCTGCTAAAAAGGTGAGCACCCTGTGAGTGCTGAGGTCCACATGTCCCATGCTTCCCCTCTGAACAGGGGACTCATTTGGAGTTCCTATTACATACTCATGCACTCACTGGGTTTATCTATGTCTGTGGGGTGTTTGGAGCACGTTTATGTGGTAACTTAGGGTTGCTGGTTTAGCATCTCTTGGGGGGTTGTGGGCACTATCCCTACTGGGGTCAGTGTTTATTGGCTCTGCTGACATATTCTAGTGGCCCTTGGAGTGGTTTTACATTTTGGTATTCACCCTGTAACTTTTGTGTTCTGGTGCGCGGTGACCGCATCGGCGCCATTGCTCCATTCACTCCTATGGGACTTTACAGTTTGGGACATATCTCTGCAACCGCTCCACGTAGCGAGGACGGAGATGGCTCATTTGGTTGGTCTGCCCTTGCTCTGTTATCTGGTCAACGTTCTGGGCATTTTGGGGGGCTCACGGGGCTTCGGGCACTGTTGGGGTACTTTTTCAGCGAAACTACAATTCCCATGAGCCCTTACTTTGCGCAATCGTTTCTGATTGGCTTCTACTGCGGCAGCCATTTTGTGCTTTCTCTGAACGAGTATCCTACGCAGGGCTTGGACTCCTTCTCTCCTCAGCAGTTTAACCCTTTGACTACCAGATAAGTCTATTTTAGCGTTTCTGGGGTGTTTTTATTTGTCATACACACTGTTTTATTTGGTGTTTCTGATATTTTGACCGTTTGACTCTGTGAGAATGTCTGTCTATTCCGTTACACCTTGGGGCTAGGCCTAAGATGAAGGACAGTGGGGCGTCTGTGTTCCCCATTGCTCCTCGTGTCACTCAGGGTTACCTAGAGAATACTCGGGTCACTTTTACCAGCATGCGCTGGTGCCCCTGAGTCCCCTGCATGGACCTCCAGCCATGCACTGGAGCCAGTTTGGATGCAAGAGTTTAAGGCTACTTCCAGGGACCTCCGGTCTACCTTAAAACTCTTTCCATCCACCTTGCAGGGGGTCTTCCACTTGTGGCAGGCCCCCACCCCTATCAGATCTTCCCTGCCTAAACCGCTGTGTGTCTGATTCCTCTGAGGAGGAATTATTGGTGGATTCTGATAATGAGCACTGTTCTGCTGTCCCTTCCTCTGTTTTTGGGGAGCCTGATCCTGTTCCATCGGCTGAGAGCCTGATCAGGACTGTGTTGAACACCCTGAATGTTCCCTTGGTATGGGAGGTGTCCTCTGACCCATCTGATGTGTTTCATGAGCTTGTCAGGCTCCATACTTGTTTTCCACCTAACCCCCACCCTTGACCACTTGGTGTCTGAGGAGTTTCCAGACAGGAAACAGTCTGTATCTAGGAAATTTGCTAAGCTTTACCTGTTGTCTGAAGCGGCCCTAGCTCAGTGGGTTCATCCTCCTAATGTGCATGCCCCTGTTTCCAGTCCTTCTAAGTCCACAGTCTTGCCTGTGGCTACTGCATCTGCTCAGAAAGACTGGACTGACAAAAAGCTTGAGACTTCTCTCAAGGCCATTTTTGTGACGACTGGTTCTGTCCTGCACACTGCATTTGCTGCGGTGTGGATGAATAAGGCTGTGGCTGTTTGGACTGAACAGCTCACTTCAGTTGTCTGTCACGGAGCTCCTACCGCTGACATGTTGCAGCTTCTCGCCAACTTCTCTGTGGCTCAGCATTATGTTTCTTCTGCCCTGTTTGACGCTGTGCGTATGGTAGCCAGACGCTTTCTTTGGCTCAAGATCTGGTCTGCTGACACTGCCTCCAAGAGGAGGGCTCTCCTGTCTTTGCTTTTTCAGGGCACGGCACTGTTTGGGCCTAATCTCAAGGATCTGATTAGTGAAGCTACTGGGAGTACTCACCTACCAGTGGTCCCTATGAAGAAGAAGACGACTGTCAAGCGGAATCGTTTGTTTCATCCCTTTCAGGCTGAATCTCGCCAGGCGACCCAGGCGGTGCCTCAGGCTCCGCACCTCATTCAAGCCTAAGCAGTAATGGAGGCCTAAGTCCTCCTCTAAGCCCAAGGCTTCCCAACCTCCTCCTGCCTGACTCGACGAATCTGGATCCCCACCCGCAGGTGGGTGGCCGCTTGTGCCATTACCTCTCTGCTTGTGAAGCCTCTGTGATGGACCATGGGTTTTGCAGGTGGTGGCTGCGGGGTATAGGATCCCATTCACCTCCCTTCCTCCTTCTCGGGCCTTCTCCTCTCGCTCTCCTCTGGGAGCAGAAAAGTGCCGCCTTTTCGAGGGAGCCATTCTCAGCCATTCCAAGGCGGTTTTGGAACCAGTTTCTCCTCCGGAACAGGCGTTGGGGTTCTACTCCAACCTCTTTGTGGTTTCCAAGAAAGACAGTGGCTGTAGTGCCAGTTTGGATTTGAAGGATCTCAACTCCTTTCTGGTCAGGTCCCAGTATCTCCAGGAGTCACTATGCACGGTGATCGCCGCCATGTCCCCTGGGGAATTTCTGGCTTCTCTGGATCTTCGGGATGCATATTTGCACATTACCATTCATGCAGAGAGTCTGCAATATCTCTGCTTTGCCTGCAACCAATGGCATTTCCAGTTTTCTGCCCTTCCCTTTGGCCTGACCACGGCTCCTCAAGTTTTCAACAGAGTCCTGGGAGCCTTTGCTTTCTGTCCTCCATTGGGACGGCATCAGAGTTACCCCGTACATGGACAACTTTCTTCTGAAGGCATCTTCTCCAGAACTTCTTCATCAGCAGGTGCAGGACTGCTTTCATGCTCTGTCCCGTCACGGGTGGCTCATCAATCTGGACAAGTCGGACCTTGTCCCTTCCCAGAGGATGGTGTTTCTAGGCATCCTCTTTGACACTTGGAGAGGGATAGTGTTTCTCACGGACGAAGTGGCTCATCAGGTGGCACTGAAGGTCCAGGCTATCCTGAATCAGGATCCAGTTCCAGCCAAGAAGCTGCCCTCCCTGTTGGGGAGGTTCATTTCCACCATAGAAGCGGTTCCGTTTGCCATGGCTTCTACCCGGGAACTCCAGAGGTTTCTAATCCTGGCATGCAGGGTTCGGCCGGATCTCCTGGAGAGGTCCCCATCTCTCCCTCTTCATGTGGAGCTGAGCCTATCGTGGTGGCTCAACCTGGACAATCTGCAGAAAGGCAGGCCCTTTATGGAGCCATTCTGGACAAGTGATGACTGATGCCATCATCTCTGTGTGGGGAGCGGTCCTGGGGCACTTGAATGTTCAGGGCAGGTGGACCTAGGAGAAATCTCTCCTTCCCATCAACGTCTTGGAGCTTCGGGCGATATTTCATGCCCTGCGACACTGGACGCGCCAACTGGAGGATTGCCCGTCAGGTTCCAGTCGGACAACGCCACTGCAGTAGCCTACATCAACAAGTAAGGCGGCACAAAAAGTCTCGCAGCTTGGCTAGAGGTAACGTCTAATTTGTCCTGGGCAGAGGAGCATGTCCCTGCCATTTCCGCAGTTCTTATTCCTGGCGTAGACCACATTCTGGCAGACTTTCTCAGTCGACGCACAGTGGACAGAGGAGAGTGGGAACTGTATCAAGAAGTGTTCAACCTCATTGTCCAGCGGTAGGGTCTTCCGCGCGTTGACCTGATGGCAACAAGAAGGTTCCAGCGTTCTGCTCTTGCTGGACGGACCCTCTGGCTCTAGCAATAGATGCCTTGTCGATTCCGTGGATTTTTCCTCTGGCTTACCTTTTTCCTCCCATTCCCCTGTTGCACAGGGGGATCAGGAAGCTGCAACTGGAGCTTTGCCCAGTCATTCTGATTGCTCCGTACTGGCCTCAACAGGCTTAGTTTCCAGAGCTTCTGGATCTTTCGGTGGTGGAACCTGTTCGGCTCCCCTCCTGTCTGGATCTTCTTCTACAGGGTTACCTGTGGAAGGAGGATGTTCATCGTCTGGCTTTGACGGCATGGAGATTGAATCCTCAATTTTGAAGAAGGGTTTTTCTTCTGGTGTGGTGGCTACTATGCTTAGTGCCTGTAAGCCTGTTTCTTCTAAGGCCTACCATCGAGTTTGGTCTACCTTTCTCTCTTGGTGTGCTAATAGGGACCTGTCTCAGGATTTTGATATTCCTACACTCCTTTCCTTCCTCCAGGATGGTGTGGATAAGGGTCTCAGTCTGAGTTCTCTTAAGGTTCAGACTTCTGCACTCTGTTTTCTTTCAGAGACGCCTTGCCATTCTTCCAGATGTCAAGGTTTTCTTCCAGGGTGTTGCTCATACCCGTCCTGTGTTTAAGGCTCCCGCTCCTCAGTGGGACCTTAACTTGGTTTAGGGCGTCCTTCAACGCCCTCCCTTTGAGTCTTTAGCTACTATTACGCTACGTTTGCTGACGTGGAAGATGGCTTTTCTCCTGGCGATCGTGTCTGTTTGCCGTGTTGCGGAGCTGCATGCCTGTCTTGTCGGCCACCCTTTTTGGTGTTTCACAAGGACAAAGCATTGCTTCGCACTTCACAAGAGTTTCCCCCGAAGTTTTGTCTGAGTTCCACATTAATCAGGAGATTGTCGTTCCTTCCTTCTGCCCTAACCCTACTTCTGACAAGGAGAAGGATCTTCACTTGTTCAATGTAGTGCATTGTCTCAAGTTCTACATGCACCGCACTGAGCCCTTGTGGCAGTCTGACGCTCCTTCTTCTTCTTTTTTTTTTCTTCATTCCTTAGGGTCCCAGGGCAGGGAAGCCTTCTTCCACGGTAACCATTGCTTCTTGGATTAAATGCACCGTTCATAGGGTTTACGAACTTTGGAAGAAGCCTTCCCCATTTTGGGTCACGGCTCATTCTACTAGGTCTATTGGGGTATCTTGGGCCTACAAAAAAAACACAGGCCTTCAGTTGTGTAAGGTGGCCACTTGGTTGTCTGTACATAACTTTTCCAAACACTATCGTGTGGGTGTCCTGGCATTGGCTGATGCCAGTTTTGGGAGGAAGCTCATGGAGGCAGCCTTGCCTATCTACGATATCCTTTGTCTCTTCAGTGATTTCACTTTTGAGCCTTGTTGGCTCTAGTTCAGTGTGCTGTGTATCAGTTCCTGGGGTCTGTTTTACCCCTGTTTGGTGTCCGTTGACACCTTGCACTTATTGTTGAGCTATTCATGATCTGCTGATTCATTGGTGCTCTGGTGACTTTGGGGGCCTGCGCCTGGTCCTTTCCTTTCTTCCCGCCCTGGGTAACTTAATGGTTGGACATCCCAAAGTTACCAGTAACCTGTATTGAACGTCAGAGAAAAGAGGATTTTAGTCTTACCTGTTAAATCCTTTTCTCTTAGTGCATACAGGTTACTGGTCTCCCACCCTGTCAAGGGACCATGCATGGCTCTCCTGTGGCAGAATGTGGGGGTCCTTTTGGGTTCATGCTCACAGGAGTCTTCCTTTACCTTCTTACTACCTAGTCAATAGTTAGTTTTTAAAATCTTACTGGATGGGGATTGGCTAGCTGCAAGCTAAGAAGAGGAGGTAGGCTCCTCCCAGCAGTCACTTCTCAGAATTGTTCCTGCCTATTTAAAGGGGCTGATCACCTACCCAAAGTTACCAGTAACCTATATGGACTAAGAGGAAAGGGTTTAACAGGTAAGACTAAAATACTGTCATAAAAACAGGGATAGCACCCATGAGACTTGTGGGAAAATTAAACAGGAGGGTCAACATTTTGGTCCTCACTAGGACCTTTCCCAAGACAAATAGGAACAAATAACAAGTGTTTTAAATTCACAGCATTCTAACACACTCAAAACGTCAATGACGTCATCTCCCCAGATGCCCAGTCAGGCGGTAGGGGCGGACTGACCCCATGGGGGGGGTCATAGTGCAACCAAACGAAAAGTGTAAAAAGAAACAAAATAAAGTATAAATAGCATAATTGTAATGATACAATAAATACATACCAAGGTGTGATGATAGCCCTGAGAGCAGAATGGCAAGCTGAAAGCGCAACGGTGAAATGCAGAGAGAGAGCTCATAGTCCACTTCACCACAGTGCTTACATCCGCACCAACTCAAAAGCCATCAGATGAAATCAAACAAAGTAATCAAAAATGTCAAACCTGGCGTGAAAGTCGATGGCTGCGGGGAAAACGGAGGAGAAAGATAACTCATCTGCACCTCGCCACGGCTTACGTGCATACATGAAAAACGTAAATATAGAGTGGCGCTTGAGAAGTGCCGAGATCTCGTTACTTACAAGGAATCCCTTCATTGGAATGGTCTAAAACATGTGTCTGGTGTTCAGGCACACGTTTTAGACCATTTCAGTGAAGGGATTCCTTGTAAGTAACGATATCTCGGCACTTCTCAAGCGCCTCCGTGTCGACCGATGTGAATCTCCTGCTGACAGCTTTACAGCTGTCAGTAGGAAACAGCCAACTTTAAACACCCGAATCTCTTAAACCATAGCGGTTTGAGAGATACTTTTTTTGCATTTAGATCAGCTTTTTAAGCTCTTCTAAATGCAAAAAAATTTTTTAGACATTACTAACACTTTAATGAACGCTCAGACAATTTGGTTAAGGTAAAAACAATGAAGCTTTATTAAACAAATAATAAAGAACAGAAATGCCCTTCGCAGGTCCAGAACCAAACAGAGGATAATAGTTTTGAATCTGACACAGGTCAGGGTACGATAGCAACAGATATGTACAAAATACGGAAATGCAGAATAATGACTGGAACAGGAACTGGAACAAAACCTCAGCAGTACTGGTCAGGAGAAGCCCTAGGAGAGGTAAGTACTGCAGGGCAGAAACCCCCAATAGAATAGGGAGAGAATAGGCTCTACCGACCTTACCTGTAACCAGGTAAAGGTAGCCCATGTGACAGCTCAAATCAACACACGGAGGAGATGCCCGGAGGCAACCGGAATAGGCACAGTCTGCATGGAGCGCAACCGGAGGTAATAGTAAAGCAGATTGAGTATAACGCAACCGGAGGCAATAGAAAGTGCAGCAGTACAGCAACGCAACTGGAGGCAACGAACCAGTATCAGAAGTTATAGCGCAACCGAAGAGAGCTGTACGGCACCGGCAGTCCAGAAGCGCAGCCGGAGGCAACGGATAGGTGCAGACGGACAGGTCGTGCAACCATAAGTGACCGCTAAGGCACAGGCTGTATAGTAATGCAACCGGAGGTGAGAGTGAGGCACAGGCTGTATAGTAGCGCAACCGGAGGCAACGGATAGGCGCAGGCTGACAGGTAGTACAACCACTAGTTACCGCTAAAGCACAGGCTGTATAATAGTGCAAACGGAGGTAGCAGTGAGGCACAGGATGTATAGTAGCTCAACAGGCAACCGTAAAGCAATGGCTATCAGACACGAGACCGGAGGCAACAAATGCACTAGCGGCAAGCTAATGCTAGGCGAGTAGCCAATGCCTGGATCGGTACATAGAGAGCGGTAGTCAGACAAAGCCTGGGACGGTACACAGAGAGTGGTAGTCAGCCAAAGCCAGAATCGGTAC
This sequence comes from Rhinophrynus dorsalis, assembly GCA_037306005.1. Lineage (NCBI taxonomy): Eukaryota > Metazoa > Chordata > Amphibia > Anura > Rhinophrynidae > Rhinophrynus > Rhinophrynus dorsalis. Next base: position 410,855,404 of record CM074722.1, on the reverse strand, counting down.
ACAGAGAGCGGTAATAACGGAATCGGTCACGGGATCGTAGTCAGGCAAGCTGGGTCATAAACAATTCGGGCAGTGAAGACAGGAGCAAGGTCAGACGGAACCGGATCATACACGAAACAGGAACACAGCAACAAACATCTGGTCAGGAACACCACGAAAGGGCACTGGTATAGTGACAGGAGGGCGTATATAAAGGCAAGCCCTGGGAGGGGTTGAAAACCCAGAGCCAATAAGAAGCAGCCAAAGCAAACCCGGAACTAAGAATGTCGTTCAGGCAGAATCATGGGCACCGTGATAACATCCCTACCTCGCTTAGGATTCGTTCCTTCTCGCACCCCTCAGGAATGGGAAAAGCTCAGTCTTTTCAATGGGGTGGTTCAGGCTTTCTTGGCCAAGGGAGTCCTTGCTCCGTTACCTCAGCCAGAGATAAGTTTAGGTTTTTATTCCAACCTCTTCGTTGTTTCCAAGAAGGGTGGCGGATTCCATCCTATCCTGGATCTGAATATCAAGGATCTCGACTCGTTTATGGTTCGTGCTTGTTACAAGATGGAGTCTTTGCGCTCTGTCCTAGCAGCGACGTGTCCAGTGGAAAGGATCTGCGGGATGCATACCTGCACTTTCCAATTCATCCAGATCATCAGAAGTCCCTCAAGTTCTCTTGTAGCCTAGGGTACTTCCAGTTCACCTCCCTACCCCTTTAGGCTCACCATGGATCCCAAGTGTTCGCACGGGTCTTAGGGACATTGATTGCCTAACTGCACACCACAAGGATTCAGGTAACTCCACACATGGACGACCTTCTGTTGAAGGCTCCTTCCAGCGATCTGATGGTCCAGGAATGTGCTCAGATTCTCCTTCTACACAGGTGGATCCTGCACATGGACAAGTCTTCTCCGGTTCCTTCTCAGGACCTGGTCTTCCTTGATCTCTACTTCGACACTTGTCAGGGCATGGTATTCCTGACAGAGGACTCTGTGCAGCAGATTATGTCCAAAGTGTCTCACGCTCTGGAGTGGACTTCTGCTCTGGCAAGGAAGTTCTCATCTTTGGTGGGCAAGATGATATCTACTACTGAGGCTGTTCCGTTCTTCATGGAGCACACCAGAGAGCTTCAGAGAATTGTGATCCGTGTTTGCCGGGGGTATCTGGCCCTTCTGGATCACCCTGTCTTTCTTCCTCACTACGGGAGACTGGCTCTCTGCTGGTGGTTGGACAGCTCCAACCTGTGGAAGGGAGGCCATTTGTGATTCCGTATTGGACCATACTCACGACAGAGGCCAGTCTGTTCAGCTGGCGAGCCGTTATAGGTCGTCTGTGTGTTCAGGGTTGTTGGTTGATGGAGGAAGCCCTCCTTACCATCAACATCTTGGAGCTCAGGGTGATTCTCCATGCTCTGATGATTCTCCATGCTCTGAGGCACTGGACCTCTTATCTGAGGGGGTGCCCAGTCCATGTCCATTCAGACAACGTGACAGCTGTTGCCTACATCAACCAGAATGGAGATACTAGAAGCACAGCTGCTTGATTGGAGGTAAAGGCTATTTCTCTGTTGTCCAGTACAGGTACTATTAAACAACAACAGTAGCGCTTCACTGGGAAAAACCTTAATATAAATATACTAATATTATCAATTTGAGGATATGATATACAACACAAAGCTTTATATTTAAATCGGGGGACTTATGTCAGTCATTTGTATATAACAAAGTGAATAAACTTTATCCCCGTACTATAAATACATGGAGTGCGCATCATGAGTCACTTTTGATGATTACTAATACTTCCTCTGAGAGAGTGGTTATGTGGTTTCTTTTGAACTCATGATGTGCACTCCATGGGGCTGTTGTTACATTTGAATATGTAGATGAAAATTAAACATACCATAGAAAATGGTTGAGGCTTGGATAAACTTGTGAACAATGTCGTAGAGATTTGGGAACAAAACATGTTTAAAATTTAAAATTAAACTTAATGAATTTAATCAAAAACCTATAGGGTCACAGTTCACCGCATTTGAACTTTGTCACATTGAACTTTCATGTGATTGGCCACACAGAGTTTAAGATCGCCAGTGTGTTTACAACAAATTGTAATACAATCACTGTATCTTGAAAAAGGGAAACAGTATTCCCGAAATGCGTTGATAACCGATTGATTTAAAAAAAAAAAAAAACAGATTCATTATTGAATCTCTCTTAAGAATTAAATACAACAAAAAGGAAGATTCGTGTGGACCAAATATAGGACTGTTCAACGAGCTGACGGCAAACTGAGAACCAGGGAACACTTGGGGAAACAGAGAAGCAGCAGACCGGCTACCAGAGAAAACTTTACGGGCCCAAAAACAAGAAAACATCTGGTGAGCAGAATAATATCACTATTGCGATTATACTCAAGGATTTATATGATCCATCTAGCGCATACCCTTATTTAGGTCCCGTTAAGCCTATCTACTTATATCAGCTCTTATTCACTATCAGTCCGATTGGTGACACTTTTCATCAACCCATTTTTACTCAATTTTATTGTGCAATTTCATTCTCAGAGCAAGAGTTTTATATATTTAATTTTTTATCATATGTAACCAATAAAACTACACTTAGAAGTTTCTGTGCGCTGTCTATTTTTTGTTGTCCAGTACAGGTTACTGGTAACTCTGGGAGGTGATCCGCCCCTTAGTAGGCAGGAACAGTTCTCAAAGTGTATGCATGTGGTGGAGCCTCCCTTCCCTCCTTGGCTGCAGCTAGCCAATCTGCTCCAGAAAGATTTGTTCCTCAGTGAAGACCACACCAGGCTGAGAACACTTCTGCTATAGTTTTAAAATCTTTTTTTTTTTTTTTTTTTCCTGTTAGATATGGAATACCACTATTAGGCGGATTACCATGACTGACAATGCCCTTAGATGTGGCTAGCTCAGTATCCAGGTGCTTCCTGTGGACCTTAAGCCCTGAGGGTGAAAATCTTGATTCCAAGTGTTTCCCTGGGAGTTACCCACTGAGGTACTTCTTGCTCCATGGTAATCGGAAGACAGAAGATCTGCAGGAAAGGTGAGCAACCCTCTGAGTGCTGCAGGTCCACTTGTCCCACAGTGCCCCTCCACACAGGGGTGTATTTCTGGAGTTCCTATTGCACACTCCTGCAATCATTTGGTATGTCTGTTTGGGTGTTTGGAGCAGGTTTATGTGGTAACTTAACCCTGTAACTGCTGGTTTGGCACTTTATTGGGGGGTTTTAGTGTTTTCTAGGTATCCTCACATGTTCTATTGATTTACACCTTTTTATGTTTTACTTTAATATTTGTGAAAATTGAGTACTGCTCCTTTAAGGCACACTTTACCGCATAGACGCCATTGCTCCATTCACTTCTATGGAACTATACTGTTTGGGACGTATCTCTGCAACCGTTTAACCTAGGGACTTCAGAGATGGCTCATTTTACTTGTCTACCCTTACTCTATCAAGGTTCAAGTTTGTAGTGTGTTGGGGGCTCAGGGGGCTTCGGGCACTTTTTAGGGTACTTTTTGGGAAAACTACATTTCCCATGAGCACTTGCTTCACGCCCTTGTTTCTGATTTGCTCCCGTTGCGGCAGACATTTTGTGAGCGTTTCTGGGCGAGTATCCTATGCAGGGCTTTGACTCTCCTTCTCTCCTCTGCAGATTAACCCTTCGCCTGCCAGATAAGTTTATTTTAGCGATTACTGGGATGAAACTTTAATCCTGCACACTATATAATTGGGTGATTTCTTGTACGGTTGGTTATTTTGACACTGTGAGCTTGGGGCTAGACCTAAGACTAAGGAGGCTGGGGTCTCTCTATCCCCCATTGCGCATTGCTCTTCCTGTCACTCAGTTCCTGTCACTCAGGGCTACCTAGAGAATATTCATATAATTTATGCCCAGCATGTTCTGATGTCCCTGACACCATTCCAGGTACCCCCAGCCATGCTATAGAGCCAGCTTGGGTGCAAGAGTTCAAGGCTGCCACAAGGGACCTTAGGTCCACATTGCAACTCTTTCCATCCTAATTACAGGGAGCCTTTCAGGCTTGGCAGGCCCCCTCCTCAGTCAGGTCTTCCCTGCCTAAACCTCAGAGAGTACCTGGCGTGTCAGATTCCTCTGAGGAGGAACTGCTGGTGGACTCAGATGTTGAGGAATGTTCTGTGTTGGAGTCCTCTCAGTTTCTTGGGGATCCTTTTGAAGCTGATCCTGAACCCTTCGCTGAGGGCCTAATCAGGGCTGTCTTAACTACTCTTAACATTCCGCTAGTTCAAGAGGTTCCTTCTGATCCCTCTGATTTATTCCAGGAGCCTGCTAAGCCCCTTACATATTTCTACCTAACCCCACTCTTGGTCGCCTTTTGTCTGAGTAGTGGAAATCCCGGGACAAGATAGCTTCTGTGTCCAGGAAATTTATCCCTTTTCTGAGGCTGCTCTTGTTCGGTGGGTTCACCTCCCAAAGTGGATGCCTCTATTTCCAGGCTATCCAAATCTGCTGCGTTACCAGTCTCTTGTGCCTCTGTTCTGAAGGACTGGACTGATAAGAAACTTGAGGTTTCCCTCAAGTCCATTTTTGCCACCGCTGGTTCTGGTATGCGTCCAGCATTTGCTGCTGCATGGGTGAACCGGGCCATTGCGGTCTGGACTGAGCAGCTCACCAAGGCTGTCCGTCAGGATGCCCCTATTTCGTATAAGTTGCGTCTCCTCGCCAACATATCTGAGGCACAACACTATGTTTCTTGAGCCTTATTTGATGCCATCCGCATGATGGCTAGGGTTTCCACCATGTCACTGGCGTCTCTTTGGCTCAAGATTTGGTCTGCTGACAGGTCTCCTAAGAAAGTCTTACTTTCCCTGCCTTTTCAGGGTACCTTTTTGTTTTGTCCAGATCTTAAGGATCTGATCAGTGAAGCCACTGGGGGTAAGAGTGTACTTCTACCCTTGGTTCCTAGGAAGAAGTTGCCGCTTAAGCGTAACCAGCTTTTTCGTTCCTTTCAGAATGAGACCCGTCCGGTGAACCAAACGGTTCCCTCAGCTCTGCATACCTCCTCCAAGCCCAAACAGCAATGGAAGCCCAAGGTCTCTTCCAAGCCCAAGACTTCTTTGGCATGACTCGCGGCACCCGGGTCCGCACTCCGCTGTGGGTGGTTGTCTGCTCCATTATCACAGCGTTTGGCAGGACTCTGTCACAGACCCATGGGTTTTACAGGTGGTGACGGAAGGGTACAAGATCCCTTTAGTTTCTCTTCCTCCTTTTCGCTTTCATCCTTCTCATGCTCCTCAGGGTACAGAGAAACGCTGTCTGTTCGACAGCGCTGTTCAGGCTCTTCTGGACAAGGATGTTCTAGAGCTAGTGCCTTTCCGACAGGGGTTCAGGGTTCTACTCAAACCTCTTTGTAGTCGCCAAAAAGAATGGCGGCTGTCGCCCTATTTTAGACTTGAAGGACCTCAATTTCTCTCTGACCCAGACTCGTCGCCAGGAGTCTCTGTGCACAGTGATTGCTGCCATGTCCCCGGGGGAATTCCTCGCTTCTCTGGATCTTCAGGACGCGTATTTACACATTACCATTCATCCAGAAGCTGGCAGTACCTCTGGTTTGCCTGCGACAGGGGATATTTTCAGTTTTCAGCCCTTCCATTTGGTCTGACGCTCCTCGGGTTTTCAACCATGTCCTGGGCGCCTTGATATATGTCCTCCACCGGAACGGCATCAGAGTTACCCCATACATGGACGACTTGCTTCTGAAAGTCCCCTCTGCAGAACTCCTTCATCAGCAAGTTCAGAACTGCATTCAAGCTCTCACCCGTCACCGGAGGATCATCAACTTAGGCAAGTCGGAACTTTTCCCATCCCAGTGTCTGGTCTTCCTGGACCTTCTCTTCGACACTCAGAAGAAAATGGTGTTCCTCACGGATGAGGTGGCTCACCAGATCGCCCACAGGGTTTCAGCGATTCTGTCTCAGGATCCAGTTCCAGTCCAGAAGCTGCTATCTCTGGTGGGGAAATTCATTTCCACCATAGAAGCGGTTCCGTTTGCCATGGCGCACACCAGAGAGCTCCAGAGGTTCGTGATCCAGGTGTGCAAGGGTCAACAGGATCTTCGAAGCAATTTGTTTCCCTTTCTCTTCATGTGGAACTGAGCTTGTCATGGTGGCTCAACCTTTCCAACCTGCTGAAGGGCAAGTCTTTCTGGTGACCTTTTGGACCAAGGTGACGATGGACGCCAGCCTCTCCGGCTGGGGTGCAGTTATGGGTCGCTTGAGCGCTCAGGATCGGTGGTCTCCTGAGGAGTCTCTCCTTCCGAACAATATTTTGGAGCTTCGGCCAATATTTCATGCCCTAAGACATTGGACATCTCAGCTAGAAGACTGTCCGGTCCGACAACGCCCTGGCCATGGCTTACATCAACAAGCAAGGCGGAACAAGAAGTCTAGCTGCTTGGTTAGAGGTCAAGGCTTTTTTATCTTGGGCAGAAGATCACATACCTACTATATCCGCAGTGCACATTCCAGGCGTAGACAACGTCATGGGGGGCTTCCTCAGTCGACACACAGTGGACAGCAGAGAGTAGGAGTTGCATCCTCAGGTATTTCAACTCATTGTTCAGTGATGGGGTCCCCCTTACATCGACCTGATGGCAACAAGACACAACAGGAAGGTTCCAGTGTTTTTCTCTCTGTGGCGAGACCCTCTGGCTCTAACGGTGGATGCAATGTCCATTTCTTGGACCATTCCTCTGGCTTACATTTTTCCTCCCCTTCCCATGTTGCACAGCGTGTTACGGAAATTACGACTGGAGCGTTGCCCAGTCATTCTGATTGCTCCATACTGGCCTCGCCAGTCTTGGTTTCCGGTGCTTGTGGCTCTGTCAGTGGCGGAGCCCTTTGAGCTCCCCGATGGTCCGGACCTTCTTCTACTGGGTTACCTGTGGAAGGAGGACGTGCATCGGCTAGCTTTGACGGCTTGAAAATTGAATCCTCAATATTGAAGAAGGGCTTTTCTTCTGGTGCACCTCGGCTAGATCTTAAACATGTAGAAGTCTTCTTTGTTGTTCCAGGGTCACCTGAGGTACTAGAATGCGGAGAGAGAGTGCCTTTGATGGAACAGCTCTTGAAGCCAACATCCTTATGAGCAAAGTAATATCCACCATGACTCAGGTTTGGAAACCAGTCATTCCATAGGGTGTGGTCCATTTTCTTTGTTGTCCAATATGACATACAGGTACCATGGGGGGGGCGGCAGCTCCTCCCAGTAGGCTGGAACAGTTCTGAAAGAAGTGCAGGGGTCATCAGGCTACCTTAGCCATTTCCCACCATATAGTTTTGTTCCATCACCTGGTAAGAAGACTGTGAACAGTTCTGCTTAGTTTTAGTTATTTTATTATTATAACATTTTTTTTTTTTTTTTTTTTTTTTTTTTACATACGGAGTGCCCAAAGTCCCCCATTAGGTGGGTTACCATTACTGGGTTCCCCTGGAGGGGTGATTATCAGGTTCTTTTGTGGACCCTTTGCAGCGCTGGGAGAGAATCATGCAGCCCATGTCTCTCCCTCCAAAAGTAGTCTCTTTGAGGCGTCTTCCCTTCCAATGTTAATCTGACAAAAGACCTACTTTAAAAAAAAAAAAAAAAAAAAAAAAAAGGTGAGCAACCCTTTGAGTGCCATAGTACACTTGTCCCACAGTTCCCTTCCGCACAGGGGTTTCTTTGGAGTCCTTTTTAACTCCTGTACTCTGGGTGTTCTATGGGTCTTTGGAGCATTTTGGGCAGTTTTGTGGCATTTAACCCCTTCCCTGCCAGTCTTTGGTCAGTTGACGGACTTTCTCACTTTTTCTTTGGGTTTTGGTGTTCTTGTTTATTTGGTGTTCTGTGTGTGTTTTTACACTTTTTAGACACGTTTTTTTATTTTAGACGTTATATTTGAATTCCAAGAGTTTTACCGCATAGCTGCAATGCTCCATTGACTTCTATGGGACAAACTGCTTTGGGACATATCTCTGCATCCGCTTCACCTAACAAGTTGAGAGAGGACTCATTCTTCTTGTCTCCCTTTGTTCTATCATCTGGTTTACCTATACAGTGCAGGAAGTCCAGTACCATGTTTTCGCCTGATCCCACTCTAGATCAGATTATCCTGGATGAGTGGAAGATTCCAGGCACAAGCGTCTTGCTCTTTCCAAGTGATGTAAGCTGTACCACTTTTCTGATGACGCTTTGGCTCCTCCTCAGGTGGATCTCCCCCTATTTCTAGACTGTCTTAATCCACTGCTTTGCCCTTGGTGGACGCCACGGAGCTTAAGGATTTAACTGACAGGAAGCTTGAAGCTATCCTAAAATCTGCTTTCCTTGTCATTGGTGCTGCCTTTAGGCCTACCTTGGCTTCTTTTTGGGTTACCAGAGCCATTGCTGTTTGGACTGAACAGCTTACTGAAGCTGTCTGCAAGGGTGCCCCTAAGGAGGATCTTTTATCTATATTTTTGAGGCTCGGAACTATGTTACTGATGCCCTCTTTGACGCTGTCAGGCTTGAAGCTAAGATTTCTGCCTTTTCTCTGGGAGCTAGACACGCCTTGTGGATTAAGATTTGGTCTGCTGATTTATCATCTAAGAAGTCAGTCATCTCTCTTCCCTTTCCCCGCATGTCTCTTTTTGGTCCTGAACTGAAGAACATCATCAATGAGGGCACTGGAGGTAAAAGCACCTTAATATGGCAAGCAAATAGTCTCCCTCCCCCTCCCGTCAAAGCAAAGGCTGAATCCAGGTGGGTCTCAGGCCAGCACCCCATGTTCCACCCACAAGCCCAGGCAACAGTGGAGGTCCTAGCACTCCTCCACCAAGTCCAAACCCACCAAACCTCCTTCGGCATGACACACCAAACCCTGGTCCGCATACACCTGTAGGTGGTTGCCTGCATCATTTTTCAAGCATTTGGGCAGGCTCTGTTGTGAGTCAGTGGGTATTACAGGTGGTTTCAGGAGGCTACAGGATTCCCTTCACATCTCTGCCTCCTTCTTCCTTTCTCATCCTTCTCAGTCTCAGGGATGGTTAAGTATCTTCAATGGGGTGGTGCAGGCTCTCTTGGACAAGGGAGTCCTGATTCCGGTCCCTCTGCAAGAGAGAGGTTTAGATTTCTATTCCAACCTATTTGTAGTTCCCAAGAAGGATGGGGGCTGCTGTTCTATCCTGGATCTCAAGGACCTTAATTCCTTTGTGGTCTGAACTCACTTCAGGATGGAGTCCTTGCACTCTTGTCATCGCTGCAATGTGCCCAGGGGGATTTCTGACCTCTCTGGATCTGCAGGATGCTAATCTCAGGTTTACTTGCACTCTGGCACACTTTCAGTTCACTGCTTTTCCCTTTGGGCTCACCACTGCTCCTCAGATGTTTGCATGTGTCTTGGGCACCTTGATTGCCTTCCTGCACATCAAGAGGATTCAGGTGACTCCATACATGGTCGACCTTCTACTGAGGGCTCCCTCCAGGACCACAAGGTCCAGGAACGTGTCCAGATCCTCCTCCCAGCTTGGATGGATTATGAAAATGGACAAGTCTGCTCCAGTTCCTTCTCAGAACCTGGTCTTTCTGGGTCTCTGGTTTGACACCTGTCAGGGTATGGTCTGTTTGACAGAGGACTCTGTTCAGCAGATCATGAACAAGGTATCCTGTGCTCTGGAATGGACCTCAGCCCTGGTTTGCAAGTTCTTATCCCTTGTGGGCAAGATAGCATTCACCATTGAAGCGGTTCCCTACATATTATGGTGCACACCAGGGAGGTTCAGAGGTTCACTATCAGGGCTTACTGGGGGAACCCGGAACTTCTGGCAGGACCTTTCTTGGTGTAATGAACAGTTCCAACCTGAGGAAAGGGAAACCCTTTGTCAAGTTTTAGACTTTGATGACGGACGCCAGCTTTACGGCTGGGGAGCTGTCCTGGGTCACCTGGTGGTCAGGGCAGATTGACTGCGGAGGAGACTCTCCTACCCATCAATATTCTGGAGCTCAGAGCGATTCATCATGCTCTGCTCTACTGGTCCTCTCCTCTGAGGCACTGTCCAGTCCGCGTCCAGTCAGACATTGCCATGGCTTACATCAACAAGCAAGGAGGCACAAGAAACACTCCCACTTGGTTAGAGGTCAAGGCTATTTTCGCCTGGGCAGATGAACACGTTCCTGCCATCTCCGCTGTGCACATTCCCGGTGTAGAGCATGTTTTGGCGGACTTCCTCCATCGCCAGACAGTGGACCCGGGGAAGTGGGAACTCCATCCTGAGGTCTTCGATCTGCTGGTCCAGAAATGGGGGCATCCCTGCATAGACTACCTCTGGAGAGAGGACGTGGGCAGTCTGGCTTTGATGGCATGGCTGTTGAAGCCTCCATCTTAAGGAGGAAAGACTTTTCACCTGAGGTGATCCTCGCCGTGATCCAGGCCAGAAAGCCTCTGCCCTCTAAAGCCTACCACTGGGTTTGATCTACCTTCCATTCTTTGTGTGTGGATAGGGATCTGTCCTCAGAGGAATTTGATCTTCCATCCATCTTGTCTTTTTTGCAGATGCTGTGAAGGCAAGGGCCTAGCTTGAGTTCCTTGAAGGTCCAGACCTCGGGTCTCATTTTTTTTTTTTCCAGAGGCGTGTTGCCATGTTGCCGGATGTCGGTCTTCTTTCAAGGTGTCACTCAGGCTTTCCCTGCCTATAAGGCTCCCACTCCCCAGTGGGACCTTAACTTGGTTCTGGGAGTCTTCCAGCGGCCTCCTTTTGAGTCTTTGGGTACCATTCCTCTTCGTCTTCTGACGTAGAAGATGGCCTTCCTCTTGGCAGTGGTTTCTGTCCGCAGAGTTGCTCACTTACAGTCCATATCCTGCAAATCGCCTTTCCTGGCATTTCACAAGGATAAGGCTGTTCTCCATACCACTCAGTATTTTCTTCCTATGGTGGCCTCTGAGTTCCACATCAATCAGGGGATTGTTGTGCCTTCCTTTTGTCCTGACCCTAAATCTGACTAGGAGAGGGTTCTTCACTTGTTGGATGCAACGCTTTGCCTCAAGATCTATGTTCACTGTACTGTGTCCATTCGTAAGACGGATGCTCTGTCATCCCTGTGGGTCCCAGGGCTGGTTTGGCTGCGTCCAAGGTGTGACTATTGCTTCTTGGTTTAAAGCCACCATCGGAAAGGCTTATGAGCTCAGAGGGAAACCTGTTCCCTTCCGCATTATAGCACAATCCACCAGGTCTGTTGGGGGCTCCTGGGCCTACAAGAATCATGCCTCTTCTGAAAAGCTGTGCAAGGAGTCCACTTGGTCTTCTGTGCACACCTTTGCTAAACACTGTTGTGTTGTTGATCTGGCTTTGGCTGAAGCCCGTTTTGGCAGGAAAGTGCCTGTCTAGCTGTCGCCTCCCCATGGTACCTGTATGTCATATGGACTAAGAGAAAAGGATTTAACAGGTAAGACTAAAACCTTTTTTTTTTTTTTTTTTTCTGAATAGAAAAATTCTATTGCGTTTACCGCACATAACTCAAAAGTTATCATCCCTAAACAGATGGATGGCAAAAATGTCTGGCCTATAGGGTGTTTGAAATGGCCCAAGTCCCTGACACTCACAGTGTAAGGTAGGGTTACACATTTAATGGCAGCGTTTGAAGGGTGGATTAATAATAAAATAACCAAAAGGTATTACAGAACATTATTATTATCTTCTTCATATAGGTGACTTCAAGCTTGTTGAGCTGTAACGGACGGTGCTGTGCATCAGACACAGTACCATGGTCTTATTGTTGTGTGGTGTGCTTTTCATTATTACAGACCAATAAATAGTAGAATCTATGTTTCTAATAAAGGTATTAATACCTTAACCCTTTAAAGGAACATAAATGCCTAAATAGATTGATATAAGCTTACAAAATCATGTACAGCTAGCATATGTAAAATTGATCCACGTTACATCCCTAGAATATAATATTAGTCTTGCTTTTTAACACATTTAAACTGTCATATTTAGGGAGCATTTATTTAATTTTGTATGTAAAGATAGAATAAGAGTTCATCATTTAAATTGTTTTACTGATGCTACCATGACATACAGGTCATTTTAGTGCATATAACACCAGTTAATTTTATGTGTTGTTGTGTCTTTATGGAGCAACAGGTTGTACAGCACATTCCAAAGCAATGCTTTTCATTCCACTCTGTCCTTAACTAGTTAATATCGTTAAAGCAAGAACGGTTTCTTTGTCAAAGTACACTTTTCGATTATACACATGCTGCGTTGTGAATCAGGAATTTTTAGGGGTGTTTAAACTGATGTGATTCAACTTCATAACCCCTTCAATGCTATAGACATTTCCAAAACTGTTAAAAATAATTATTTGGGAACAATTTTGAATTAAAGCAGCTGCCAGAAGAGACTGTAAGAAGTACCCATGTATTACACGGCAGGAAAGCACTATAACATAAAGGTTTACATTTAAAAAAATGTTTACACATCTTTTGGACCTGTCGTCCAATACAGGTTACTGGTAACTTTGGGTAGCCCCTTTAATAGGCAGGAACAATTCTGAGAAGTGACTGCTGGGTGGAGCCTACTCTACTTAGCTTGCAGCTAGCCAATCCCCGACCAGTAAGATTTGTTCCACAGCCAAGCAAGATAACAGTTTTAGCTTTTTATTATTTTCTGTTAGAAATGGAATACCACCATTAGGCAGATTACCATCACTGACCATTCCCATCACCCAAATGTGGATAGCTCGGTGTTTACCAGGCGCTTTTGTTGACCTAAGCCCTGGGGGGAATCTTGGCTGCTGGTTAGCACCTTTAAAGGGGGGTTTTGGGCACTTTCCTGTTGGGTTCAGTCCTTATTGAATGGTTTTACGTTTGGTATTCACCTCGCTAATTTTATTTTCTGGGCGCTGTTTTACCGTATAGACGCCAATGCTTCATTCACTTCTTTGGGACTTTACAGTTTGGGACGTGTCTCTGCAACCGCTCCACGTAGCGTGGTCAGAGACGGCTAATGTTTTTGGTTTTCCCTTGCTCTGTCTTCCGGTCAACGTTCTGGGATGTTGGGGTACTCAGCAAAACTACGTTTCCCATGAGCGGCCGCTTTGCACGCTCTTTTCCGATTGGCTCCCGTTGCGGTAGCCATTTTGTGTATTTGCAGATAGAGTATCCTACGCAGGGCTTGGACTCTCGTTCTCTCCTCTGCTGCTTAACCCTTTGCCTACCAGATAAGTCTAAATTTTGTGTTTCTGGGGTGCATTATCATACACGCTTTATTGTGGGTGTTTTGATACTTTGACCGTTTTGACTCTGTGAGAATGTCTACTCCGTTAGAACTTGGGGCTAAACCTAAGAATTAATGGTACTGGGGTGTCTTTGTCCCTCATTGCTCCTCATGTCACTCAGGGTTACCTAGAGAATACTCCGGTCATATTTGCCCAGCATGCGCTGCTGCCCCTTAATCCCCTGCTGGGGCCTTCAGCCATGCACTAGAGCCAATATGGATACAAGAGTTTAAGGCTACTACTAGGGACCTCCGGTCCACCTTACAACTCCTTCCATCCACATTACAGGGGGTCTTCAATTCGTTGCAGACCCCCGCTCCTATCAGATCTTCTCAGCCTAAGCCGCCAGGTGTACCTGATGTGTCTGATTCTTCTGAGGAGGAATTATTGGTAGACTCTGATGATGATGATGACTGTTCAGCTGTTCCTTCATCTCAGGTTTTTGGGGACCCCTTCGAGGCAGACCCCATTCCCTCGGTTGAGGGCCTGATCAGGGCTGTGTTGTCCACCCTGAACATTCCCTTGGTGCAGGAGGCGTCTTCTGGCCCCTCTGATGTTTTCCAGGAGCCTGTTAGGCCCCATACCTGCTTTCCACCTAATCCTACCCTTGACCGCTTGGTGTCAGAGGGGTGGAAATTTCCAGACCAGAAACCGTCTGTGTCTGAAATGTTTGCTAAACTTTATCTGTTTTCTGAAACGGCCCTTACTCAGTGGGTTCATCCCCCTAAGGCGGATGCCCCGGTTTCCAGGCTTTCTAAGTCAACTGCCTTGCCAGTGTCTGACGCCTCTGCTTTTAAAGACTGGACTGACAAGAAGCTTGAAACTTCTCTCAAGGTTATTTTTTGCAACAGCGGGCTCTGCTCTTTTCTCCCTACTTTTGCTGCTGCATGGGTAAATAGGTCTGTGGCTGTTTGGACTGAACAGCTCAATTCTGCTGTCCATCAGGGAGCCCCTACTTCTGACATGTTGGGTCCTTTCTAGCTAACATTGCTGAGGCTCAGCATTATGTCTCTGCCTCCCTGTTCAACGTTGTGCGTATGGTGGCCAGGGCATCTACCATGTCTGTGGTAGCCAGGAGGGCTCTTTGGCTTAAGATCTGGTCGGCTGACATGGCCTCTAAGAAGGCTCTGCTGCTTTCGCCTTTTCAGGGTTCGTCCCTGTTTGGGACTGAACTTAAGGATCTCATCAACGAGGCCACTAGAGTGAAGAGTTCTCACCTGCCAGTGGTCCTGTGGAAGAAGGCACCTGTCAAAAGGAATCTGCTTTTTCTTTCCTTTCAGACAGACTCACGCCAAACGACCCAGACGGTCCCTCAGGCTCCGCGCTCCTCATCCAAGCCTAAACAGCAATAGAGATCCAAGTCCTCCACAGAGCCCAATGCTTCCAGACCTCCTTCTGCATGACTCACCGAACCCGGGTCCCCACCTGCAAGTAGGTGGCTGCTTATGCCTCAACCTTTCAGCTTGGCAGGCCTCTGTGGTGGACCCATGGGATACAGGATTCCCTTCACCGCTCTTCCTCCTCCAAGGACCTTTGTTTCTCGTTCTCCCTCTACTCCAACCTCTTTGTGGTTTCCAAGAAGGATGGAGGCTGGCGCCCCATTTTAGATCTGAAGGATCTCAACTCCTTTTGTGCTCAGGTCCCAATACCGCCAGGAGTCTCTGCGCACAGTGATAGCAGCCATGTCTCCTGGGGAGTTTCTGGCCTCTCTGGGTCTTCAGGATGCATATCTGCACATCACCATTCATTCACAAAGTCGGCAGTATCTCTGCTTTGCCTGTGACCGAGGGCACTTCCAGTTCTTTGACCTGACCACGGCTCCTCAATTCTTCAGGTCCTGGGAGCCTTGATATTCGTCCTACATCAGCACGGCATCAGGGTGACTCCATATATGGACGACCTCCTTCTGAAGGCCTCGTCTCCGGAACTCCTTCACCAGCAGGTGCAGGACTGCATTCATGCTCTCTCCCATCACGGGTGGATCATCAACTTGGACAAGTCAGACCTCGTTCCTTCTCAGAAGATGGTCTTTTTGGGTCTCCTCTTCGACACACAGGGGAATGGTGTTTCTGACAGACGAAGTGTATCATTAGATAGCACTAAAGGTCCACGTTATCCTGTCTCAGGATCCTGTTCCAGCCAAGAAGTTGTCCTCCTTGGTGGGGAAGTTCATTTCCACCATAGAAGCAGTTCATTTGCCATGGCTCACACCAGGGAACTTCAGATGTTTCTGATCCTGACCTGCAAGGGCCGTCCAGATCTCCTGGTAAGATCCCTGTCTCTCCCTCTTCAAGTGGAGCAGAGTCTCTCGTGGTGGCTCAACCTGAACAATCTCCTGAAAGGTTGACCCTTCCTGGTGCCCTTCTGGACCACAGTGGCGATGGAGTGTTCACTGCAAGTGGTCTCAGGAGGAATCTCTCCTTCCCATCAATGTTTTGGAGCTTCAGGCGATATTTCATGCCCTACATCACTGGACACTACAACTGGCAGATTGCCCTGTAAGGGTGTAGTCGGACAACGCCACAGCAGTAGCCTACATCAACAAGCAAGGCGGCACAAGAAGTCTCGCAGCTTGGCTAGAGGTCAAGGCCATTTTGTCTTGGGCAGGGACATGCTCCTCTGCCATTTCCGAAGTTCATATTCCTGGCGTAGACCACGTTCAGGTAGACTTCCTCAGTCCACACAGAGTGGACAGTGGGGAGTGGGAGCTGCGTCCAGAGGTGTTCGACCTCATCATCCAGCGGTGGAGTGTTCCATGCATAGACCTGATGGCAACCAGGCAAAACAGGAAGGTTCCAACATTCTGCTCTTGCTGGGCGGATCCCATGGCTCTGGCAGTGGATGCCTTGTCGATCCAGTGGACATTTCCTCTGGCTTACATCTTTCCTCCTGTTCCTCTGTTGAACAGAGTTCTTCGGAAGCTGAGACTGGAGCTCTGCCCATTCATTCTGATTGCTCCGTTCTGGCCTCAACAGGCTTGGTTTCAGGAGCTTCTGGACCTCTCAGCAGACTTCCCTCCCGTCCAGACCTCCTCCTACAGGGTTACCTCTGGAAAGAAGATGTTCATCTTCTGGCTTTGATGACATGGAGATTGAATCCTCAATTTTGAGGAAGAAAGGATTTTCTTCTGGTATTGTGGCTACTATGCTAAGTGCCCGCAAGCCGGTTTCCTCTAAGGCATACCACAGAGTTTGGTCTATCTTCCTGGCTTGGTGTGCTGACAAAGACCTATATCAGGATTTTGACCTTCCTGCTGTTCTTTCCTTCCTCCAGGATGGTGTGGATAAGGGTCTCGGTCTGAGTGCTCTCCAGGTTCAGACTTCTGCGCTCTGTCTTTTTTTCAGAGGCATCTTGCCATCATTCCTGATGTCAAGGTTTTCTTTCAGGGTGTTGCTCATACCCGTCCTGTGTTTAAGTGGGATCTTAACCTGGACTTGGGGGAGTGCTCAAACGTCCTCCCTTTGAGTCTTTGACTACCATTCCTCTACGTCTTCTGACATGGAAGATGGCTTTTCTCCTGGCAATTGTTTCCGTTCTCCGAGTTGCGGAGCTGCATGCCCTGTCCTGTAAACAGCCCTTTTTGTTTTTTCACAAGGACAAGGCGGTGCTTCGCACCTCACAAGAGTTTCTCCAGAAAGTTGTGTCTGAGTTCCACATCAATCAGGAGATTGTGATCCCTCCCTTCTGTCCTAACCCTACTTCTGACAGAGAGAGGGATCTTCATCTGTTGGATGTTGTGCGTTGTCTTTGTGCATTGCACTGAGTCCTTGAGACAGTCTGACACACTGTCTGTCATTCCTGAGGGACCTAGGGCAGGGAAGCCTGCTTCCAAGGATACCATCGCTGCTTGGATCAAGTCCACGATTCTTAAGGCTTACGAACTTTGGGAGAAGCCTGTTCCCTTCAGGGTCACGGCTCATTCTGCGAAGTCTATTGGGGCTTCTTGGGCCTACAAGAATCAGGCATCATCTGATCAGTTGTGCTGCCACTTGGTCATATGTGCACACCTTTTTTAAACACTATTGTGTGGATGTGCTGGCATTGGCTGATGCCAGTTTTGGGAGAAGGATCCTGGAGGCAGCCTTGCCTGTCTAGGATCTCCTTTGTCTCTCAGTACTCTTTCACTTTTGAACCCTGTTGGCTCTAGTTCGTGTGCTGTGCAACAGTTTTTGGGGTTTGTTTTTACTCCTGTTCAGTGTCCATTGACACTTTATGGTTAGTGTTGAGCTATTCATGATCTATAGGTTCATTGGTGCTCTGGTGATTTTGGGGGCCTATGCCTGGTCCTTGCCTTTCTTCCCGCCCTGGGGAACTTAATGGTTGGACATCTCAAATTTGCCAGTAACCTGTAGTGGACGACAGAGAAAAGTGGATTTTAGTCTTACCTGTTAAATCCTTTTCTCTTAGTCCATACAGGTTAGTGGTCTCCCACCTTGTCAAGGGACCATGCTTGGTGCTCCTGCTTCAGAAAGTGGGGGTCCTTTCGGGTTCATGCTCACTGGAGTCTTCCTTTACCTTCTTACTTTCTAGTCAATAGTTAGTCTGCAAGTCTTACTGGTTGGGGATTGACTAGCTGCAAGCTAAGGAGAGGAGGTAGGCTCCACCCAGCAGTCACTTCTCAGAATTGTTCCTGCCTATTAAATGGGCTGATCTCCTGCCCAAAGTTACCAGTAACCTGTATAGACTAAGGGAAAAGGATTTAACAGGTAAGACTAAAATCCTGTTTTTTCCTCTTAAGTCCTATGTGGAACATCAGAACCATTGTGTAAAGTCCTGTCGTTCAGGAGGGCACGACACTGAACAAAAGAGATCTGTGAGACAGAGGCTCACAGTCTGCACCACTTTACCTTGTCTGGACATGCTCAATTCTAAGAGTGCTCTCCATGAAGCAGGACACAAGGGCAAAGCTCTTTGCCTTCCTGCTGTAGACTGTGGAGCTGTACAATCCCTAATATGGCGGACTCCTATTTCTGGCCTCCTTTGGAAGGATTGACCAGTGCACAGGCTTTCAAGACTGTTTCTGTAGAGAAAGGCTTGTTTTACCATATGAGCCAGTTTTCTCATAGCTTCTATATAAGCATGAACACTGAATAAAGAATTTTCTATTAAGTGCACAGGTCTTGTGGTTACGTCCCATTTCTGTATTTGGTTGCCACATTTGTATGTGGTTTAGCAGCCTGGATTCCTGATTTGGCATTCTTTTGCGGCACATCTATTAACACCTTACGGTCAGTCAAGTACTTTTAAGGATTTAAGTACATCTATTTTACCTTTCCTTTGTTTTGCTCAGGCTCTTTAGACCAGTGAATAGATTACTCTGCCCATAAATATTCGGGAGAATCACCTAGCTCCTCCAGCAAACCCTAGTGCGAATCCAGTTTGACCATGCAACAGTGGTAACTTGCATCATCCTTTAGGGAGGAACCAAGGAGTGTGGCCACTTGGTCCGAAGTTTAGCTGTTTCTTGTGTGGAAAGAGGGTCACATGCTGGCTCTCTGTCATTCACATTCCAAGGGTAAACAACATTGTGATATATTTTGTCAGTCGCCAGCATCTGGGATCTGGCAACTGGGAGCTCAATCAGAGCGTATTCAATTCTATAATTAGATTATGAGGTCTCCCAGCAGTGAAGCGAAAGGCCTCTCGGCTGAACCGCAGACTTCCACTGTTCTGTGCCAGCTCCTGGTGCCCTGTAGCTCTCGTGTTAGACATGATGGTCATTCCATGTCATTTTACTCTGGCATATCTCTCTGGTTTCCCTGAATATCAGAGTTCTGAGCAAAATAGCATGGACCAGATTGCCCATATTCTAGCCCGGTTGGGCCTGGTTTTCATATCTTCTAAATCAATCTATGGCTTAGCAGTTTTGGCTCCCTTCTTGTCCTGACCTTTTGACTCTGCATCTGTTTTATCATCCACAGGTGAGGAAGTTGGCTTTAATGGCTTGGCTCTTGAGGCCAACATCTTGAGAAAGAAGGAATTTTCTGACTCTTGAAGCTGCCATACTACATGCATGAAAGCCAGTCTTTTCCAAGGTATATCACAGAGTATGGTCCATGTTCTATAAGTGGTGTGAGAAATGGGGCATTGTGGTTGTGACTTTTTTGACTTTAGGTTGTCTTGGCTTTTCTTCAGACTTGTCTTAGTTCTATTAAAGTTTGTTTTGGCTCTTTTTGTCTTTTACCATAGCTGTGATGCTTTTACCTGATGTGCACACTTTTAGTCTAAGGCTCATGCCTTACCTGTCTTTCTGGATCCCACTTCTGTGGGGGACTGACCCTGGTTCTGGCGACAGCTCCTCCCAGTAGGCTGGAAGAGTTCTTCAAAAAAAGTGCAGGAGGGTGCTTCTGAGGACTACTGTAGGACTCTGCTCTAAGGTTGTTCCAGAGGTTCACATCAACCAGTACATTTCTTCCTTCTCTCTGTCCTGCTCCATCTAATAGACAGAAGGAGCTTGGATTTGGTTTGGTGCTATAAGCTATGTTCATATAACACAGTCTTTTCAGAAATCTGATTCACTTTTTGTCTTCCTTGAGGGTCCTTGTGCAGCCCAAGCTGCATTTAAGGTAACAGTGGCTTTTTGGATTAAGGCCGCCAGTGCCCTTTTGGGTGACAGCACGTTCCACCAGGTTGTGGGTGCATTTTGTTCCTGTAAGAATCGGCCCACTCCTGAGCAGTTGTGTGAGGTGGTGGCATGGTTGACCCTCTATTTGTGTCCACTTTGGCCAGCAGGTTCTTCAGGCTGTTCTTCCTGATTTATAGTTTGGCCAGGAACATGTTGTACTTGTTCTTTGGTTTGTAGTGTTGGTGTCCGTTGACACCTGAAGTGCACTGCAGGAGACTGAGCTGCATGTATAAGTTAGAACTGGTCTGTCTCTAGAGGGGTTTTTCTCCTTCCCTCCCTGGAATCTTGGTGAATGTGTTACAGCTTACCTTGACTTCAGCATTATTACAGGCGCGAGGCTTCAAGCATGCTGCAGGCCTCTGTTTTATCTGTTTGCTTACTGTAGTCTCCTCCTACCTACTTCCTCCCTCTGAGCTGCTCCTCCTACTTGCTGTGGAGGGGTTTAAAAGGCAGACTTAGGCCTGACTCAGATGCCCTTGCGTTGTTGTTCTTAGGTGAAGTACTTGGGCTCTGTGTGTGACCTGGCTATCTACGAAAACCCACTCTGTGTATGACCTGCCTATTTATTAGAACCAGCACTGTGTATGACCCAGCAAAGTAAGAGAACCCTCTCTGTGTATGACCCAGATACGTACGAGAACCCTCTCTGTGTATGTCCCAGTTAAGTACGAGAACCCTCTCTGTGTATGACCCAGTGTTCACGAGTACCCCTTATTGTGATCAATTTGTGCTATTGGCTTAAGACAGACCACTGTTGTGGACAGAGGGTCTGATTGGTGACTGCAGTCGTGAGTCACAGGGTCTCTATATAGTGACTGCAGGCAGAGTCACAGGGTCTCTTAGCAGTAATTGCAGGCGTGGGTCAGTTCTTCAGTCCAGCAGTCCTTGTGTTCCTGTTCATCGGATCAAGATTACTGAGCCAGTGTTCACAGTGGTCGCCTGTTCCTGTGTTCCAGTGGATGGATCAAGAGCTGGCATTCCTGTTTCCTGCTGAGACTCACAGGGGCTTCGGCCCAGTCTCCATCATTGTGGTCTAGCGAGAGGCCTACTATTTCTGGTAGTAGTGACGCCAGCTAGTAACCCTTTGCTTGTTGTACTACGTATTTATTGCTGTGATTTATTCTAATAAATATTTTGCATTATATTACCGTACTGAGTTCTGAGCATTCCTGGGTGCCCGTGACAGGATTCTTTGGTACATGCCCATGGTTCCTATGTTCCATATAGGACATAAAAGAAAAGGGTATTTTGTGTACTTACAGATAAAGCCTTTTCTCTTCGTCCATGTGGAACACAGGTCTCCTTCCCAGAGAAAGGGACCTCTCTTGGTCTCCCCTGTCTGGATGTGGGAGTCTTTGTAGAGTCTTATTCTCACAGGAGCTTTCTTAGTCTTCTCTTGCTATCTCTACTTGTTGTGATTGACTCACATCATAAACTGGAGGTAGGGTGGTGTTGGCCTGCAAAGGGAGAAAAAACAATAGTTCAATCCCATTCAGGGTGTCGGGTCCTCTTGGGTTGTATTTCTTTACCCCCAGCTTTCCTTTATGTAAGTTTTATACATTACAATTTTACATGCCCAGGAGTGGTGCAGGATGAGTCTCTGCCTAAAGAGTCCTCTTTTGTTCAGTGCCCTGCCTTTCTGGAGAGGGGGATTTTACTTGTGGTTCCTGTGTTTCCCAAAGACTAATAGTAATGTATTTATTGTTAAGTACACAAATATTATTTTAATTCTTGGATTTTTTTTTGTTTTGTTTGTTTTAGGTGTTTATCTACTTGAGAATGTTTGCAACTAATAGTGGATTTGAAATTTTGCCTTGCAATCGATATTCCTCAGAGCAAAATGGAGCAAAAATTGTTGCAACAAAAGAGTGGTGTGTATCTTTTCTAGTAATTTGTACTCTTTTTATAATAGATATGTTTAATACTATATATTTAATGTAATAATTTTTGTTTTCTTTAAATGTGCATTTCATAGAGTCCCACATGCACGCACACACTTTAAAGCAAGTATATGTGTATTGATTGAAGATAATTTTAGAGCAAACCTCTGCTTACATAATCTGTGCTATATTTATAAAATCACTCTTTGCGGTTGCAAATTTTGTTGCTCCACTTCCCTAAGTCATGTAAATCAATGAATGGAGGCAGGGTGAGATCTCACAACTCATCTTTGACCACGTATCTCATAGAGACTTGGAGTTTCTCGGACATGGGAAATTCTCCCCTTTGCATCACAGGATGACATGAAGGAGTTCATACCAGGCGTGTGCAGAGCACTTATGGTTTCCTTGAGGAGAATCTCCCCTCTCCACCACTGTGTGACATGAATTCGGTTAGTAAACCCCCCCACCCCCCCCGCCCATCAAGAAAAAGAAAAGTGAACAGTAGAAGTGATCCTGGCACCCTCTACAGTATTTCAGTCCATGCAATGTGATACAGTTTTTCTCATGCTTGCTACAGAGGCTGACTATGGGTAAAATCTCCTCCAGGAGGGCGGAAAAAGGTCTCTGAAGGTGAAGATTCCCTTCCACTTTACTCCCGTCTGCTAAACTCTGACCTTTCCAGAAATGTTGCATGTGCACAGCTCTCTTACTTTATAATCCCCAATTAGCCGGACTCCTATTTACTGGCTTCCTAACTCATGGATTGTCCAGTTCAGGCCTTAAAAGTTGAAGTCCTTTGCTACTAGCCAGACCTGAAAAGTTACTCGCCACTGCAAGCCATAACATACCCACCAGGGCTGAATTTCTACTCGCCAGGGCTAAATTTTCACTCGCCATTGGCTAGTGGCAAGTGGACATTTTGAGCCCTGGTCCAGTTCATAGATTACTTTAAAGGACCTCAAACCTGAAAGTTTGATTACCAGCCTTTGCTTCACTAAATAGCTTCTCTGAAACTTTTTTCTTGTCTTATAATGGGCTTCTGAAGATTGAAACTGCAGGTGAGTTAACCTCTTGAATGGCATGGTCCTGTATGTGTGTCCTTATCCTCTGGTATCCACTTGAATGTGAAATTTTGCATGTATTGCACACTTTCTAATCTACTTTTAAGCATTTTTACACATTTCTGTGTATCTTATTGATTTGAGACACAGTCCCTTATAACCAGATGGCAGTGCAGAGACCATTTTTGGATTCATACACCTCTTTTGTGTGGGTCATATCTTGACTCTCTTCTATCATAGGAGGCTGTGGGTAGGCTTCTGGTGAACTACTCTGCTTAGAGACTACCTCTATTTCATGGTGCTGTTTTCAGACAGCTGTAAAACTACACTTCCATTCTTATGAAAAAGACTCCTCCCCGTTTTCCTTGTTTTCTGGGTTTTCTGACATTAGAAGAGGTGGTCTTTGGGTAACCCTCTTCAATTTTCGATTCTGCATGCTACACAGAAGATTGCCTTTTTAACCCATTACAGTACTTTTGAGTACACTTTATTTTTACACTATTTTGGCTGTATTGTTTTACTTGGTAGGGTCTTCTGATCATGTCAGACCCACAAGGGATGTGCACAATGCATTGGATATCCCTTTACACGTTTTTTTGTCCCCCCCCCCACTATACAGACCTCCTTGGGGGGGTGCAGTCCTGATATGGCCTCCTTAGGTCTGAATAAGAGATAATGTGAAAAAAATAACCCTGTGTGTGCCACACAAATAATGAAGAGAAAAATAAAATTAACCTAGCTGCTGCCTCCAATGCCTCTCACATACCCTTACCCTGCCAGCCTGGTTCCACTTCCCTCTGGTAGACAGTGTGCACTGGAATCAGGCTGGGAATCAAACCGTGTATTACAAAACACTAAAAAGAAGGCGCCCAGTGGTGCAATATAGCCAGTATAATGTGATAGATATAAAATAAAATGCCAAGTGGCTACTTACAAGTGAAATGGTCAGCTATAGATGATGCTGACAAATGTGCAAGCGGAGAGATTCACCCGACTCCGTTCGGGAGTTCAAACAATACAAGTGACACCAAGTGAAGAAAAATATCAATACAGGAACAGAAAAAACGGCTTCCAGCTCAAAAATAAATTTATTAAAATATTTGTCTTGGGAAATTGTTAGCAAACACAGCTATCGCCCAAAAGAAGTAAAATAGAAAAATTCTTACAGTCTCACGCGTATCGTGGCTGCTACGTGCCACTTTATTAAAGACAATAAATTGACTAACAAAAAGAACTGAGAAGCCGTTACACATTTAAATACAATGTAAAACACTGATTGGATCTAATTGGTATGGACTTACCCTGCGCAATGGTCACAGACGCGCCACTCACTGCCCGCCAGACCACTTCCTGACGACGCACCGAGTGCGCATCTCCAACACACCAAGCAGAGCAGTCACATGACCAAACACAGTACACAAAGTAAACACCAGACTAATGACCCGCATCGATGCGCTCCAATGTATAACACAAACAGAGGAAAGCATAAAAGCGTGTGAAAACTAAAATACACCTAAAACAGTGAATACATACAGTCATTCTCTGATGTCCACAATGTGACTCCTTATACAAAAATACTCTAAAATTCAACATACATTAATAAAATACATATGACAATAAAACAATGATAATGACATTCAAACATGAAAATAAATAATAATAAATAAATAATAAGTAATAAATGGTAATCATAAAAATATATATAGGTCTAAACCCAAAGAGACATATACACATACATATAACCCATCTCATCAAAGCAAATTCTTTCACCACTGATTATTCAAAAGCTGACTCAGCAACTTCATTTAAACCAAAAGGAAAAAGTGTCCTCAATTGGAAAATCCAAAAAGATTCTCGGTTATTCAATCTATACTGTCATATAGACTGGATTGCTTGATATACTCAATCGGTGTAATTACGAGACCTGATGGATTACTATCATGATAATCTGCAAAATGTTTAGACACTCTGTGTAGTCTATAATTATTTACGAAATTTCTTTTATGCTGGCTAAATCTAGATCTTAGCTTCTGTGAGGTACGACCAACGTACTGTAAGCCACATGGACACGTCAACAAATAGACAACAAAGTAGGAATCACAATTCATAAAATGTTTTATTTGGTAAACCTTCCTTGTGGTCTTAGAACTAAATTCTGTCACTTTATTAGAAATAAATGTACAAGTGTGGCATCTTGATGACAAACATCTATAAGAACCAACCACTTTTTTCTGATTGCCCCCACTTGTACAATGTGACAATATGGTTTGTGATTTACCTTTAAACTCAACTTTCTTCAATTTACTAGGGGCTAAAATGTTCTTCAGGGTCTTAGCCCTTCTAAACACCACTTTCGGATTATTTGAAATAGAATCCTTCAAAATTGGATTATTTAATAAGATATGCCAATGTTTTTTCAAGATCTTATAGACCTCATTAGAATCATTGGAATATCCTGTAACAAAAAGTGGTACCCCCTTGAATTCACCACCTTTATCAACTCTAGTATGAGATGCATCTTTTTCTTCCTGATGACACACACTCATAGAGTAAGGAATATACACTGCTTTCATCCTCGTAGTCCAACATCCCCCATATTAACTTTTTGACCCCCGCCCTTATTCTGCTGCCTACTGGTAGACGTATCCACATACCCTGCCTGACACCTCCAGCCACCTTCCTGGTTCCACTAGCAGTCACCATTTCACACATACCCCTTAGCCTGTTTAAACTGGTAGCCATAGAATCACACAATCCTTGTTCCACTGGTAGCCACACTTCTGGCACCCAATATGGTATGTCAGCCCATACCAGTGGTGTAACATTTTTCTTAGGCTGACAGTAGGTCCTGAATACACTAGGAAATCCTGTTGGGTTAAACCATTGTAGAATCCCTGCCTCCATTGTATGATGTGTTTTTCAGACTGTGAGGACGACTTAGACTTATTATTTTTGCTTGGATATGGGACTGTTACAATTCCCCATTAGGAGGCTTACCATTACTGGTCTTCCCCTGGAATGGATTGACCAATGTGCAGGTGCTGTGTGCACCCTGGCAGCCCTGTGGAGAGAATCCTGTAACCCAAGTTTTCACTCCCAGCAGCGCCTCTCTGAGGCTCTGTTTCCTTCTCGATGGTAATCTGAAGACAGAAGATGTGAAGATTGGCGAGTATCCCTTTGAGTGCCTTGGTCCTCTTTGTCTCTACTTGTACAAGTTTCTACAGGGGTTTTTCTCTGAGCCTTGAAGCTCTCGCACTCATGTTGGGTATTTTCTTATGTTCTCCCCTGACGAAGCCGTTATTCGGCAACTCGTTGGAATCGGATGTCTGGAGTGGTGCCAATACAGTGCTTTGTGGTGTCTTGTTCCTGTGGTTACTTTCTTGTTTTTACTGATAAGTATTATTAATATTTATACTTATATTGATCCTGTGAACCTCTTTTGTAACTTGTTGGTTCTGCTTTTTGCACTATTATATTTTGTTTCTACGTGAATATACCTGTTTCACTGATTTATGCACAGGAGATTGTCCATTTCACGTTTATATTTGATGTATGTAGGGTACTTTGACACCACTGTCATTTATGGTTAATATCAATTTTGCTGCTATAGCGGCATTTTTCTTATATTTATTGGAAAATTGTGCACTGCTTATTTAATTGGTTACTACTCAGACTATTTATTTAATTGTTTTTATTGAGCCACTGCTCTGTTACCTGTAGATAACTGTGTTTTGATACATAATAAAAACTTTTTTGTATACATTTGGATGAGGTTATGTGCGCCTCATTTATGGGGTCTTTTCTTTTTCTGTGGCCATTTCATTTTTTAACCCCAGAATCTACCATGCTTTATTAGTTGTTTATAGTATATACTCATCTCTCATATGCCTGTGCTAACCAGTACCTCTAAACTCTCCCCTGAGTTATGGCGCATGGATGGCTGCTTTGGGCCTATTTAACCCCTTCCGTCCTTGCTGGTTTCTTTGGGTTGGAGTCTGTGCCTAGGTTTTTCCCTTTAGGGGCTTGTCTCTTTAATACCCTCCTCATGTTCCCTCTTGTCATTGGGTGTTTTGTAATACCTTTGATATTTCACAGCTCCTTTAGAAAACGCTTCCCATGCCTCCATCTTTGCTCCATTGACATCTATGGGCGAACTTCTCTGGGACATATCTCTGGAACTTCTCGTCATACAGAGGTCAGAATGGGCTCATTCTTCTTGTCTCCTCATGCCTTTTCATCTGGTTCACATCATGAGTGTCTTGGGGGGTTCTAGGACAGAGTTGTAGGTGTTGCTAGGCAGTGGCAACAGAGAGACTACATTACCCAGGAAATGCCCATTTCCCAGAATATCCTTGCGCTCTTCCAGATTAACCCTTCACCTGCCAGATAAGTACTTTCTGGGCTTAAGTTGGTGGAAGTGTTACTAATGTTTTTTTCTAGTTGTAGACACTACTACTGGCAGGATGTCGGATCATAAGGGACATGGGGATAGGGCTAAGGACTCAAGGGCTTCTCCTTGCGTACTGATCCTCATGTTAAATGGGCTCCCTTGAGAATTTTCTGGGTGTCTCTGCCCCTCCTGTGCTGTGGCCCCCAACTACACCTCCGGGCTCCTCCAGCACTGATCAAAAGCCAGTTTGTATCAAAACATTGTTGTCCACTATGGCATAATTTCCTCTCTCCATCCAAGGGGTTCTTCAGTTTTGGAAGCCCCCTGCCACTTTTAGGTATATGGTCTCTAGGGCTCAGAGTATGCCTGCGCTCATAGGGACTACTTCTAAGGAGGACCGTTCTGAGAATGAACTGGAGGAAGGGGAATAGGAAGATGTGGATTCTTCCTCCTCCTGTGGGTACTTTTACAAGCTGTCCCTCTCACCTCTCCTGAGGGACTTATCATGGCTGTTTTCAGGACACTTGAGGGTCCTGACACCCCAGATGAGGCTCCATCCTCTACAGGTGTTTTCCAGAGGTGTAGGAAATCATCTACTGTATTTGCACCTAATGCCACTCTCTATCAGACACTTCTGAATGAGTGGAAGACACCAGATAAGAAGTTGTCTGCCTCTAAGAGGTTTTCTAAGCTGTACCCCTTTTCTGAGGCAGCTTTAGCACAGTGGGCCTCCCCCCTCCCTTTTGTGGATCCCCTAATTTCCAGGCTAGCCAAGTCTACTGCTCTACTGTTGGGTGAAGCAGTGGGACTCAGACATGCTGGATAAGAAACTTAATTCTATCCTCCTGTCTAATTTTGCTATAAAACAGATTATTAGCGATGCTACTGGGGGCAAAATCACCCAGCACCCTACTATCGCTTTGAAACTGCATCTTTTCTTTGTCCCCACCAAATAGAGGTGCAAGGGCCACAAACTTTGCAAACAGCTTCAAGGCCTAAGTCTGTCAGTAGAAGGGCGTCTTCACCTTTTTCTGGACCACTGGGGAAACCCTGTCGCGGACCAGTAGGTTTTTTTTGGGTGATCTCAGAAGGGTACAGAGCAGATTTGAAATCATTCCTTGTTTTCGTTTTTTCCAGTCCCTGCGACACCGGCCCAGTTGCAGTTGTTCTGTGAAGAAGTGCAATCACTGGTGAACAAGAAGGTTCTGGTACCAGTACCTTTCCAAGTGCAAGGTCCAAGTTTTTGTTCCCCTTTGTCATTCCAGAGTGGAATCTGGTCATGACAGATGCCAGCCCAAGTGATTGGGAAGTGATTGGGGTCAATCCCAGGTCCCCTGACAGCTCACGGATGCAAGACTGTGTTAACAGTGGTCCTAGTCTGTGCTTATTAAGGTACAGATCTCAGCTCTTTGTGTTCTTTTTCAGAGACCTATTGCTATTCTACTGGATGTTTAAACCTTTGTTTATGTGGTGGCTCATGCCTTCGCTTCCTACAAGGAGCCCGCACATCCCCATGGGCTCTTAACTTTGTCCTGAGCGTCCTTCAGAGACATCCCTTTGAACCTATTTCCTTACAAATTTTTCTCATTAATCAGATCATTCTTCCTTTTTTTTTTTTTTCCTCCTGACCCTCCTTCAAAACAGCAAAATGATCGTCACCTGTTGGTTGTGGTGCGATGCCTTAAGTATTATGTGCATTACACACCGCTTTTCCACAAGGCTGGTTCCCTTTTTGTGATTCTTGAGGGTCCTAGGGCAGGTCAGGCAGCATCCAAAGTTGCTATTGCTTCTTGAATTAAGGCTACCATTCGCCAGTTGTATGAGATCAGGAAGGCAACAACATCTGTACCTCTTGGGCCTTCAAAACCAGGCCTCTGCTGAGCAGCTGTGCAAGTCTGCTACATGGTCCTCTTAGCACACATTCATCAAACACTACAATGTCAATGTTTTGGCCTCAGGTGAGGCAAGCTTTGACCGGATGTTCCTTTATGCATTAGTGCCTTATCTGTTTAGCCTTGTTGGCCTTTGTTTGGATAGTTTGCTATGATATTTCTGTGTCCTAAGGTTACAAAGATACATGTTAGTCCTGTGGAGTACTGGTATCCTATGGGAAGATTGTTTTCTTTTCTTTTTTCCCTCCCTGGAATCTTTGGGATGGATTCTGTGTTCCATAACTGATGTAAGAGAAAGTTGGATTTTACTGAAGTTTTACTACTTTTCTCTTTAGTACATGTTGATCACAGGACTCAGAGCTGAAGAAGAAAAAAACTGTTTCCTTTCCTGGGCAGAGGAGTCCTCTTAGGGTCTTTGGTTGGGGGGGGGGGGGTTCTGTTCTTTCCACTTTTGGTTCTTTTATGTTATATTACCCATGAATCTGGGTTTGAAGTGGGGGTTGAGCTGCAACAGGAGGATGGAGTCTCCTCCTCAAAGACCCTGTCTTTTAGAAGTTCTCCCTCTGGAGGAGACATCTCAACCCCATGATTCAGATGTTCCATATGGAATTAAAAAAAAAAAAAAAAAAAGATGTAAGTATTTGCTTCTGTCTGAGTCAATAGAGCAATAGCCATCTGGCGTGAACAGCTCTCAGGATTTTTCCGAAGGAGGAACTTTTTGTCTTGCTTACCAATATTTTGTAAGCAAATGCATATCTCTGTGAAGCTACTTTGATGCCGCCAGATTTTGGGGTAAGGCCTCTGCATGATCTGTTGCTCTTCATCACACCTTGTGGCTAAAGATTTTGTCTTCCAAGAAATCCCTAGTTCTCTTCTTTTCTCTTGGCTCGCAAGAATCTATTTGGGCCTGATCTCATTAAGGTTAGCAGTGATGCCACCAGATGAGGGAGGACCTATGTTGGTGGCTACATCGTCTTTCTCTTACTCAGGAACTCTCCTTTATAATGGATGCTCATCACATTTGTTTTTTTTTAGGTATCCCTAAGTAGAAGGGTATCCCAGGCATAATGGGCCCTTGCGTCCATGTGCCTAGAGCAGTGTTGGCAAAACTTTTTTGACCCGAGTCCTCCGTTTACAGCACGGAGACAAGGTTGGCTATAGCAATGTGCCAGTACTGAAAATGTTACCATGGAAAGGAGTTTTTTTGGTACATACATGTGTGAAAAGACAGCTATATACAGTTGTATGTTCCCTTTGTTATCAGACAGATAAACTGTTTGTTCTAAGAATAAAAACACATAAAACAAACTTCTTAGAACTGTGATTAATGATGTGAAGCAAGGCAAGTGATACCACAAAACTTACAATTTACAATTGTGCTACACTATTGATACAACAGAGCTTACAATTGAAATGGAGCTACACTAGGAATACCTCATTGCTTACAGTTCAAATGTTTCTGTTCACATAGCTATAATATGTATGTGCTGACTTTCCTGCTGGTATTGTGCTCCTCTTCTTCCTGGCTCAGCTTTTCCGTGTGCAACGGCTGGTGGAAATTCAAGCTATTCAGTCCTGCGTGACAACACAGAGATGTCAAAGTCACAGCGCAATCTAAACAAAGAGGTGTGTGGTGCTTTTCTCTAAGACGCCTCTCACTGTCTTCTCTCTCCCTCACAGGACTCCACATTGACACCTGTGTGTGCACGCGCTCTCTCTCTCTCATATTACCCTCCTCATTGACACAAGGGGGGGAGGAAAGAGGAGGGATAAAGAGAAAGGGAGACAAGATGATGGAGAAAGAGAAGCAAGAGGAGGAAGAAAGGGGCAAGGGAGAAGAGGCAGGGAGAAAGAAAGGGCCAAGATTAGGGATAAAGAGGCAAGAGGGGGATAACGAGAAGGATGGGTAAAGTAACAAGGGGATAAAGGCAATGGGGCAAGAGGAAAGCTGGGGAGAGAGAAAACAGGCAAGATGAGGGATAAAGAGGCAAGGGGGGAAAGGGGAAAGACAAGGTTAAAGAGGGAGGCAAGATGAGGGATAAAGAGGCAAGGGGGGAAAGGGGAAAGACAAGGTGAAAGAGGGAGGCAAGAGGGGGGAGAAAGAGGCAAGAGTGGAATAAAGAGGTAAGGGGGTAAAAAGAAAAGTGAAGGAAAAGGGGCAAGATTAAGGAAGAGTTAAGAGTGGAATAAAGAGGCAAGGGGGATTAAAGAGGCAAGAGGAGAAATAATGTATTTCTCCCCCTCTTACCCCTTTCTCCCCCCTTGCCTCTTTTTTACTCTCTCTTTCCACCCCTTGTGCCTCTAGTTCACGGACCTTCTCATTCTGTCCATCCAGGAGCTGTTCCACCTTCCACCAAGACAGTCTCCTTCTCCAGGGTCCCATCTGGTACCAGGATATAGACACTAGCTTTGATGTCATGGCTCTTGAAACCACCATCCTAAAACTGAAAAGGTTCTCAAATGTTGTCTCTACCATGGTCCGAACTAGGAAGCCTGTCTCTTCTAAAGCATAGTAGAATTTGGTCTGCTGCACAGACCTTTGACTTTCACACAGTGTTTGCCTTTCTACAAGATGGTCTTATACGCTAACATTTATTAAGGTACAGATCTCGGCTCTTTCTGTCCTCTTTCAGAGGCACATCATGATTCTTCTGCACTTTAAAATCTTCCTTCAAGGGGTTGCCTTCCATGCCTTCAGAGATCCCACATCTCCTTGGGGCTTCAACTTGGCTTTCAGTTTGGCCATAATCTGACTCAAGGGTTCCTGAGTTTCAAGCTTCATCTGGCAAATTTTTTTTTTTTTTTTTTTTTTTTTTTTTTACATGGTATTTGGTACCCCTCAGGATGTTTTTACCCAAGGTTGTTTTGGATTTTCAAATCTGTCAGGAGATCATCTAGACTTCCTTTTGTCCTGACCCTACCTCCAGACAGGAGAATTATATCCACTTGTTGGAAGTGGTGTGATGCCTTAAGTATTTTGTGCATCGTACTCGGCCCTTCCAAAAGGCTGATTCCTGCTGTCATTCCTGAGTGTCCTAGGGCAGGTCAGGCAGAGTTCAAAGTCATCATTGCTTCTTGGATCAAGACTAACATATGTCAGATATACATGATCAGGAACAAATCTGTTCCTTTTAAGGTTATGATGCATCCCACCAGATCTGTGGGTGTTTCCAGGGCATACAAAAACCAGGCCTCTGCTGAGCAGCTATGCAAGGCTGCTGTGTGGTCAACCTTGCAGACCTTTACGTAACAGTACCGGATCAGTGGTTCGCCCTTGGCAGATTCCAGCTTTTGCAGGAAGGTCCTTCAAGCAGTTACCTGTCTAAGGAATATTTTCTTTTTCCTCTGCTTCCACCTTTTTGTTCAGTAATTTGTCCTGTTGGCTCTTGTTTTGTTTGTTTGCTGTGACTTTGGCACCAGAAGTTATATAGATACAATTTAGTTGTGTGGAATACTGGTATTGTATGGGGTGAGTGGGATTTGTCTTTTTTTTTTTCCTCACTGCAATCTTTGTGATGCTTTGGCATATCACCATGGTTCCTGTGTTGCATATTGGACATAAGGGAAAGTAGGATTTTAGTGAATTTACCATTAAATCCTTTTCTCTTTAGTCCTTAAGAAACACAGGACTCCCACCCACTGAAAAACCTACCTGTGTTCCTTTCACTGGGCAGAGGATTCCTTTTGGGGTTTAAGTATAGAGATTTCCATTTCTTCTTCCTGCTTTGATCCTCTTTTTCTGAGGTACTGGTTCACATATGAGTATGGGAGTTTGAAGACAGCGGTTAAGGTGGAGGATGAGGAGGGAGACTCTGCACAAAATACCCTGTCTCTTTGAAGTGCCCTGCCCTCCTGGAACAGGGAGCTCAACCCCGTTGTTCTTGTTTTCCATATGGACTAAAGAGTAAATTCTGTTATCTAGCTGGTTTGTAGATCTTCTCAACTGCTTGAGGTACCATTCGGTCTTTCTCTGGTACCGGACCTTCTGATTCAATGTCCCATCTGCTACCAGCAGTTGGAAAGGTTGGCCTTAATCCTGAGAGAGAGTGGTTTTTCAGTGTATGTCATATCCACCATTTTCCAAGTTAGTAAGCCTATTTCTTACAAAGGGTATCATAGGATCTGGTCCATTTTTTTAGTCAGTGCTGCGCTGATAAGGATATGTCCACTCAAACCTTTGATTTTCCTACAGTCTTGGCTGTTTTTGCAGGATGGTGTGAACAAATGTCTCAGCCTGA
This sequence comes from Rhinophrynus dorsalis, assembly GCA_037306005.1. Classification (NCBI taxonomy): domain Eukaryota; kingdom Metazoa; phylum Chordata; class Amphibia; order Anura; family Rhinophrynidae; genus Rhinophrynus; species Rhinophrynus dorsalis. The sequence goes on along the minus strand of CM074722.1, from coordinate 410,822,045 downwards.
GCTTTATCAAGGTACGGATCTACTCTCTCTCAATTCTTTTCCAGAGGCATATTACTGTTTAGTCAGATGTTAAGTCTTTGTTCAAGTGGTGTTTTATGTTTCCCCTAGTTTTTGGTCTTGGGCCACCTTCAGTTACCTTCCATTGAAAGGTTTTCTTATACCTTTTGAAGCTTAAAATGGCTTTTCTTTTAACCACTGTTTCTGTACGAAGGGTTGCGGAGCTATAAGCCTTGTCTTCTGATTTTCACATCAACCAGGAAATAGTCCATCTTTCCTTTCATCCTTATTCTTCCTCTAAACAGGAAAATGATTTCACCTGTTGGATGTGATTTGATGCCTGAAGTATTATATGCAATCTGTATAGCCTTTTTTGAAAGATTCATTCCCTCTTTCCCATTCCTGAGGGTCCTAGAGCATGTTAGACATCCAGTCACTGTTGCTTCTTTGGTCAAGACTACCAGGCATATTTAATACAGAAGAAAGCTTTTCCTTTTAGTATCATGGTACATTCCGCCAGGTCTTTGGATGCCTCCTTGGCCTGTGAAAATCAGGCCTCTGCTGAACAGCTGTGCAAGTCAGCAATGTGATTCTCTGTGCATACATTCACCATACGCTACTATGTCAATGATCTGGCCTCTGCTCTGATAGGTGTTTCAGGTGGTTGTGCCTGTTTAAAGACTCCTTTTTCTTCTAGCCATATCTTGTTCTGTAGTTTGAGCCCTTCTGTCTCGTTTGTAGCTGCAGTTTGGTATCCTTTGACACCTGAAGAGTATATTTGTCTCTTATCCCTGAAACCTTTATAGGTGCTTTGTTCTATCCCCGTGGTTCCTGTGTTCCATATGGGATGTAAGAGAACATAGGATTTTAGTGAACTTATCTTTAAATCCTTTTCTCTTAGACCATATGGAACACAGAGAAAACACTGTGTTTGCCTTCCATAGGCAGGAGTCATCTTGGGGTCTTTGTTCAGGGGTTTCCTTCTTCTCACTTTTGGTACCTCTATGTGTCACTTTGCTGTATGTGAATCTGGAAAAGCATTAGGTTGAGCTAGAGGAAGAGGAGGGAATCTCCGCCTCAAAGATCCTGTCTTTTCTGAAGTGGCCCTGGCATCTGGTGGAGGGGAGCTCAACCTCATTGTTCTGTGTTCCATATGGACTAAGTGGAAAGGATTCAGCGGTAGGTTCACTAAAATCCTATTTAACTGCTGATGGTATGATTTATTTCTCCATATATCACCCACCCCTATCTGTGTTTTAGTGCGTTAGTGATGTAAATGTAATTTTCTCCTATCGCTATTGTTCAACCCATTGGGTGCCAAAGAATACCCTTCTGGCATGGAAATGGATAAGTTGGTGTATAGTGCAGTGTTAAATGAAATCTCGAGGGAAGAAAATATATTAATGATGCATATCATCTGTGCAAATATTTCTTATATATTTACTGTATTAAATAAGTAATACTGTCAAGCCACAAAACTTAGTTTTGCCATCCCTTTATTTTGACTTTACGTATTCTGCATTTGTCCATGAGAGTAAGCTCCCTTTAACTTTGCAGAGATCTTTATGGTCAGTTGATCATGAACACAGGATATTCATTCAGTGTAACATATCTGTGCAGCACTTAGTGCTCTAAATGCTGTTTCTCTGTCATCCAATACAGGTTACTGGTAACTTTGGGAGGCGATCTGCCGCTTTAAATAGGCAGGAACATTTCTCTAAATGTATGCAGGGGGTGGAGCCTCCCCTCCCTCCTCAGCTGCATCCCAGCCAGCTAGCTCCAGAATGATTTGTTCCTGAGTGTGAACACACCAGGTGGAGAACATCTCTTGTTAGTTTTAATTTCTTTCTTATTTTTCTGTCAGATATGGAATACCACCATTAGGCGGGTTACCATGACTGACAAATGCCCTTTCAAAGCGGTTAGCTCAGTGTCCAGGTGCTTTTTCGTGGACCTTAAGCCCTGAAGGGGGAAAATCTTGGTTACAAGTGCTTCCCCATGGATTTACCCACTGATGTAATTCTCACTACATGGTAACCTGAAGACAGAAGATCTGCAGGGGAGGTGAGCTTACCCTTTGAGTGCTGCAGGTCCCACAGTGCCCCTTCACTGGGCTTGTATTTGGGAGTTCTCATTGCGCACTCCTGCACTCATTGGGTATATATGTGTATGTCTGTTGGGTATTTGGAGCAGTTTATGTGGTAACTTAACCCTTTGTCTGCTGGTTTGACACGTTTTATGGGGTTTTAGAACACTTTCCTTACTGGGCTAGTGTTTTCTTATTGTGCATATATGTTCACTGTATGTTTTTCATGTTTTAACTTTCTGGTTTAACATTTATAAAATTTAGGTTTACCGCATAGACGCCATTGCTCCATTTACTCTCTATGGGTCTACACTGTTTGGGACGTATCTCTGCAACCGCTTTACACAGCAACTTCAGAGTGGGCTCATTTTAATTGTCTACCCTTGCTCTATCATCCGGTTTATAGTTCAAGTGTGCTGGGGGGCTTCAGGAACTGCTTTGGGGTACTTTTTGGGAAAAACTACATTTCCCATGAGCGCTCGTTTCGCGCCTCTTTTCTGATTGGCTCCCATGGTGGCAGCCATTTTGTGAGCTTTTCTCAGCGAGTATCCTATGCAGGGCTTGGACTCTCCTTCTCTCCTCTGCAGATTAACCCTTCGCCTGCCAGATAAGTCTATATTTAGCTTTTTTGGGGTGAAATTTTAATCTCTCACACTAAAATTGGGTGATTTATTGTACAGTTGGTTATTTTGACACTGTGAGTATGTCTATACCGCTGGAGCTAGGGGCTAGACCAAAGACTAAGGAGGCTGGGCTATCAGTATACTCCATTGCACATTGCTCTTCCTGTCACTCAGGGCTGCCTAGGGGATTCTCTGGTCACTTTTATGCCCAGTATGCTCTGAAGGTCCTGACAGCAACCCAGGGCCTTCCAGCTATGCTGTTGAGCCAGTTTGGGTACAAGAGTTTAAGGCTGCGACTAGGGACCTTAGGTCCACTGTACATCTCTTTGCATCCCAGGTACAGGGGGCTCTTCAATTATGGCAGACCCCCTCTACAATCAGAACCTCCCTGCCCAAACCTCAGAGGGCTCCTGATGTGTCAGATTCTTCTGAGGAATTATTGTTGCAAGATTCAGATGTTGAGGATGGTACAGTTATAGAGTCTACTAGGTCTGTTGGAGACCCCTTTGAATGTGATCCTGAACCCTCTGCTGAGGGCCTGATCAGAGCTGTAATGACCACACTCAACATTCCCTTGGTTCAGGAGGATCCCTCTGATGTTTTTCAGATGCCTGCAAAGCCCCTTACTTATTTTCCTCCTAACCCATCTCTTGACCGTTTGGTTTCTGACGCATGGAAAAATCCAGGCAAGTCCTCTTCAGTGTCTAAAAAGTTTGCTAAACTTTATCCCTTTTCTGAAACAGAAATGGCTAAATGGGTTCATCCCCCTAAGGTGGACGCACCCATATCTAGACTGTCTAAATCTACTGCTTTACCTGTGTCTGATGCTTCTGCGCTGCAGGGTTGGACTGATAAGAAACTTGGGGTTTCCCTCAAGTCCATTCCGCTTCTATTGGCAATGCTATGCACCCAGCCTTTGCTGTGGCATGGGTTAACCGGGCCATTGCGGTCTGGACTGAACAACTCACTACGGCGGTCCGTCAGGATAAGCCTACTTCGGAGACATTGCGTCTCCTTGCTAATATTTCTGAAGCTCAACACTATGTTTCTGCTGCTGCCTTTGATGCCATCCTCATGATGGAAAGGGCCTCCACTACTTCTGTTGTGGCTAGGCGTGCGCTTTGGCTTAAGATTTGGTCTGCTGACACTGCTTCCAAGAAAGTTTTGCTTTCTTTGCCTTTTCAGGGTTCTTCCTTGTTTGGATCTGAACTTAAGGAACTAATTAGCGAGGCCACAGGGGGTAAGAGTACTCTTCTGCCCTTGGTCTTTAAGAAAAAGTTACCGGCTAAGCGTAACCGGTCCTTTCGTTCCTTTCAAACTGAGACACGTACGACGAACCAGGCGGGTTCCATCAGCTCCACGTCCCTCCTCCAAGGCCAGGCAGCAATGGAAGCCCAAGGCCGCATCCAAGCCCAAGACTTCCAAGACTGTTTCAGCATTACTCGCCGAAACCGGGTCCGCATCCCGCTGTGGGTGGTCGTGTCCACCTCTTTAGCAGGGTTTGGGAGGATTCGGTGGTGGACCTGTGGGTTTTACAGGTGGTGTCAGAGGGATACAAGATTCCTTTCTTTTCCCTCCCACCTTTTCGCTTTCATCTTTCTCATTCTCTTCAGGACGTCGAGAGAAGCAGTCTGTTCGAAGACGCTATTCAGGCTCTTCTGGACAAGGATGTTCTGGAGCCAGTATCTCTTTCAGACAGAGGTTCAGGATTCTAGTCAAACCTTTTTGTGGTGACCAAGAACGATGGCGGAGGCCACCCTATTTTGGATCTGAATCTGATCTCAATTCCTTTGTAGTGAAGACTCACTATCGTCAGGAGTCTCTGTGCACAGTGATCGCTGCCATGTCTCCGGGGGAGTTCCTTGCTTCTCTGGACCTTCAGGATGCGTATTTACACATCCCAATCCATCTAGAGAGCAGGCAGTATCTGAGGTTTGCCTGCGCCAGAGGTCGCTTTCAGCTCTTCCATTTGGTCTGACAACAGCCCCCCAGGTCTTCCAACGGGGTCTGTGGGCCTTGATATTCTCCATCGGGACGGGATCAGAGTGACTCCATACATGGAGGATTTGCTTTTGAAGGCTGCGTCTGCGGACCTTCTTCATCAGCAGGTCCAGACCTGCATTCAAGTCTTTACACATCACGGTTGGATTGTGAACTTGGACAAGTCAGACCTGGTCCCATCTCAGCGACTGGTCTTCTTGGGTCTTCTGTTCGATACTCAGAAGTGCATGGTGTTTCTACTGGAGGAGGTAGCCCATCAAATTGCTCAAAGAGTCTCCATGATCCTATCCCACGATCGGATCCCGGTTCCGAAGTTGTCTTCTCTGGTGGGGAAGTTCATCTCCACGATAGAGGCGGTTCCATTTGCCATGGCACTCACCAGGGAACTTCAAAGATTTGTGATACAGACATGCAGGGACCGACCAGATCATCAGAAGCTATCGATCTCTCTTCCTCCTCATGTCGAGTTGAGCTTGGAGTGGTGGTTGGACCTTTCCAATCTCCTGAAGGGGAGCTCCTTCTGGATTCCCTACTGGACCAAGGTCACGACGGATGCCAGCCTCTTGGGCTGGGGTGCTGTTCTGGGTCGCTTCAGTGCTCAGGGGAAGTGGTCCATGGAGGAGTCTCTTCTTCCCATCAATGTTCTGGAACTTCGAGCGATATTTCATGCTCTGCGCCATTGGGAGTCTCAACTGGAGGACTGTCCAGTCTAAGTGGAATCCGACAACGCCACTGCCGTGGCTTACATCAACAGACAGGGTGGGACAAGAAGTCTCGCTGCTTGGTTAGAGGTCAAGGCCATTCTGTCCTGGGCGGAGGTTCATGTTCCTGTCATTTCCTCAGTGCACATTCCAGGCGTAGACAACGTCATGGCAGACTTCCTCAGTCGTGTCACAGTCGACAGCGGAGAGTGGGAACTACATCCGGAGGTGTTTCAACTCCTAACTCTGAAATGGGCGGTGCCCCTAGTGGATCTGATGGCAACCAGGCACAGCAGGAAGGTTCCAACGTTCTGCTCCCGGTGGAGAGACTCTCTGGCCCTGGCTGCCGACGCAATGTCCATTCCCTGGACATTCTCCCTGGCCTACATTTTCCTCCCCTTCCGATGTTGATAAGGGTGATACAGAAATTGAAAGTGGAACGTTGTCCAGTAATCCTGATCGCTCCGAATTGGCCTAGTCAGTCCTGGTATCCAGAGCTTCTGGCCCTATCAGTGGCGGAGCCCTTTCCGCTCCCCTCTCATCCAGATCTTCTTACAGGGTTACCTGTGGAAGGAAGATGTTCATCGGCTCAATTTGACGGCCTGGAGGTTGAATCCTCGATTTCAAAGAAGAAAGGGTTTTCTTCTGCTGTGGTGTCTACTATGCTTAGTGCCCGTAAGCCTGTTTCTTCCAAGATCTGTCACCGTGCCTGGCCGACATTTGTGTCTTGGTGTGCTGACAGAGAACTGTCTCATGACTTTCATCTTCCCACTGTCCTGGCTTTTTCGCAGGACAGTGTGGATAAGGGGCTCAGTCTGAGTTCTCTCAAGGTTCAGGCTTCGGCCAGGAGCGCATTGCTGTCCTTCCTGATGTCAAGGTTTTCTTCCAAGGCGTTGCTCATGTGCATCCTGCCTTTCGGCGTCCGGCTCCTCAGTGGGACCTTAACTTGGTTTTGGGAGTTCTACAACGTCCTCCCTTTGAGTCTTCGGCTACTATTCCTTTACGTTTCTTGACGTGGAAGATGTCTTTCCTTCTGGCGATTGTGTCAGTTCGCCGAGTGGCGGAGTTGCAAGCTCTTTCTTGTAAACCACCTTATTTGGTGTTTCATAAAGATAAAGCGGTGCTTCGCACCTCTAAGGAGTTCTTACCTAAGGTAGTCTCTGAGTTTCACATCAATCACGAGATTGTGGTGCCCTCTTTCTGCCCTAACCCCTCCTCTGACAAGGAAAGGGATCTCCACTTGTTGGATGTGGTGCGTTGTCTCAAGTTTTATGTTCATCGCACTGAATCTGTCAGGAAATCAGACACTGTGTTCGTCATTCCCGAGGGTCCTGGGGCGGGTAGACCTGCATCCAAAGTGACTATTGCGTCATGGATCAAGTCCACTATTCGTAGGACTTATGAATTGAGGAATAAACATGTTCCCTTTCGGGTCATGGCTCATTCCACCATGTCCATTGGGGCCTCTTGGGCCTATAAGAATCAAGCATCTGCTGATCAGCTGTGCAGGGCGGCCACTTGGTCCTCTGTGCACACCTTTTTCGAAGCACTACCATGTGGATGTGCTGGCTTCGGCTGACGCCAGCTTCGGGAGGAAGGTCCTGGAAGCGGTCTTGCCTGTCTAGGATTTCTTCTTCTCAGGTTCTTAGTGCTTCCTTACTGTTGAGCCCTGTTGGCTCTAGTTCAGTGTGCTGTGTTACAGTTCCTGGGTGTTTTTACCCCGTTTGGTGTCCGTTGACACTTCAGTTTTGTTGGGATCTCTGACCGGTTGGTTCATAGAGGTCCTGGTGACTTTGGGGGCCTTGCGCCTGGTCCTTGCCTTCTTCCCGCCTCTGGGAAACTCAGTGGTTGGACATCCCAGAGTTACGAGTAACCTGTATTGGACGACAGAGAAAAGAGGATTTTAGTCTTACCTGTTAAATCCTTTTCTCTTAGTCCATATAGGTTACTGGTCTCCCACCCTGTCAAGAGACCATGCTTGGCTCTCCTGTGGCAATACTTGGGAGTCCTTCGGGGCATGCTCACAGGAGTAGTCTGCTCTCCTATTTCTGGTCAGTTATTAGTGTCTCAAATCATTCTGGAGTAGCTGGCTGGGATGCAGCTGAGGAGGGAGGGGAGGCTCCACCCCCTGCATACATTTAGAGAAATGTTCCTGCCTACTTAAAGGGGCGGATCGCCTTCCAGAGCTACCAGTAACCTGTATGGACTAAGAGAAAAGGATTTAAGACTAAAATCCTCTTTTTGTATTTGTGTGGGGTGGGGGTTGGGGAGAACAGGACCTGGGCTCCTCTTGGATAAGACCTGTTGAGGAAGTTGAAACAGATAGTTGGAGAGCCGAACAGTGATGAGAAAATCCTGGTGTTCTCCTGCTGGTGTGAAGAGAGACTGAACTGCTAGACTTTTTAAGTCTCCCAGTTCAGTCACTTGCAGCACCTCTTATAGTCTGTTAGGGATGGATTTTATAAGCTAACCCTTCCAGTCTGTAGAGACTGCACACAAACAGGCATCAAAACCTGTGAGTTTGAGCCACAGACTTGCTGGTTTTATCTAGCCCCCCTTTCAGTTTTCTGACACCTGTCAAACTGTTGGCTGTAGCTGTTTAAAGGGGCTTAAATCCATCTAGGTAAACTTTGTAAAATGTTAACCTTTAAGTAAAATTTTTAGGGTTTTTACAAACTGACTACACTGGTACATAGATTAAAGATAAAGCTGTTTTGTTTTTCCTGCAACAGGAAACGCAATGATAAAATTGAGCTGCTTGTGGGCTGCATCGCAGAACTTTCTGAGGCAGAAGAGAACATGCTCCTCCGGCATGGAGAGAATGACTTCAGCGTCATGTATTCCACAAGGAAGAACTGTGCTCAGCTCTGGCTGGGACCTGCTGCATTTATCAACCATGGTAGGTCTGCTGAGTAATAGTCCTTGTAAAGACAATGATGTGCAGTTGTAGAGCAACTGCACTGTATCAGATAAAGAAAAATCCTTAAATTTCAGTGTGTTAGAGATTTTAGCATTCAATTTGTTATTAACACCATTTAAATATGAGGGACTTTTATAGCCTCCCTATGGTACAGATAAAATATTATCCACAGGGCCTTTATGCATCAGGTTCACAGATGAACAAAAAGTGGAATTCCCCCCCCCCCCCTTGCATCCTATGTGGAACACAGGAACCATAGGGTAAATTATCCTCCAGCAGGATGTTGGGTCAGGACAATTGATTAAAAAGGCTCTTTGAGGCGGTGGCTCCCCCCCCCGGTCCACTTTACTCCTATCGGGCATTCTCAGATTTAAAAGTATATAAGAGCAAGCCGAGAGCAAAGATTCTCTCTAATCATTTTTGTTTTATTTTACAAAGAGGGGGCTATGTAATGCCCCATTAGGCGTTCTCCTAGGAATCCCTGGCCTCAATTGTTCTTTTGAACAGGAACACAGCCTTCAGGGACCTATGTCTGTTTCAGAATGACTTGCATTATCAGCCCCCCTCGTCACAAATTTCCCTGTGCATTTGCTTGTTTGGTATATAGGATAATAAAGACTGAAGATGATTGATTTATTCTTTGATTGTGCAGATCTTCTAAGTATGTTCCTGTCTCTTTGTCTGACAGCCACATTTCTTTGTTCTCTGTTCTTTGAGCCTGACTAGCACTCTATCCTATTGGAGGAAAGGAAAACTGATTTCTCCTCCTCTATTGCTACATAGTGGGATCATTTTTTCTTTTAACACATTCATTGCCTTTGTGGCAAGGCGTTCCTTGCCTTTTACTACCCATGAATATTTTTATAGTTCAGTTTAATTTCTACTTTTTGTTCCTAGTACTTTATCTCTTTGTGGCAAGGACTTTTTTTCTTTACATTTAGATACTTTCAATTTTTGTTTTGTGCCTTTGAGAATGTGCGGCTGCCATACTGAAAGGAACACAGAGTGCATATAAGGCACTTCTTGCCTCCTTATTGTATTTTAGTGGCTGTACGTAGGGTTTTTGGTGCTCTAATGTTGCCCACAAGCTAGCGGAGCCGCTGAGACGACACACCACCAAAATATCGGGTGCATTTTAGTGACAGCTGGAGAGCCACTGTACCATATTTAACCCTTTGAGTGCCAGAGTGGTACACAGCATATTGATTTGCAATTCATTGTGATCCCCTCTGGCACTCGAAAGGGTTAATAGAGGGGGAATTACAGTTCCCATAAGCCTGTTCTTCCTGGGGTTTGGGCAGGTGAAGAAGTGATTCCATGCTGACCATCTTCCTGTTGGATTCAACCTCTTAAGTAGAGGCTAGTCTCTCCCTCCTTTCCTGCCACATTCACTTTTTACAGTGAGTTAAGCACTTTTAAAGCTATGTTAAATATATGATTCTACTTTTATTATATGTATACTTTTTCCTTCATACTTAGAGGTTATGTCAAAGCCTAAAGGAGGCACGAGCAAGACTAAGACTACTAAGGTTTCAAAGGGTTCCTTTAGCTCATTACTCCTCTTGTCGGGCTAATCTGGTTTTCTGGTAGTTGGTCTGCCTTGTTCTGTGGGCCCCATGCAATCTCCAAGGCCATAATCTGTTAAACAGGAGCCTGCATGGGTTAAGGCCTTATGTACTTCAGCGAGTTCTGTCCCTTCAGCTTTTCAGAGGGTCTTAGACTTTTGGTCCTAGGGCCATCCTGCTCCACCAAAAAGGTGCTTGAGTCTTTTTTTTACAGAAGATGAAGCCTCCATTATTGGTGATTCCTCCACTGAGGAAGGGGGAAATGGATGTGGATGACTAAGATTCATCCTTCTCTGTTGGGGATTCTTATGAGGAAGACCCTGCATTCTGAGTCTAAGGCTGTCCGGTAGACACTTACGGTCTGAGGACTCCGATTCTAGTTCCTTTTCTCCAACTGTTTTCAAGAGATGCAAAAAGGAGGCTTCTCTCTCTCTTCTGAGCCATTCCTTAGACCAGGCAGTCCTGGAGGAATGGAGGATGCCTGGTGGGAGGTTGTTCCTTCCCCAAGTAGCCACTCCTCCTGTAGTGGATTCCCAGTTTTATGCCTAGCTATGAATTCAGCTTTTCTGCTGGCAGATGGTGCAGAACTCAAGGATCAGGTGAAAAAGCACCTGTGCTCTCTTTTGAAGGTGAGTTTTGTTGCCTCTGGTGCCGATGTATGCCCTACTTTTGCTGTTTGTTTTCGGGTATCAGCTTTTGTATGATATCCAAGCAGATGCACCTAATGATTAATTTGTGGTGATTATAGCCAAGATTCGTGACTCTGTTTACCTTACTGAAGCAGCCTTTTAGATGACTAGATTTACTGGAAAGACGTTGGCTTTCTCTGTGACCATGCAACGCACTCTGTTGCTTAAGATAGGGTTGGCTGACCAGTCTTCCAAGAAGTCTTTGGTATCACTTCCATTCCTGGACGAACAGCTTTTTGTGACCAGAATTGAAGGTTATCAGTGACCCTTACTGGAGGCGAGTACTTTCTTGCCTCACCTTACTCCTTAGATGATGTATAGTATTCACTTCCCTGCCAATATGGGTATATGCCAAAGGAATCTATTCCCTCTGCAACCCAGGCCCATTCTACCCAAAACCTGGGCCTGTACAGAAGCCTAAAGCTTGACCAGCCTTCCTGCACATGAATTGAGGATGGTCTGGTCGTCTTCAAACAATACGAGGTTGTCTTTTGGAGCAAAAACAGTCTTAGTTTTTAGCTTTTATTATTATTTTTCTGATAGATATGGGACTGCCAAAATTTCTCCATTAGGTGGGCTAACATTACTGGGCTTCCCCTCGAGTGGATTGACTATTGTATAGTTGCTGTGTGGATCCTTTCAGCCCCGTGGAGGGAATCTTTCAGGCCACGTTTTCCCTCCCAGTAGAGTCCCTGGGGCTCTGCTTACTTCCAAAATGGTAACCTGGAGACAGAAGATTGGTGAGTAACCCTTTGAGTGCCTTAGTCCACATTGTCCCTAACTTGTATCTCTCCTTACTGAGACTTTCTCTGAGCCCTTGGGCTCCTGCACTCATGTTGGATATCGTTATTATCTATGTACTGTTCATCCCCTCAGTTATTAAGTAAGGCTGCAATTTGGATAATTAACCCTTTCTTTGCTGTTCTCACCAGGTTGGGGTTATTCTTTGGCGTTTTCCTATCGTGAGCTACCTTTTGGGTTCCTCCCACATGGTCACTTGGGTCGTTTGAGTCCTTGGGTGCCCTTGTCCAGTTGTCTGATTTCGTACCACGGCCCCTTTAAGAACGGGTTCCCGCGGTGCCATCTTTGCCCCATTGAAATCTGTGGATGATCTTCATTGGTACATATATCTGTACCTGTTTGACATACAGAAGTCAGAGTGGGCTCTTTCATGTCTGCTCATGCCTTTTCATCCAGTTCTCGTCCTGAGTGTCTTGGGGGGCACATGGCAAGTCCACGGCCGGAGTGTGGGCCTTGCTAGTCAACAGCAAAAGAGAAGACTGTGTTTCCCAGGATGCCTGTTTCTCTGGTTTTCTTCTGATTGACTGCCAGTTTTTCAGTTGCCATTTTACTTCTCTTGCTTATCCTACACAGAAGTAGACTCTCCTTGCTTTCCTTCTCCAGATTTACCATTTGCCTGCCAAATAAGCTCTTTTCTGGAGTGAATTATTAGACTGGGCAGTTGTTACTGGTTATTTATACTAGTGTGAGAAACTGCCAGGGTTTTGGATTCTAAGGGACATGGAAATAAGTGTAAGGACTCTGGAGCATCCTTTACCCCCTCCCCCCTTGCTTACAGTTTCTCATGTCAAATGGGCTCCCTAGAGAATATTCTGGATCTCTCTGCCCCTCTTTTACTTTGACCCGTACTACTCCAACAGAGCCCTCCAGCACTCACTAAGAGCCAGCTTGGGTAAAAACACTGCTGTCCTCAGTGGCCTAAATCCCTTTCTCTCTTCAAGGGGCCCTTCAATCTTGGATTCCCCCCACTACCTTTAAATATGTGACCCCTATCTCTGAGTGTTCATCAAGTACTGGGGGCTTTCTCAGAGGAGGAATTGTCTGAAGGGGATGATGAAGATGAGGAGGAATATTATGATATGGACTCTTTCTACTCCTGTGGGGACTTTTATGAGAATTGACCCCCTTCCTTTGGTTGTGGGACTCGTTCGAGCTGTGTTGGAGATTCTTCAGGTCTTGTTCTACAGATGTCTTCAAGAGGTGTTACAAATCCTCACCATTTTTTCCTCTGATGCCACTTCCTTCTGGATGAGTGGAAGACCCCAGGCAAGTGGCTTTCTATCTCCAAGAGGTTCTCTAAGCAGTACCCCTTTTACTGAAGCTTCTTTGGTGCAGTGGGCCTCTCCTCCAACCGTGGATCCCTCTGTTTCCAGGTTGGCTAAGTCTACTGTCCTGCCTTTGGCAGATGCAGCATTTTTGATGGACCCAGTGGACAAGAAACTTGACTCTATCCTCTGTCCCAACTTTGAGGCCTTGGGAGTGGCACTGAGATCTATTTTTGCCTCTGTCTCGGTTAACAGAGCTGTTTCCATGTGGGTTGAACAACTAATGGAGGTCCTCCGTACCAAGGTTTCCAGGGAGTATCTTTTGCTGCTTTTTCACCAATATCAAGGAGGCCAATAAATGTCTGTGAGGCTCCTTTTGAGGCGGTCAGGTTTTCCGCTAAAGTCTCCACTTTCTCTGTTGTTGCGTGGCGTACTTCATGGCTTTAAGATTTGGTTTGTGGATCAGTCTTCCAAGAAGACAATTGTTTCCTGAACCTTTCAGGGCAAGTCTTTTAGACCTGAATTGAAGCAGATCATTAGTGATCATACTGGGGACAAGAGCATTTTGTTGCCTCAGATGCCCACCAAACTAACACATATGGAGGGGAAACTGCGTCTTTTCCGTTCCCCCAGCCAAACACAGGTGCAAAGGTTGGAAGGTTTGCAGGCCTCGAATGCGCTTTCCTCTGCCAAGCCCAGACAGAAGTGGCAGCACAAGCTATCTTCCACGTGACTTTGCCTTTTTTCGCGAAGCCTGGTAGTCCTCGGTTGCGGACCAGTGGGTTTTGCGGGTAATCGCATAGATTTCGGATTCCTTCCACTGTATCATTTGTTTTTGTCAAGGGTGCCAAAAGAGCAAAAACCTGGCTGTTTAAGGATGCAGCGAATTCACTGCTGGCAAAGAATGTTCTTATTCCAGTACCTCCCTGTCACAGTATGCTGCGGCTGCCGAGCCGATCACAGCCTTACCCAACAGCTCAGCCTTAGCTCTCATTCGGCGGCTCCAGCCGCATCACCTGTCCATCCGCCTCTTTGTGCAGCCGGCTACATTGTCTGTGGGCGGCTCTGCTGCATAGATGTGCTAGGGTTCCGGTCTCTTCCTGCTTCCCACGCAGCAGTTTGGCACGTATCCAGGCTGGGATGTGTGTCCCATTTAAAGAGACAGTGCATGTTTTTTGGCTCCTCTTCTTCCTGGGCCACTGGGTATATAAGCTTCCTGGACACCATTCTAAGTCGCCCTTTCGTGGTGTCCTGTGCAGTTGGCTTGCGTTTTGTGTATGATTCTGTTGGTCTGACCTTTGGTTTGTCTGACTACCCGCTCTGTGTATGACCCCGGCTTGGCTGACATTCCTTCTGGTGTGGACCTGCCGCTCTGGTAGACTAACATCTCCGTGTATGACCTTTGGCCTGGCTGACTATCTGTTCTGGTGTTGACCAGTGGCTCTGTCTGACTACCCGCTCTGTGTATGACCATGGCTATCTGAGCACCTATCTGGTGTTGACCTGCGGCCCTGATGTACCTATTGCTCCGTGTATATTCCTACTTGTCTGACTACCCACCTTTGAGCTACCTAGGGTTGTCCACTGCGCACCCAGCATACCAACACTCCATGTGAAAAGCTTGTTGGGGACTCCTGGTGGCTCTGGTCTCCTTGTCTCTGTGCATATTTGCGGTGTTCAGGTGTGGACCTGTACTGCAGTAGCCGTAGCCTTACCCTGTACCTTATCTGTACAGGTGCGGATCTGTACACAGTAGCCTTATTCAGTACCTTGTCTGTGTAGGTGCGGACCTGAGGCGGCTTATGTCTAGCCTACCCTCTGGAGCTCAGTTTGGCACCACCACAGCAGTACTACCCTTCCTGAAGTCTTCTATATTGTATTGTGTTCTCACTGTTGCCGTTCATTCTGTACATGTATATCCTGATAAAGATTGTGTTACCTACAGTACAGGTCCAGTTCTCGTTCTTGAGTCTGTGACAAGACCTCCTTTTGTGCCTCCTTGATTCCATTGGTTCACCGTTAAAATGTCGCACACTCTAGTGCGAGTAAGTAAATGGGGCATTCAACATGACACACGGATGAAACGGGCGACGTGAGAATCTCGCCTGAGCTCCCTCCCCCAATATTCCCTCAGGCATACAGCTCACCTCTGGAGAACAAGGATTTTGTATAAAAACAGAGTGTAGCTTGGTAAATCCCGATGCAAGCTCCTGTCTGATCACACACACAGCTCACTGCGCTGCTCTGATGGCTCTAACTTTACTGAGTCACAGTGTTTTCCCAGCCAGCTGTAAAATGAATGCCAAGGAGTACAGGAAAAAAAATCCTTTACTTCAGTCACCCTGTCTTAGATGAAGACCATCTCTGGGAGAACTGAGTTCTTAGTAAAGTTAGCGCCGTCGGCGCAGCACAGTGAGCTCAGTGGGGATTGTGCCATTGGTTCCTGTCCGTGTGTGAGCAGACAGGAGTCTGGAATGGAATTGATAAGGTACACTCTGTCCTTGAGTCACCCAAATCCATGTACTCCAGAGGTGAGCAGTGCACCTGAGGGAATATTGGGGGAGAGGGCTCAGTCATGTTGTGTTTGTCATGCAGGCGATGAAATGAGCGCGGCATGTGAATCTTGCCCTTTTGATGCAGTCGAGATTCTCATGTCACCTTTTTCATCCCCGTGACATGGTGAATGCACCATTTACTTGCGTGCACTAGAGTGTGCAACATTTTAAAAGGATACCCTTCCATTCCTCTGCGTCATTTGACTTTTTCTTTTCTTTTGGCAATAGCCTCAGTCCATAGACTTGCTGGCTTTGTCTTGATTATCACCTTTCCTGGTTTTTCGTAAGGACAATGCGGCACTTCAAAACTCTCAGGAGTTTTCCTAAGGTGCTTTCTGAGTTTAACATCAATCTGGAGATTATTGTGCCTTCGTTTTTGTCCTGAATCCAAGTCTGCCAAGGAGAGGGATCTCCATTTGTTGGATGTGGTGTGGTAGCTTAAATTATATGAGCACCGCACTGAGCCTTTTTTTAAGGACAACTCCCTGTTTGTCATTCCTAAGGGTCCCAGGGCTGGGCTGGCCATGTTGGTTCCAAGATCACCGTGGCCTCTTGGATTAAAGCTACCGTACGCCAGGTGTATGTGCTCAGAAAGAAACCTGTTCCCTTTAACCCTTTGAGTGCCAGAAAGGTACGCAAAGCATTGCTTTGCAATGCATTGCGTACCCCTCTGGCACTCAAAGGGTTAAGGTCACATCACATTCTGCTAGGTCTGTGTTGGCCTCCTGGGCCTACAAGAATCAGCAGTTATGCAAGGCAGTGACTTTGTCCTCTTTGCACACCTATGCCAAGCACTGCCGTTTCAATGTTCTGACTTCGGCTGAAGCCAGCTTTTGCCAGAAGGTCCTGCAGGCAACTTTGCCTGTCTAGGGACCTGTACATTTGTTTGCCTTCCTGTTGTTCAGCAGTTTGAGCCCCGTTGACTCTTGTTCTTGTGTGCTGTGTAAGCTCATTGTCTGTTGACACTTTTGTCCTGTTTGGGCTATTCCAATTTTGGATAGTTCTAGTGAACTCTGGTATCATGGCGACAGCTTTGTGTTGGTATATCCCCATGGTACTTGTGTTCCATATTGGACATAAGAGAGAGCAGAATTTTCGTGTACTTACCTGTTTAAGTAAAAGGATTTAAAGTCCATATGGAACACAGATCTCCCACCCAGCGAAAGGGAACTCTGTTTGGGCTCTCATGTCTGGACCTGGGAGTCATCTTAGTCTTTCTTCTCACAGGAGATTTTCTTCTTCTCTTGCTTGCCTTGTTAGTCTGGCTTTGGTCACATTCATCCTGGGTTGCAAGGCAGTGGAAGGGTTGAGCTGGAGGAGTGGCTAGCAGTCTCCACCTACAAGACTCTGTCTTTTGAGATGTGTCCTGCCCCCCAAATGGAGGGATTCAACCCCAGGGTAAGTTGTTCCATATGGACTATTGAGAAAAGGATTTAACAGGTACATCAGCCTTCAGGGAGGACCAGAAGTGCGGCTGCATTGGCATAGGGTTGGCAGATCCTCACATGGGTTACGCATCGTTGTGGTAGACTTAGTTGCTAATGCCTGGATCCCGGATATTAGCTCAGCCAAACAGTGTTTAACTCCAGCTATGGACCTAATGTCCTCACGGTTGAAAAACAAGATTCCTCAGTTCTGTGCCAGATCCCATTACCCGCTAGCTTTTGGGATAGTCATACCATGCATTTTCCACTTGCATACATGTTTCCTGCATTTCTACGAATTCCCTGAGTGGTGAAGAAAATCAGAATATAGGGGATCATGTCATTCCATTTGCACAATTCTGCCCCCATCTGGCAAGTCTATCTGTGGCAGAGCAGTTCTGGCTTGCTCTTCTTCCAGACCTCTTCACTTTGGGTCCACTGTGTTATCCAGAGGCGGAGAAGCTGACTTTGATAGCTTGGCTCTTGAGTCCATCATCCTGAGGAAGATGGCGGGGGGTTTCTGACTCATAGTGCTACTGTGTTGCAGGCTTGCAAGCCAGCTTCTTCGAAGGCGTACTTCAGGGTTTGGTCTTTGTTTTATAAGTGATGAGAGGACCCAGTGATTGTAACCACAACCTTTTCATCTTCCAACATCTTTTAGCCTTCCTTTAGGAGTGTCTTTAAAAAGGGCTTGGTCTTGGGACTAGTAAAGTCCAGATTTCTGCGCTTTACGTACTTTTTCAGAGGTGTTTTGCCTTATTTCCAGATTTACAGACTTAACATGCAAGATGTGGCTCATGCTTACCCAGTCTTTTGAGATCCCACTCTTCTGTGTGACTTGAACCTGTTTCTGGGAGTGATTTAGAAGGCTCCTTTCTGAGACTTTGTTTTTAGTTTGTTTGTGTTTCTTGACGCTATTGTTGTATTCGGTGTGGCCAAACTTCAGGCTTTTTCTTGAAGCCTCCCTGTCTGGTATTCCACTGTGACAGGCAGTTTTTGTAGACTCCTATAAAATTTCTCCTTAATGTTGTTTTTGAGATTTAAGAATCTTTGTTCCTCTTTCTCTCTGTCAAGTTTCCCATGTCTTATTTCTTTCTTTTTTTTTTTTTTTTTATAACAGAGGTCCTTTCCCTTCATCTTCCTCTGTAAAAATTGAACAGAAATATTAACTGAGACAGTCAGCTAGCTCTTTATTCTCATTAACATAACTTCCATATTTTGCTTTCAGTCTTTCTTGTTTCATTTTCCGACTTTGTTGTATATCTAAAAAAATGTTATCACCCCTTTTTTGACTGGGCCATTTTTTCCCTCTTATGTGCTTTCACACATCTAAAAATGCATTTAGCCTCCTTCAGCCTAGTCTTGTACCAATGCCTGTCTTCCTCCAACTATGTCTGCTTGTATTTCCTAAATGCTTCTTTTTTTCTCCTTTACTATATTTGCCACGTCTGCAGAGTACCACAGCAGTTTTCGTTTTCTTTTACCCTTACTGACCGTTCCAATGCAATGCTCTATTGCCTTTAATAAAGCATATTTCAGATAATCTCATTTCTCCTGGACTCTCCATCTAAAGATCTCCAAGTTGTTAGACTGAAATAAATGTTTTCATTTTAGAAAAACAAGCCTTTCTAAAATCTAGAACCTTTGTTTTACTGTGGCACAACTCAGCCTCTCTCTTTATATTAAACCACACAGATTGATGATCACTGGAGCCCAACACACTCCTACAGCTACATCTGATACCAAATCTCCATTAGTAAATAATACATCAGGTATGGCTTTCTGCCTAGTTGGCTTGGCTCTTCTACTAATTGACTAAGAGTTAATCCTTGTAAAAAAAAATTAGGATAAATCTACTCCTGGCTGAACCTGCTGCTTGCTTTTTCCAGTCCACATCAGAAAGATTAAAGTGCCCCATAATAATAACTTCACCTTTCACTGTAATCTTAGTTACTTCCTTTCCCAGGATTTGATCTAAATCATCTGCTTTGTCAAGGGGGGGGGGTCTATAGATCCCACCTGTAAGAGTGGCCATCTTATTCCCATTTTCTAAAGATTTTTACATAACTTCTTAAAATCATATTTTACCACACTCACTTCATTGCAAGCCAAATAATTTGTCCCTAAATGGATTGTGACATCCAACTCTCCATCGTGCCTTGCTTCCTTAACCATTTTAAAATGTCTTCAATCTCTTTGGTATTAGGAAGAGTTCCGACTTCTTTGCAACCACCACAACTATATCCTCCCAAGTCACACCTCTTAATATAGAGTCCTCCAATAATAGATGCTTCCTTTCAAAGTAATTTGTACTATTTATCTTTTTTCAATTTGTCAGTGATTGTTGCAGTCTGATTTACCTGCAAATTAGAAGTTGATGAACCAGTAGTCTCTGCTTCCAGAGATGTTCCAATATTAAGGCAGTATTCTGAAAGTAAATCAGGAAAGACAGGAGTCAGCTCTGGACCCAAAAATACCCAGTGAGCCCTATAAAAACATATATGATAACAAACCGTTTCAAATCAAAACACAATCCTCAATAATTACAATTAGAACGGAACCAGTTATAATTCCCCAAGTCCTTATAAATGGACAGAGAATCTGTATAGCAATTAGCTATTAAAAATCACACTGTGACCAAATAGGGTTCCAAGACATAAATACATTTATTTAAAATAGTGATGTAAATAAACAGTCAAAAAGTATATAGCAAAATAAAATCCAAAATTCTTATATCATAAGAATCCAATTAATATAATCTTACACTGGATAAATGAATGGGACAAATAGCGTTAAACAAAACGTCTCCCTTGTTCCTTTCTGTGTACAGTGGAAGCCTCACGACATGCAATAATATCCTCCTATAGTACATGGATATATCACATATAGATAATATATTAAAACTTAAATTTAACTAAATGTAAGTGTTAATATATTATCTATATGTGATATATCTATTTCTCTGTCATACAGTACAGGTTACTGGTAACTTTGGGTAGGTGATCAGCCCCTTTAATAGGCAGGAACAATTCTGAGAAGTGACTGCTGGGTGGTGCCTACTCTCCTTTGCTTGCAGCTAGCCAATCCTCAACCAGTAAGATTTGTTCCTTGGTCAAGACACATGCAAGAGAACAGTTCTGCTATAGTTTTAGCTTTTTTATTCTTTTTCTGTTAGATATGGAATCCCCACCATTAGGCGTATTACCATCACTTACCATTCCCATTACCCAAATGTGGATAGCTCAGTTTACCAGGTTCTTTTGTGGACCTAAGCCCTGGGGGGGAAATCTTGGCTGCAAGTTCATTCCCCAGGTGTTGCCCACTGAGGCTTCTTCTTGATATATGGTAATCTGAAGACAGAAGATCTGCTGAAAAAGGGGAGCACCCTTTGAGTGCTGAGGTCCACATGTCCCATGCTTCCCCTCCACACAGGGGTCTCAGTTGGAGTTCCTGTTACATACTCATGCACTCATTGGGTTTATCTGTATGTCTGTGAGGTGTTTGGAGCAAGTTTCTGTGGTAACTTAACCCTTTTGCTGCTGGTTAGCACCTTCTGGGGGCTATTTGGGCACTTTCCCTACTGGGACCAGTGTTTATTGGGTCTGCTGTTTATTTTAGTGGGCCTTTGAGTGGTTTAATTAAAGGGGAACTTTCACCCCGCAATAACTTAACGTTGACTTATTGCTCACCTGGCGACTAGCTGCTTACTAGCGCTAGTCGCCAGCAATATTACCCGGTTCTTCAGATATCGGCTTTTTGCCGATGGTGACAGGAGCAGGAAGCACGGACGTCTCTTCACAGTGACGTCCGTGCGCCTGCGCTGTCAGTCCCTTTTAAGTTTGGTTTTCACCTAGTTCATTTTATGTTCTGCGCCTTTAAGGCACACGTTTACCGCATAGACGCCATTGCTCCAGTCACTTCTATGGGACTTTACAGTTTGGGACATATCTCTGCAACCGCTCCACATAGCGTGGTCAGAGATGGCTCATTTTGTGGGTTCTCCCTTGCTGTGTCCTCCGGGTCAACGTTCTGGGGATGTTGGGGGCTTTAGGGAGCTTCTGACTCTGTCAGCAAAACTACATTTCCCATGAGTGCCCGCTTCTCACGCTCGTTTCCAATTGGCTCCCGTTGCGGCAGCCATTTTGTGTATTTGCAGATCGAGTATCCTACGCAGGGCTTGGACTCTCCTTCTCTCCTCCACAGTTTAACCCTTCGCCTACCAGATAAGTCTTGTTTTAGTGTTTCTGGGGCGCATTAATTATCATACACACTTTATTGTGGATGTTTTGATACCATTTTGACTCTGAGAATGTCTACTCCGTTAAACCTTGGGGCTAAGTCTAAGGATTCTGGGGTGTCATTGCTCCTCATGTCAATCAGGGTTACCGAGAGAATACTCTTTTTGCCCAGCATGCACTGCTGCCCCTGAATCCCCTGCTGGGGCCTCCAGCCATGCACTAGAGCCAATATGGATGAAAGAGTTTAAGGCTACTACTTAGGGACCTCCGGTCCAACTTACAACTCCTTCCATCCACCTTACAGGGGGTCTTCAATTTGTTGCAGACCCCCGCTACTATCAGATCTTCCCAACCTAAACTGCCTGGTGTACCTGATGTGTCTGATTCCTCTCAGGAGGAACTGTTGGTGGACTCTGATGATGACTGTTCAGCTGTTCCTTCATCTCAGTTTTTTGCGGACCCCTTTGAGGTGGACCCCATTACTTCGGCTGAGGGCCTGATCAGGGCTGTGTTGTCCGCCCTGAATACTCCCTTGGTGCAGGAGGCGTATTCTAACCCCTCTGATGTTTTTCAGGAGCCTGTTAGGCCCCATGCTTGCTTTCCACCTAATCCCACCATTGAACGCTTGGTGTCAGAGGAGTGGAAATTTCCAGACAAGAAACCTTCTGTCTCTAGGAAGTTTGCTAAACTTTACCTGTTTTTTGAAACAGCCCTCACTCAGTGGTTCATCCCCCCAAAGTGGATGCCCCATTTTCCAGGCTTTCGAAATCAACTGCCTTGCCAGTGGCCGATGCCTCTGCTCTCAAAGACTGGACTGACAAGAAGCTTGAGCCTTCTGTCAAATCTATTTTTGTGACAGCGAGCTCTGCCCTTCGCCTTACTTTTGCTGCTGCATGGGTAAATAGGGCTGTGGCTGTTTGGACTGAACAGCTCAATTCTGCTGTCCGTCAGGGAGCCCCTACATTTGACATGTTTCAACTTCTCGCTAACATTGCTGAGGCCAAGCATTATGCCTCTGCCACCCTGTTTGATGCTATGCATATGGTAGCCAGGGTGTCCACCATGTCTGTGGTGGCCAAAAAAGCTCTTTGGCTTAAGATTTGGTCGGCTGACACAACTTCCAAGAAGGCTCTCCTGTCTTTGCCCTTTCACGGATCCTCCCTGTTCAGGCCTGAGGTTAAGGATCTCATCAACGAGGCCACTGGAGGGGGAAAAGTTCTCACCTGCCATTGGTCCTGAGGAAGAAGGCGCCTGTTAAAAGGAATCTGCTTTTGTGTTCCTTTCAGGCAGACTCGCACCAAACGACCCAGACTGTCCCTCAGGCTCCGCACTCTTCCTCCAAACCTAAGCAGCAGTGGAGACCCAAGTCCTCCATGAAGCCCAAGGCTTCCAAACCTCCTTCTGCATGACTCGCCAGACCCGGGTCCCCACCCACAGGTAGGTGGCCGCCTACGCCACTACCTTTCAGCTTGGCAGGCCTCTGTGGCAGACCCTTGGGTTTTTACAAGTGGTGGCCTCGGGATACAGGATTCCCTTCACCTCTCTTCCCCCTCCAAGGACCTTTGTTTCTCGTTCTCCCTTGGGAGCAGAAAAGAGGCGCCTTTTCGAGGACGCTCTTCAGGCCCTGCTGGACAAGGCGGTCCTGGAGCCAGTTCCCCCTCAGGAGAGGGGCTTGGGATTCTACTCCAACCTCTTTGTGGTTTCCAAGAAGGATGGGGGCTGTCGCCCCATTTTTGATCTGAAGGATCTCAACTCCTTTGTGGTCAGGTCCCAGTACCGCCAGGAGTCTCTGCACTTGGTGGTAGCGGCCGTGTCTCCTGGGGAATTTCTGGCCTCTCTGAATCTTCAAGATGCCTATCTGCACTTCGCCATTCAACCAGAGAGTCAGCAGTATCTCCGGTTTGCCTGCGACCGAGGGCACTTCCAGTTTTCCGCCTCCCCTTTGGCCTGACCACGGCTCCTCAATTCTTCAACAGAGTCCTAGGAGCATTAATCTCCGTCCTACATCGGAATGGCATCAAGGTGACTCCGTACATGGGCGACATCCTTCTGAAGTCCTCATCTCCGGAACTCATTCACCAGCAGGTGCAGGACTGCATTCATGCTCTCTCCCATCACGGGTGGATCATCAACTTGGACAAGTCAGACCTTGTTACCTCTCAGAAGATGGTCTTTCTGGGCCTCCTCTTCGACATTCAGAAAGGGATGGTGTTTCTGACGGACGCTGTGGCTCATCAGATTGCATTGAAGGTCCAAGCTATCCTGTCTCAGGACCCGGTTCCAGCCAAGAAGTTGTCTTCCTTGGTGGGGAAGTTCATTTCCACCACAGAAGCAGTTCCATTTGCCATGGCTCACACCAGGGAACTTCAGAGGTTTCAGACTCTGGCCTGCAGGGGCTGGTCAGATCTCCTGGAAAGATCCCTGTTTCTCCCTCTTTACGTGGCGCAGAGTCTCTCATGGTGGCTCAACCTGAACAATCTCCTGAAAGGCAGACCCTCCCTGGTGCCCTTATGGACCACAGTGACAACAGATGCCAGCCTCTCTGGATGGGGAGTGGTGCTGGGTCACTTAGTGTTCAGGGCTGGTGGTCTCAGGAGAAATCTCTCTTTCCCATCAACATCTTGGAGCTTCAGGCGATATTTCATTCCCTGCATCACTGCACACGACAACTGGAGGATTTGCCCAGTCAGAGTACAGTCGGACAACTCCACAGCGGTAGCCTACATCAACAAGCAAGGCGGCATAAGAAGTCTCACAGCTTGGCTAGAAGTCAAGGCTATATTATCTTGGGCAGAGGAGCATGTCCCTGCCATTTCCACAGTTCATATTCCTGGTGTAGACAACATTCTGGCCGACTTCCTCAGTCGACACACCGTGAACAACGGAGAGTGGGAGCTGCATCCAGAGGTGTTCAGCCTCTTCATCCAGCAGTGGGGTCTTCCTTGCATTGATTTGATGACAACCAGGCACAACAGGAAGGTGCTGACGTTCTGCTCTCGCTAGGCGGATCCCATGGCTCTGGCAGTGGAAGCCTTGTCGATCTCGTGGATGTTTCCTCTGGCTTACATCTTTCCTCCTGTTCCTCTGTTGAACAGAGTTCTTGTAAGCTGAGACTGAGCACTGCCCAGTCATTCTGATTGCTCTGTACTGGCCCCAACAGGCTTGGATTCCGGAGCTTCTGAACCACTCCGTGGCGGAACCTCTTCGACTTCCCACCCCATCCAGACCTTCTTCTACAGGGTTACCTCTGGAAGGATGATGTTCATCGTCTATCTTTGACGGCATGGAGATTGAATCCTCAGTTTTGAAGAAGAAAGGATTTTCTTCTGGAGTGGTGGCTACTATGCTTTGTGCTTGCAAGCCTGTTTCCTCTAAGGGCTACCATCGAGTTCGGTCTACCTTTTCTGGCTTGTTGCACTGACAAGGACCTGTCTCAGGAGTTTGACCTTCCTACAGTTCTTTCCTTCCTCCAAGATGGTGTGGCTAAGGGTTCTCTTAAGGTTCAGACTTCTGCGCTCTGTCTTTTTTTCCAGAGGCGCCTTGCTATCATTCCTGATATCAAGGTTTTCTTCTAAGGTGTTGCTCGTACCTGTCCGGTGTTAGTCCCCTGCTCCTCTTAACCTGCTTCTGGGAGTACTCCAGTGTTTTACTTTTGAATCCTTGGCTACCATTCCTCTGCGTCTGCTGATGTGGAAGATTGCCTTTCTCCTGGCGATTGTTTCTGTTCGCCGAGTTGTGGAGCTGCATGCCCTGTCTTGTAGACCGCCCTTTTTGGTCTTTCACAAAGACAAGTCGGTGCGTTGCACCTGACAAGAGTTTCTCCCGAAGGTGGTGTCTGAGTTCCACATTAATCAGGAGATTGTGGTCCCTTCCTTCTGTCCTAACCCTGCTTCTGACAAAGAGCGTAATCTTCATCTGTTGGATGTTGTGCGTTGTCTCATGTTCTCTGTGCTTTTCACTGAGTCCTTGAGACAGTCTGACACTCTTTTTGTCATTCCAGAGGGTCCTAGGGCAGGGAAGCCTTCTTCCATGGTTACCATCGCCGCTTGGATCAAGTCCACAATTCGTAAGGCTTACAAACTTCGGAAGAAGCCTGTTCCCTTTAGGGTCACGGCTCATTCTGCGAGGTCTGTTGGGGCTTCTTGGGCCTACAGGAACCAGGCCTCCGCTGATCAGTTGTGCAAGGCGGCCACTTGGTCATCTGTGCACACCTTTTTCTAAACACTATGGTGTGGATGTGCTGGTGTCGGCTGATGCCAGTTTTGGGAGAAAGATCCTGGAGGCAGCTTTGCCTGTCTAGGATCTTTGTGGTCTCTTACTACTCCTTCACTTTTGAGCCCTGTTGCCTCTAGTTCAGTGTGCTGTATTACAGTTCATGGGGTTTGTTTTTACCCCTGTTCAGTGTCCGTTGACACTTTGCTGTTATTGTGGAGCTATTTATGATCTGTAGGTTCATTGGTGCTCTTAGGGGGCCTGCGTCTGGTCCTTGCCTTTCTTCCCGCCCTGGGGAACTTAATGGTTAGACATCCCAAAGTTACCAGCAACCTGTATTGGACAACAGAAAAATACATTTATTTAAAATGCTAATATAAAAAATAGAGCCAATAAGTATTTATAAAATAAATATACAAAATTCTTATCAGAAGAATCCAATTAATATAATCTTACACCCGGATAAATGAACGGGACAAATAGCGTTAAACAAAATGTCTCCCCCTTGCTCCCTTCTCTATACAGTGGAAGCCTCACAGCATGCAATAATATCGTCCTATAGTACATAAAATAGAATTTTAGTCTTACCTGTTAAATCCTTTTCTCTTAGTCCATACAGGTTACTGGTAACTGTGGGTAGGCGATCAGCCCATTTAATAGGCAGGAACAATTCTGAGAAGTGACTGCTGGGTGGAGCCTACCTCCTCTCCTTAGCTTGCAGCTAGCCAATCCCCAACCGGTAAGATTTGCAGACAAACTATTAAATAGGTAGTAAGAAGGTAAAGGAAGACTCCTGTGAGCATGAACCCGAAAGGACCCCCACGTTTTGCCGCAGGAGCACCAAGCATGGTCCCTTGACAGGGTGGGAGACCAGTAACCTGTGTGGACTAAGAGAAAAGGATTTAGCAGGTAAGACTAAAATCCTATTTTATGTCTTAGAACCCTATTTGATAACAGTGTGATTTTTACTAGCTAATTGCTATGGAGATTTTCTAGCCATTTATAGGGACTTACAGAATTATACCTAGTTCTGTTCTAATTGTAATTATTGAGGATTGTGCTTCAATTTGAAACTGGGTGTGTTATTTGTATATGTTTTTATAGGGCTCCCTGGGTGGTGTTGGGTCCAGCTCTGACTCCTGTCTTTCCTGATTTACCGATTTCCTATTGAGAGTGGTTGGACTTTGTGGTGTGTCTTAGCATCAGGACCAACACTGTGGAGATAGACTAGAGGGGACATTTGGAGTGCTTCTGAGCAATAGCGCCATCTGTTTCTATTTTTAGTATTCTGAAAGTGCAGCAAAAGGATTATGAAGAGGCACAGCAGACTGTGGGACATGCCTCTTGTCCACGATGCTTACCATCCCAGAACCAATTGTAGTCCATCTGTCTTTTCTTGGAAGTCTCTGAGGCAGTGGCATTTGTTTCTTTTTGCATCTGTACAGACCTCACAGACACCTGTATCCTTCTTCAAATTATCACTCTCCTGCCGTAAAACAGAAAATTGCTGACAAATAGGACAACGTCTGAACATCCTTTTTTGTTTTTCTGGTGGAGAAAAGCAATGCATTCATTGCACTGTAACATGCCTGACATTTTCACAGCACTAATGTAACCAGGCTACAGTACCTTCAGTTTTTGTATTTTTTTTTTTCTTTAATCACCTCCAGATTCTCTTCTTGCACTTAGAATTACTGCACTTGGGAATTGCTGCTCTGCCCAGCTATTAAATAGCCCAGCTAATAAACCTACTTATATGCACAGAAGGCAAGTCCCATTAATTAGCAAAACAATATCTAACTAGTTCTAAAAGGTACAAATTATGACATCAGTCCCAAATAACTCAATGACTTAAATCAGATTCATTACCAGTTTTCTAATCTAGTCTCAGTCTTGTCTATAGGTAGAATTTACAAACAGATTCAGCAGTTTCTTACCTATGAAAGAGAAGAATAGATATTAATAAAATTGATACAATATAGATCTACAGAATATCTCCTTCTTCTCTGTCCAGCTATTAAATAGCCCAGCTAATAACAAAGCTACTTATATGCAAAGAAGGCAACTCCCTTTAATTAACAAAACAATATCTAACTAGATGTAACAGGTACAAATGATCACGTTAAGCCCAAACACCTCAATGATTCCGTTCAGATTCCTTACCAGTTTTTTAATCTAGTCTCAGTCTTGTCTAGAGGTAGAATTTACAAACAGTTAACAGCAAATTTATACAAATCCCTTGCATGCCCTGACTACTGGTGGAAGGAAATTTACCCCTTGATTCATGTGTCCTGCAGTTGACCAAGAAATTATTTCATTGTACAAAAATCCCCCTCCATGGCTCATTTGGTTTGCTTTAACCCTTTGAGTGCCAG
The DNA here is from genome assembly GCA_037306005.1 of Rhinophrynus dorsalis. Taxonomy (NCBI): domain Eukaryota; kingdom Metazoa; phylum Chordata; class Amphibia; order Anura; family Rhinophrynidae; genus Rhinophrynus; species Rhinophrynus dorsalis. Next base: position 410,794,593 of record CM074722.1, on the reverse strand, counting down.
AGGGGTACACAACGCATTGGAAAGTAATGCTTTGGGTACCCCTCTGGCACTCAAAGGGTTAAATATGCTCCTCTTATGCTTTCTGCATACAGCACTAAAGTGTAGTAAAAACTTGTTTCTCTATCGTTGAATATGGAACGCAGGTACCATGGTGGTTGATATTCTTTTAAAAGGAGGAACACATCAGACAAGGTCTTGAGGGTAGAGCCTTCCCACCCCTTTTGCATGCTAACCCTTCCCCCACCTCCAGTTTTTTGATGTGTTCCTGACTGTAAGGACTGGCTTGGAACACTGCTGCTTAATTTTAGCTTATTTATTGTTTTGTCTAGATATGGGGCTGTTACAATTCCCCCATTAGGAGGGTTACCATTGCTGGGCTTCCCAAGAGTGGATTAACCAGTGTGCAGGTGCTGTGTGGACCCTTGCAGCCCTGTGGAGAGAATCTTGCAATCCAAGTTTTCACTCCTGGCAGGACCTCTCTGAGGCTCTGTTTTCTTCACAATGGTAACGTGAAGGCAGAAGATGAAGATTGGTCAGTAACACTTTGAGACCCTTGGTCCATTTTGTCCTTACTTGTGCCTCTTTATACAGGGGTCCCATCTGAACTTTTGATGTTCTTGCATTCACGTTGGGTATGTTGTTACTGTTCATCCCCTGGGTTATGGAGCATTGGATGGCTGCATTGTGACTAGTTAACCCCTTCCCTGCTGGTTTCCCCAGTTTGGAGGCTTCTCTTAGGCTTTTCTCTTTAGGAGTATGTGTCTTTACTTCCCCATTCATGTTCCTTGGGGTCAGTGGGTAAAATGTGGTACCTTACTATTTGTCCTTTTCTTCTGTGTCTTCTGCCTGGCACATAATGGGTTAATCTCTGCCCTCCCGCGAGTAGGACCAATCGTTTTTGCTTTAAAAGCCCGCCTTCTGATCGGACTTCAGTTTTTTCTTGGTCCTGTTCAGCTGGAGGACGGAGGGGTTTCCCCTCCAGTATTAATGAAAAAATTATTTATTTTCGCTTCCTATGTCTGTAATTTTTTCCAGTAGGGCTTATTTTGGGACCGGATTCTTGCGCTTCCCAGGCCTTATTTTATTAAGGTTGCTTTGTTTATTTGATCTCTCCTAAAGCAGTGTTAAGATTAAGATTTTGTGCCTTACCGATTGACTCCTATAGCACAGTCCATCCGGCATGGTGACCTGATGCAACACTATGTAACTGCAAACTGGATGTTCGTCTCACTTCGGAGACAGCCGGGAACTGAAGTACCATGCGTTTCACTGGTGGAACGCACGCCACACAGCACGCATGAGGCAGCAGTTAAAATCGGCAGGGATCACCAACGGAGCATAAGGTTAGTCTGATTTTAAGATATTATATATCTGTGGCTGAGAGGGTTCCAGTTTTCTCTCTGAGTTAAATGCCACCAGTGGCATCTCTCAAACCTTTATGGTTTGTGAAATAGCCGCTTTTAAACTTCGCTCCCCCCTGCCTCTCCGCTGACATCAGTGGTTCTGCTGCAGCAGGGAAATCCGGGACCGGCGGAGGCGCTTCAGCACAGCAGAGATCGCGTTATGGAAGACAAGATCCTTCACTAAAATGGTCTTCTACGTGTGCTTGGTTACCAAGCACATGTAGAAGACCATTTTAGTAAAGGATCCTTTCTTCTATAACGAGATCTGGTTGTGCTGAAGAGCCTCCGCTTGATTCAAAGAAGGGATTTCCCTGCTTCAGCAAAAACGCTGACGTCAGCGGAGAGGCAGGGGGGAGCAAAGTTTAAAAGCGGCTATCTCACAAACCATAAAGGTTTGAGAGATGCCGCTGGTGGCATTTAACTCAGTTTTTCAAGGTCTTCATTATAAGGGATAGTAATTTTGAAGTATTACTATCCCTTTAAGGAAGGAAGGAGTTGTAATTCTTCCCTACTTGTACGACATTTTGATAATAGCAAAGTCATATCAGCAGGCAGCAGAGTTTATCAGCCGCACCCTAAACCACCTCAAGGAGATAGGGTGGCTTGTCAATCGGCAGAAAAGCCAGTTATCACCAGCACAGCAATTGGTAATTCTGGGAGTTCAGCTGGATACCCAGACGATCACAGCAAGGTTATCCATAGACCGAATAGTGAGACTAATGAAACAGGTTCAGAAGTTCAAAACTCGAGCAGTCCTCATAGCACACGGTTTAATGCAATTGATAGGTGTTGTAACCTCAACTATACAAGTTCTGCCTTGGTCTCGCTTCCACCTTTGCAGCCTACAGAACAACTTTCTGGCATATTGGAACAAAGATCCACACAGTCCCAATCAGAGGATAAATCTGTTGCCAAGAGTGAGGAAAGACCTGTCCTGGTGGATGGAAATACGGAACCTACAGAGAGGACGCTCTTTAATTCCTCCAGTTTGGGAAATCCTTACGACGGATGCCAGCCTCAGCGACTGCGGAGGAACATTGAATTCACAGACTGTACAGGGTCTGTGGACATACAGAGAAAAGTCTGTATATAAATACATTGGAGATGAGAGCAGTGAGAAAGTGTATTTTACAATTAAGCCCGTTTCTCAAAGGAAAAGCAGTCCTGGTAAGATCGGACAATCCGGCAGTAGACACCTACATAAAAAACCAAGGGAGCACAAGAAGCAGAGCTCTGATGGCAGAAAGCAATCTTCTAACCATATTAGCGACTTACATCTCAGGAAACCTCAATGTGTTAGTGGATTACCTAAGCAGGTCAAGGGTAGATCAGTTGGAATTGTAACTCAAAACATCAGTGTTTGCTCAAATAGTAGAACGGTGGGGTCTCCCGGAGATAGACCTGGTGGCATCTCACCACAGCTCGAAATGCAGGAAGCTCTTTTCGAGATGGGCAGATCCGAAGGCAGTGGGCCAAGATGCTGTAAGACAAAAATGGGGCTTCAATCTGGCCTACATATTCCCTCCAACTCCATTTCTGCTGGACGACTTATGCAAAATAAGGAAGGAAAGAGCAGAAGTCATTTTAATAGCCACAGACTGGCCAAGAAGGATATGGTATCCTCAGCTGATCCAGATGGCCATAAAGCAACCATGGGCACTTGCGGTCACCATATACCTGTCTCAAGGGCCAATCTACCATCCCAATCCAGCCTTTTTCCGATTGACGACATGGAGGTTGAGCGGAGCGCGCTAACTGCAAAAGGTATTTCATTAACGGTAGCAAATACTATTATAGCCGAGAGAAAAACCTCAACCTCAAAAATTTGTCGTATGGAAAACTTTCAGGACTTGATATATAAAGAATCAACTTTCTTTGCAACACATTTCCACTCCTCAGATTTTGGAATTTCTGCAACAAGGTTTTGATTTGGGACTTAAGCCATTATCTATTAAAAAGTCCAGGTATCGGCCTTATCAGCCATTCTGAAGGTCTAGTTCGTTAAGGACCCCATGGTTAGGATGTTCATAAGAGCCATAGGGGAAAGTAAGGCCAAAAATGAAGGATATCTTTCCTCCATGGGACCTTAATCTAATTCTAGATCCATTGTCTGGGCCAAAAAGTTTCAAATCTATGCATAGTATCTTGTTGAAAAATGTAACTATTAAACAGTTTTTTTTTTTAACAGCAATTACTTCTGCTCACAGAGTTGGGGAACTACAGACTCTATCTTGTAAACACCCATATATTATTTTTCATCAGGATAAAGTGGTCTCAGAACTCAAGCCTCCTTCAGGTTTAAGGTAGTGACAGAATTCCATCTCAATCAAGAGATTGTTTTGCCATCTTTTTGTCCTGCTCCCAAAAATGACTTGAAGCTAAAGTTTCATAATTTGGATTTAGTACGCTGCTTATCTTATTACTTGGACCGAACAAAGGAGGTTAGACAGTCAGAATCTCTGTTCACTATTTTGGAAAATATAAAGGAAAATCAGCATCTAAAGCGATGGATTAGAGAATGTATTCAAACAGCATATCAAGAAGCGAATGTCCCAGTACCAGCAAGACTGACAGCTCATTCCACTAGATCCCTGTCAACCTCATGGGAGATGAAAGCTGAGGCCTCAGCCACAGACATATGTAAGGCAGACACTTGGGCTTCCATATCTACTTTTATTAAACACTATAAAGTAGACGTTCTAGCATCAGCAGATGCAAAATTTGGAAGAAAGGTACTGGAGGCAGTCATTCCAGCTTAATGGTAATATTTTATTCCAATTCATGTATGCTTGTATGTATATGATTAATTGGTTTTTTTTGGGGGGGGGGGGTTTCTGCTTATATATGAAATTCTCCCTCCCTTCTAGTTCACTGCTTCTGTATGTCGCATTGTGTGCCGCGGAGAAGACACAGAAGAAAGGGAGAAATGTACTTAGATATTTCATTTTCTTCTGTCTTCTCCACAGCACACCCTACCCTTTATTATCTGTTATGATCTCTGTGTTTCTACAGCTTGTTCAGAGAGATAGCTGAAGTCAGATCAGAAGGCGGGCTTTTAAAGCAAAAATGATTGGTCCTACCAGCTGGAGGGTGGAGATTAACCCATTATGTGCCGTGGAGAAGACTCAGAAGAAAATTAAATATCTAAGTAAATTTCTCCCTTTTTCGGTTGCATGGCTTCTTTGAGGATACTTCCCATTCCATCGCCATCTTTGCTCCATTGACTTCTATGGGCGAACTTCACTGGGACATATCTCGGCAATTGTTGGTCATACAGAGGTCAGAGTGGTTTCATTCTTTTTGTCTCATCATGCCCTTTCATCCAGTTTCCTCATGGGGGTCCTGGGGCAGGTCAGGCTGATTCGAAGGTCACCATTGCCTCTTGAATCAAGTCTATTATTTGTAGGGCATACTACATAGTAACGTAGTAATTTAGGTTGAAAAAGACTTGCATCCATCCAGTTCAACCCTTTTCCTATTCCTGTTTACCATCGTTGATCCAAAAGAAGACAAAACAAAAAAAAACCCTCAATATAGCAATTTCAAATTCTGCCTTGAATGGGGGGGGAATATTCCTTCTTGATTCCAAATGGCAATCACATTTCTCCCTGGATCAACAAGCCCTAACTAAATATTAATCCCAATACTAACGTACATAGCCCTCTATGTTATGCTCTTTTAAATAAGTATCCAGGCTCTTTTTAAAGGCATCTAATGTATTCGATAGCACCACCTCCTCAGGTAGTGAATTCCATACCTTTATTGTCCTTACTGTAAAGAAACCCTTCTGCTGTTGTAGATTAAATCTCCTTTCCTCAAGTCTAAGCAGGTGGCCCCTTGTCCTGTGTACTGTTCTGTTAATGAACAGGTCTTTGGAGAGCCCTTTGTATGGGCCCTGAACATATTTATATAGTGTTATCATATCCCCTCTAAGACGCTGTTTCTCCAGTGTGTACAAGTTTAACTTTTCTAGCCTTTCTTCATAACTAAAACTTTCCATTCCCCTTACTAGTTTTGTAGCCCTCCTCTGCACTTTCTAGTTCCATAATGTCCTTTTTCAGAAAGGGCGCCCAGAATTGAACAGCATATTCTTGGTGGGTCTTACCATGGACCTGTAAAGAGGCATAATTATATCTTCCTCCCTTGAGTCAATACCCCTTTTAATACATGCCAATATCTTATTGGCCTTTGCAGCTGCCAGCTGGCACTGCATGCTACTGCTAAGTCTATTGTCTATCATTACTCCCAAATCCTTTTCCCCAGAGAAACACCATTTAAACTATATGTTGCACTTTTATTATTATACCCAAAATGCATAACTTTACACTTGTCTATATTGAATCTCATTTGCCTGCCCAGTTACTCAATTTGTCCAAATCCTCTTGTAATGAAGACACATCCAGTTCAGACTGTATTACCTTACTTAATTTTGTGTCATCGGCAAACACTGATACATGGCTCCCTATGCCCTCTGGGAAGTCATTAATAAACAAATTAAAAGAAGAGGACCCAGGTCAGATCCCTGAGGTACTCCACTTATCACCTGTTCTCTTCAAAGTTACAGCACATTCCACCAGTTGTGTTGTGTCCTCTTGGGCCTATGAGGCCTCTGCTGAACAATTGTGCAAAGCTTGCGACTTGGTCCTCCTTGCATAACTATGCCAAGCACTACTGTGTGGATGTTCTGGCTTCAGCTGAAGACATTTTTGGCAGGAAGGTCCTTTAGGAAGTCCTTCCTGTCTAAGGATCTCTCTTTTTTTTCTTTTTTTTTTTTCTTCCCACCTCTGGAAGCCTACTGTTGGTGTATTCCCATGGTATCTGTGTTCCATCTTGGACGATAGAGAAAAAATGATTTTAGTCTTACCTTGTTAAACCCATTTCTCATACTCCATATGGAACGCAGGTCTTCCCACCCATAGAAAGGGATCTAATTTGGTCTCGCCTGTCTGGGTGTGGAAGTCCTAGGATCTTTACTCACAGGATCTTTTCTCATCTTCTTTCGTTGTACCTACTTGTTGTGGTTTTCTCACATCATAAAACTGGAAGTGGGGAAGGGGTGTCCTGCACAGGGGGCAGGAAGGCTCCACCCTCAAGACCTTGTCTTTTGATGTGTTCCGCCTTCCAGAAGAAGGTCAACTCCCATGGTACCTGTGTTCCATATGGACTAAGAGAAAAGGATTTAAGAAGGTAAGACTAAACTCCTTTTATATTTGCATATGAAGTTAGTTATGATTGCTAAATAATATGGGACCTAACTTTGTTTTCCATTCTCTTTCTCTAGATTGCCGACCTAATTGTAAGGTAAGAACTGAGTTTTAATATTTTGCTTGAAACCTTTCAACTGTGAATCTTTTATTAGGGACATTAAAAGTGAACTTGAACTCTTCTGTTGCAGTTTGTATCGACTGGCCGTGACACAGCATGTGTGAAAGCTCTGCGTGACATTGAGCCGGGAGAAGAAATTTCCTGTTATTATGGGGATGGCTTTTTTGGAGAGAACAATGAATATTGTGAATGTTATACATGTGAAAGGTATGTTGTGATGGTGGTTTGTTTTGTTTGCACTTGTATATAGTCTTAAACCCTTAAGGACCCTTGACATCCTGGCACATCTTGGCTGGATTTGCTTTAAGGACCCATGACGTACCAGTACCATCATTAAATTCCGGGCTCCCCTCGAGGCTGCACGACATTCGGGAAGTCCGGAATCATATATTTTAAAAAAAAAAAAAAAAAAAAAAAAAAAAAAAGCTCCGTAGTCCTTAAGTGACGGCTGGTCCTTAAGGGGTTAAGGAATTACTAGAAGGAGAAGTGTAACTCAACCTTAACAATTACAGAGATTTTTGTAGGAATAGTAGAATTTTATAAAAGCGAAATGGAGCAATCATGTGCCAGATCAACTGTGCCATAGGGTACAAATACATATACTGTATATGAAATACATAATATTCAGCAGTAGCATGAACTAAATTAAGATGCACCATATTGTATGTTGCATATAATATACAGTTAGGTTCAGAAATATCTGGACACTGACACAATTTTCATAATTTTGGCTCTGTACTCCACCACAAATTATTTGAAATGAAACAACCAAGATGCAATTGAAGTACAGACTTTCAGCTTTAATTCCAGGGGTTAAACAAAAATATTGTGTGAAACGTTTAGGAAATGCAACCATTTTCCTACACCCTTATTTCAGGGGCTCAAATGTAATTGGACAAATTAACACCATCATAAATAAAATGTTCATTTTTAATACTTTGTTGAGAATCCTTTGCAGGCAATGACTGCTTGAAGTCTGGAACGCATGGACATCGCCAAACGCTGGGTCTCCTCCTTTGTAACGCTTTGACAGGCCTTTACTGCAGCTATCTTCAGTTGCTGTTTGTTCGTGGGTCTCTCTGCATTAGGTTTTGTCTTCAGCAAGGGAAATGCTTGCTCGATCAGGTTGATATCAGGTGATTGACTCATCCATTGCAGAATATTCCACTACTTTGCCTTAAAAAAAAAAAAAACCTTGTTTTGCTTTCACTGTATGCTTTGGGTCATTATCCATCTGTAAAGTAAAGCGCCGTCCAATCAACTTCGCTGAATTTGGCTGAATCTGAGCAGACAATATATCTCTACACACTTCAGAATTCATCTGGCTGCTTCTGTCTTCTGTCATATGATCAATAAACACTAGTGACCCTGTTCTATTGGAAGCCATACATGCCCATGACATCACACTGCCTTCGCTGTGTTTTAAAGATGATGTGGTATGCTTTGGATCATGAGCCATTCCAAGCCTTCTCCATACTTTTTTCTTCCCATCATTCTTGTACAGGTTGATCTTGGTTTCATCTGTCCAAAGAATGTTGTTCCAGAACTGGACTGGAAGGGGTTTTTCTTTACCATGGAAAAGATCCTACGATCATCCACCACTGTTGTCTTCCGTGGACGTCCAGGCCTTTTTGTGTTGCAGAGCTCACCAGTGCATTATTTTTTTCTCAGAATTTACCAAACTGTTGATTTGGCCACTCCTAATATTCCTGCTATCTCTTTGCAGCCTAAGGATGGCCTTTTTCACTTGCATTGAGAGCTCCTTTGACCGCATGTTGTGGTTTCACAGCAACAGCTTCCAAATGCAAATACCACACCTGGAATCAACTCCAGACATTTTACCTGCTTAATTGATGAAGAAATAATGAAGAAATAGCCTACACCTGTCCATGAAACAGCATTTGAGTCAATTGTCCAATTACTTTCGGTTGAAAAAGCGGGGGCTGTTAATTAAAGATCTGTAATTCCTAAACCCTTTCTCCAATTTGAATGTGAATACCCTCAAATTAAAGCTGTGAGACTGCACTTTAAGCCCATATTCATTATTTAACTGTAACTTGAATTTATTTTGGTAAACAGCCAAAATAAAAAAAACTTGTGTCAGTGTCCAAATATTTCCGAACCTAACTGTATGCTGGTGGTGATGTTTTACTTGGCCTTAGGACTGCAAACATTTTGGTTTTCCAAGGCATACCTTGCTGTAATGGGCTGTGCTGACAATTTGAGGGTTTTACCTTTAATTATAATTATTTTTGCAAAGGCTAACCAATTTGTAAGCTACTAATAAAATGTATCTTGCGTCCAATATGGAACACAGGAACCATGGAGGTCCCTCCTCCAGGAGAGCAAGGCACATCACAAAAGACAGGGTCTTTGGGTTGGCAACTCCCTCCTCTTCCTCCAGCTCAACCCCCGGCTACTTCTAGAATTCATGTGTACTGCAAAGCAGCATAGTGGCCATCTTCTTTAGCTTTTTTATTTATTTTTTTTTTTTAGATTTGGGGTTGTATAGTTCCCCATTAGATGGTCTCCCATCACTGGTTACCTGAGTTGGATTCCCCAGTTCACATGTGCCTTGTGGGCATGCCTTGTTGACTTTATGCCAATGTCACTCTGACATTCTGCCCTCTCCTGTGATGTGAGTCTGAATACAGAAGGTTTGGTGAGTAAGCTTTTGAGCACCGTGGTCCACTGTATGCCCCTTACTGAGTTATTCACACTGTGTTTACTTGCCATTCTATGCATTTACTTATAGCTTTTATTCTTTGTTGTGTCTTGGAGTACAGATAGCTGCAGTATATGTCAGTAATTTCACCCTTTCCCTTCTGGTCTGCATTGCAGTTCACTATGGGTGTCATACTTGGTTAGATGGGCTTTGAGGGACTTATTCCTGTTCCCCTATTAGTGTATCATGTCTTTTTTTTGTTCCCTGGTATCCTCAGGGGCTTGGGGCTTTTTCAATGTTTTATTTAGTATGATATTTAATGCAATGACTCCTTTAAGAACCGTAGCCTGCCCGCCTCCATCTTTACTCCATTGACTTCTATGGGATAAATTTATTTGGGACATATGTCTGCAACTGTTTAGGTTACAACAACCAGAGAGGGCTCTTATCTCTTCATGCTCTATTACATGGTCTACTTTCATAGTGCCCACAGAGAATGTCGAGAACCACAGTTGGAGAGCCACACATTGCTAGGAAACAAGTAGGAAGATGTCTACAATTACCATAATCCCATGGTTCCTCAGCTTTCTTCTGATTGTCTGACACACATACTGGTGGCTATCTTCTACCTTGCTTATCCTCTTGCTCTGTCCTTTATTTTAACTCTTTGCATACCAGATAAATACTCTTTTAGGTCTTTCCGGGGCTTTGCTTTGAACTGGGGATATTTGAAACTAGTTCAGCTAGTTTTTAGACACTTGCATGTCTGAATCTAAGGGGCATCTGTGTCACGGTTCCCCAGAGATATTCAGGAGTCAGTATGGTATAGTACAGTGAAATTTATTAAAATATAAGTAAGGTAATGCACAATAAAAATATAGTGAGAACAAGCAGAGGGTCCTAAGCCAGCAAGCACTGCTATCAGAAATAGTAGGCTGCCCAGATAGGCCACACTGCAGGAGACTAGGCCTCAGCCACTGGTAGTCTCTACTGGAACCAGGAGCAGGAACTGGAACACAGGATCTTGATCTGATGTAGCGAGGAGCTACCTAACTCACTCCTGCAGTCAGCAATGTGGCAGATGATATCTGACTCTCGCCTGCAGTCAGTATGGAGAAAGCGGAAGCTTGACCCATGCCTGCGGTCAGTAACTAGTCTACTAGAGTCCCAGGTCTGCACAAGATTGGGTGTCTGCTAGCTACAGGGGAATCACAAAAGAATAGTCAGCCAGAGCCACAGGTCAGCACCGGAGAGGGTGGTCAGACAAGCCAGGCCATACACAGTTCAGGTAGTCAGCCAGAGCCACAGGCCTGCACCAGATTAGGTGTCCACTATAAGGATAGGGCAGGAGAATAGTCAGACAGAGCCACAGGTCAGCACCAGATTGGATGGTCAGACAAGCTAGGTCATACACAGAGCCCAAGGACACAGAACTGCTTTGTACAACAACGCAAGGGCAATGGAGTCAGTACTCAGACTGCCCAAAAAACCCCTCCTCAGAAAGTAGGTAGGAGGAGCAGGCTCAGAGGAATGAAGTAGGTAGGAGGAGACTACAGGAACATGGCATAAAACAGAGTCCTGCTATACTCTGAAGCCTCGCGTCTGCAGATGACTCATCTTGCTCTGATGTGTCCAGCTGCTGCCATCTTACTGTGTCATCCGTGCGGCATGAACGGCCGCTGAAACCAAGGTAAGCTGTGACAATCTTGTCGAAATCCAAGGCTAAGAATTCAGGGGCTTCACTTACTCCCTTTACCCACTTTATCACTTGCCATACTGGACTACCAAAGCAATGCTCTGGGTCTCTATGCCCTTCTTGTTCTGTGATTCCTACCACTCCACTGGGGCCCTCCAGCACTCAAGAAGAAGCCTGCTTGTGTTAAAACACTGCTTTCCTCCGTGGCAGCTATCCCTTCTTCAGTTCAGTGGGTTCTTTATTCCTGAAAATCTTTGCCCACCAGGTTGAGTCTATGTTCAAAGGCCATACTGAAGTTATTGGGGTGTCCCCTGAGGAGGAATTGGACTTAAGAGATGAAGATATGCACTCTTCCTTCTTCTATGAAGATTCCTATATGGCCAGTTAGGAGCTGATCTACCTGCTGCCCAGGCTGAAGCAGTTGCTTCAAGGGCCATTGTAATATGAGGACATGGAGAGACTGGCCTTGACATCAAGGCTTTTAAAGCCACCATTCTGAAGCAGAAATGATTCTTCAATGACATCATCTCCACCATGATCCAGGCTCGGAAGCCGGTGTCCTCTAATGCATACTACACAGTCTGGTTCATTTTTCATTGATGGTGTGCTGACAAAAAAAAATGTCCACATGTCTTCCCATGGTGTTTTTTTTCTTCCTTCAGGATGTAGTCAACAAGGGTCTCAGCTTACCTCAAGGTACAGATGTCCACTCTCTGGTCTCTTTCAGAGACAGATTGCAGTTATACCAGACATGAAGACTGTTCTACAGGGAGTGTCGTGGCTTTCCTACTTACAGTACCTCACTTCTCCGTGGGATCTCAGTTTGGTCTTAGGCGTCCTTCAGTACCCTCCTTATTGAGCCTTTGGCCTCTATTTCCTTGCGTCAATTGACGCTGAAGATGGCCTTTCTCCTGGCAGGTGTGTCTGTCGAGAAGGTGGCTGAGTTGCAAGCTCTGTCTTCCTAGTGTTTTTCCAGGATAAGGTAGTACTTCATAATTCTCAGGAGTTTCCTCCTAAGGTTGTCTCTGATTTTCACATCAGTAAGAAGTTTATTGTGCCTTCCCTTTTTATCCTGACTCTTCTTCCAGGCATGAGAGAATCTGCTGGATGTTGTATGTTGCCTTAAGTATTATGTGCACTGTACTGACTCTTTTTGTAGTCCATGAGGTCCCTGAAGTGGGACAGGCTGCATCCAAGGTTATCATAACCTCTTGGATCAAGGCTAGCACATAACAGGTCTATGCGATAGGAAGAAGCTTGTTTCCTTCAAGATAACCTGCTGTTAACTCTCCAGAGGCCTCCTTTTGAGCCTTTCTTCTGTTTCTTTGTGTTTTCTGTTGATTAAGATGGCCTTAATTTTGGCCATTGTTTCTGTTCACGGAGTGTCAGAACTACAAGCTGTCTTGTAAATCCACTTTCCTGGTTTTTGACCAGGGCAAGGTGGTTCTTTATACTCCCAGTGGGTTTTGCCCAAGTTAATCTCTGGTTTTCACATAAACAGGGAAAAGTTTGCTTCCTTCTGTCCTGATGTTTCTAAAAAGCAGAAGCAGAATCTCTATCTTCTGGATATGGCACTTTGTCTACATCCATCAAATGCAGCCTTTCAGGAAATCACACTCTGTCATTCCTGAGGGCCCCTGAGTGGACTTGGTTAGGTCTAAAGTAACCATTGCGTTTTAGATCTGGGCCACTATTCCACAGGCTTATGGGATCAGGAAGAAACCAAGATTTGTGAGCCTACAAGAATCCGACATCTGCTTAGCAGCTTTGTAAAGTGGCAACATGGTTGTCTCTGCACAACTTCATCAAGCATTCCATGTTAAAGGGATAGTAAAGTCTATTGATAATAAAAGCTAATATTGTAGCTATTAAAATAATAAACTAAACGATGTAAGTCTTATCTCTCAAACCTTTATGGTTAGAGAGATATAGGAAGATACCGTTCCCTCCCTTTTCTGTGATATGAGCTGTAAAGCTGTCAGCCCAAGATTCTGGTCGTGTGACCAGACGAGGCTCTTCAGCAGAGCCGAAATAGCACAATCCTGAAACAAATACTTCATTGGAACGGTGCAGACCAGGCACACTTTGTAGACCGTTCCAATGAAGTATTTGTTTCACAGTCACGCTATTTCAGCTCTGCTGAAGTGCCTCTGTCTGGTCCTGGGACCAGGATATCCTGCAACCGGCTTTACAGGTCATGTCACTGAATGGGGAGGGAGAGGGGAACTTTATCTTCTTATATCTCTAAAACCATAAAGGTTTGAGAGATAGGACTTGCATTCTTTATTATTTTAATAGCTACAATATTCGCTTTTATTATCAATAGACTTTTTACTATCCCTTTAATGTCCTGGCCTTTGTTGAGGCTAACTTTTGCTGGAAGGTTCTGCAGGTGGCTGTGCTGTTTAAGGACCCTTTTTTATCGTTATGCAGAGTTTGGAACTTCGAGAGAAAAAACATTTGGATTAAAACCACAGGGTAGAGTGTGGGCCTCGGGAGATTGCCTTCTTTTCTCTCACTTTTGTTTCTTTAAGATACTTTTGCTATATGTTGAGACTGAGGGCCAGGGGGTAAAGCTGGAAGGGAAGATCCTGGGTTTTTGTTTTTCCCCCAAGTGCCCTGCCCTCTGGAGGAGGGACCTTTACCCCATGGTTCCTCCACATGGACTAAGAGAGAATATTTAACAGTGAGTTCCACTTCACCCCCACCAAGCATGCTCAGTTTTAACTTCTAGCAAAGATATAGGAAGCAGAACTGGAACATGAAAGGGAAAATACTGAACTACTTTAAAATTTGTAAAATTTGAGTGCTTCGCCTTTAAGGTGCACTTTACCGCATAGACGCCATTGCTCCATTCACTCCTATGGGATTGTACTGTTCGGGATGTATCTCTTCAACCGTTTAACCTAGCTGATTTCACTTGTCTGCCCTTGCGCTATCATCCGGTTCATGTTTCTAGTGTGTTAGGGGGCTTCGAGCACTGTTTGGGGTACTTTTTTGGAAAAACTACATTTCCCATGAGCACCCTTGTTGCTGACTGGCTCCCGCCGCGGCAGCCATTTTGTGAGCATTTCTGGACAAGTATCCTACGCGGGGCTTGGGCTCTCCTTCTCTCCTCTGCAGATTAACCCTTTGCCTGCCAGATAAGTTTATTTTAGCGATTTCTGGGGTGAAACTTTAATCCTACACACTATAATTGGGTGATTTATTGTACAGTGAGGTTATTTGACACTGTGAGAATATCTATACCACTGGAGCTTGGGGCCAGACCTAAGACTAAGGAGGCTGGGGTCTCTGTATCCCCCATTGCGCGTTGCTCTTCCTGTCACTCAGGGCTACCTAGAGACTTCTCAGGCCATTTATGCCCAGCATGTTCTGATGTCCCTGACACCATTTCAGGGACCTCCAGCCATGCCATAGAGCCAGCGTGGGTACAAGAGTTCAAGGCTGCGACTAGGGACCTTAGGTCCACATTGCAACTCTTTCCATCCCAGTTACAGAGGGCCTTTCAGTCTTGGCAGGCCCCCTTCTCAGTCAGGTCTTCCCTGCCTAAACCTCAGGGAGTACCTGACGTGTCAGATTCCTCTTAGGAGGAACTGCTGGTGGTCTCAGATGTTGAGGAATGTTCTGTGTTTGAGTCCTCTCAGTTTCTTCGGGATCCTTTTGAGGCTGATCCTGAACCCTCCACTGAGGGCCTAATCAGGGCTGTATTAACTACTCTTAACATCCCCCTAGTTCAGGAGGTTCCTTCTGATCCCGCTGATGTTTTCCAGGAGCCTGCTAAGCCCTTTACATACTTTCCACCTAACCCCACTCTTGACCGCCTTGTGTCTGAAGAGTGGAAATCTCCAGACAAGAAAGCTTCAGTATCCAGAAACTTTGCTAAGCTTTATCCTTTTCTGAGGCTGTGCATGCTCAGTGGGTTCATTCTCCCAAAGCAGATGCCCCTATTTCCAGGCTGTCCAAATCTACTGCGTTTCCAGTCACTGATGCCTCTGCTCTGAAGGACTGGACTGACAAGAAACGTGAGGTTTCCCTCAAGTCCATTTTTGCCACTGCTGGTTCTGTTATGCGTCCAGCGTTTGCCACTGCATGGGTGAACCGGGCCATTTCAGTCTGGACTGAGCAGCTCACCCGGGCTGTCCGTCAGGATACACCTACTTCAGATAAGTTACGCCTTCTTGCCAACATTACTGAGGCACAGCACTATGTTTCTGCTGCCTTATTTGATTCCATCCTTTTGGTGGCCAGGGTTTACACCATGTTTGTGGTGGCCAGACGAGCTCTTTTGGCTCAAGATCTGGTCTGCTGACCCTGCTTCCAAGAATGCCTTACTTTCCCTACCCTTTCAGGGTACCTCTTTGTTTGGGCCGGATCTTAAGGATCTGATCAGTGAGGCTACAGGGGGTAAGAGTACTCTTCGACCCTTGGTTCCCAGGAAGAAATTGCTGCTTAAGTGTAACCGGCTTTTTCGTTCCTTTCTGAATGAGACACGTCTGGCGAACCAGACTGTTCCCTCAGTTCCGCGTATCTCCTCCAAGTCCAAACAAAAATGGCAGCCCAAGGCCTCCTCCAAGCCCAAGGCTTCCAAGACTTCTTTGGCATGACTCGCCGAACCCAGGTCCACACTTTGCTGTGGGTGGTCGTCTATGACACTATCACAGCGTTTGGGAGGGCTCAGTGGTGGACCCATGGGTTTTACAGGTGGTGACGGAAGGGTACAAGATCCCTTTCATTTCTTTTCCTCCCTTTCATTTTTGTCCTCCTCAGACTCCTCAGGGTGCAGAGAAGCGCAATCTGTTTGACAGCGCGCTGTTCAGGCTCTTCTGGACAAGGATGTTCTAGAGCTGATTCCTATCCAGGACAGGGGTTTGGGTTTTTACTCAAACCTCTTTGTGGTAGCCAAAAAGGACAGCGGTTGTCACCCTATTTTGGACTTGAAGGATCCTTTGTGACCCGGACTCCTTATCACCAGGAGTCTTTGCGCACAGTGATTGCTGCCACGTCCCCAGGGGAATTCCTTGCTTCTCTGGATCTTCAGGACTCATACTTACACATTACTATTCATCCAGAGAGCCGGCAGTACCTCCGGTTTGCCTGCGACAGGGGACATTTTCAGTTCTTCCATGTGGTCTAACGACAGCTCCTCAGCTCTTCAACCTTGTCCTGGGTGCCTTGATGTCCGTCCTACACCGGAACGACATCAGAGTTACTCCGTACATGGACGACTTGCTTCTGAAAGCCCCCTCTCTGGACCACCTTCTTCAGTAAGTTCAGCACTGCATTCAGGCTCTCACCCATCATGGGTGGATTATCAACTTAGACAAGTCAGATCTTGTCCCATCCCAGTGTCTGGTGGTCTTGGGCCTTCTCTACGACACCCAGAAGAGCATGATGTTTCTTACAGACGCAGTGGCTCACCAGATCGCCCACAGGGTTTCCATGATTCTGTCTCAGGATCCAGTTCCAGTCCAGAAGCTATCATCTCTGGTGGGGAAATTCATATCCACCATACAAGGGGTTCCGTTTGCCATGGCGCACACCAGGGAGCTCCAGAGGTTCATGATCCAGGTGTGCAGGGGTCAACCGGATCTCCTGAAGTTGTCAGTTTCTCTTCCTCTTCATGTGGAACTAAGCTTGTCATGGTGGCTCAACCTTTCCAACTTGCTGAAGGGCAAGTCTTTCCTGGTACCCTTCTGGACCAAGTGTAACAGTTTGTTCGACTCACAGACACAATGGTTTAGGATAAAAACACGGTTTTATTGAGTTCACAATACAATAAGAAACCTCACAGGTTCTGTAGTATACAGGCAGTATAATACAGACACACGACAGGTTAATCATACAATTGCCCACACAGGTCCAGTACAAAATAAAGGTACAAGCAGTATATACTGACACAGGTCAGGCAAGAGGAGTAAGTTTCCCAGGACTCTGGTACTGCAGGAGTTAAAGTTCATCGATGAGTGTAAACAGTCCCATGTATGAAGGTACTGAGATAGCACTTCAGATCGCCCAAGTCTAGCAGAACAACGTGAACTGCCAGAGTACCACAGATATAGAGTAATGAGCACTGCCAGAGCAGTAACGGAGGCAGACACTGGCAACCGGCAGGAACAGTAAACGGTGGACAAGCCAGTGGCACACTACCGGAGAAATAACGGAGGCAGACTCTTGCAACCGGTATGAACGGTAACGGAGGACTAGGCCAAAGGCGCACTGCCAGAGCAGTAACGGAGGCAGACACTGGCAACCTGCAGGAGCAGTAACGGAACTGACTCAAGTTCTAGTAAGCAAGTGCAACCGGATCCCCTGCAGAGTAAGAATGTCGCCGAGGCGACAACCAGCTGAAGAAGCAAGAACGTCTATCATGTCGGATCTGTACACAGGAACATCAGCCAGGCCGAGTCAGTACACGAGAGCAGGAACGTCAGCCAGGCCGGGTCGGTACACGGGAGCAGGAATGTCAGCCAGGCTGGGTTGATACACTGGAGCAGGCACTGAAGAGAAGTCAGGCAATCTGGGTCGGTACACAGGAGCTGGAAACTGAAGAGTAGTCAGGAAGGCCAAGTCGGTACATTGGGAAACACTGAGCAGTAAGCTAGCACTGGTTCAGGAGCACCACGAAAGGGCACCGTGTGGGTGTAGGAGCCAAGTATATAAAGGTCATACTGGGCGGGATCAACACAGGACAGCCAAATGGGAGCACTACACAGGATAACTGACAGGAAAACAAAAACAAGGGAGCACGGGCACCATGATACCAAGGTGACGACGGATGCCAGCCTCTCTGGCTGGGGAGCGGTCCTGGGTCGCTTGAGTGCTCAGGGCTGGTGATCTCCGGAGGAGTCCCTCCTTCCAATCAACATATTGGAGTTTCTGTGATCTTTCATTCCCTTCGACAATGGACATCTCAGTTGGAAGACTGTCCTGTCCGAGTGGAATCAGACAACGCCACAGCCGTGGCTTATATCAACAAGCAAGGCGGACCAAGAAGTCTCGCTGCTTGGTTAGAGGTCAAGGCTATTTTGTCCTGGGCAGAAGAACACGTTACTGCCATATCCGCAGTGCACATTCCAGGCATAGACAACGTCATGGTGGACTTCAGTCGACACCCAGTGGACAGCGGAGGGTGGGAGTTGCACCCAGAGGTATTCTAACTCATTGTTCATAGATGGGGTCCTCCTTACATCGACCTGATGGCGACAAGACACAACAGGAAGGTTCCGAGGTTCTGCTCTCAGTGGAGAGACCCTCTGGCTCTAGCAGTAGATGTGATGTCTATTCCTTGGTTATTTCCTCTGGCTTACATCTTTCCTCCCCTCCCCGTGTTGCACAGGGTGTTGCGGAAATTGTGGCTGGAGCGTTGTCCAGTTGTACTGATTGATGCATACTGGCCTCGCCAGTCTTGGTTTCCGGAGCGATTGGATCTGTCGGTGAAAGGGCTCTCCTACCGTCCGGATCTTGTACTGGGTTACCTGTGGAAGGAGGATGTTCAATCCTCAATATTGATGAAGAAAGGCTTCTCTTCTGGTGTGGTGGCTAATATGCTCAGTGCCTGCAAGCCTGTTTCTTCCAAGATCTACCATCGTGTTTGGTTGACTTTTCTGTCCTGGTGCGCTGACAAGGACCTGTCTCAGGAATTTGATCTGCCTACGGTCCTGGCTTTTTTGCAGGACGGTGTGGATAAGGGCCTCAGTTTGAGTTCCCTTAAGGTTCAGACTTCTGTGCTTTCTGTTTTCTTTCAGAGGCGCATTGCCATCCTTCCTGATGTCAAGGTATTCTTCCAGGATGTTGCTCCTACTCGTCCTGTTTTCAAGTCTCTCACTCCTCAGTGGGATCTTAATTTGGTATTGGGTGTCCTTCAGCTCCCTCCCTTTGAGTCTTTGGCTACTATTCCTCTATGCCTGTTGACGTGGAAAATGGCCTAACTCCTGGAGATTGTGTCAGTTTGCCGTGTCGCGGAGTTATATGCTCTGTCCTGTAGACCACCCTATTTGGTGTTTCACAAGGACAAGACGGTGCTTCGCACTTCTAAGGAGTTTCTGCCGAAGGTGGTCTCTGAGTTCCACATCAATCAGGAGATATTGTGGTGCTCTCTTTTTGCCCTGACCCCACCTCTGACAAGGAGAGGGATCTCCACTTGTTAGACGTGGTGCTTTGTCTCAAGATTTACGTACATCGCACTGAGCACTATCAGGCTATCAGACACTTTGTCCGTCGTTCCTGAGGGTCCTAGGGCAGGAAGACCTGCATCCAAGGTGACTATTGCTTCTTGGATCAAGTCCACTATTCGTAAGGCTTGTGAGCGAAGTAAGAAGCCTGTCCCTTTCAGGGTGTAAGCCATCTCTTCTCAGATGTAGAATACAGTCCATAGCCCAGACATATAACAGAAGGGGACACTCTTATTCCTATGAAAACAATAAAATCCCTGCCCCCCTTGACAAGCTTTTCAGGTTTTCCCCTTATCTTAATTGAAGATTGTCCCTCTCTGCAGTCTACCTGGGCACCTCCCTTCTGCTCTGAGCTGAACAGTGTGACATCAGTAAAAGGGGCCGGAGGGGGGCACTTTGTCATTGAATTACTCTGGAACTACAACTGACAGAATTTAAATAATACTCTCCAAAGTCCAAATACTATGATGATTAATTAGAGCTGCTTTTATTATGAAATATTACTATCCCTTTAAATAAAAATGGCACTGTGGCTCACCAGATGTCACTCAAATTCCCACCCCACCACCAACAGCACCCTTACGGGATCTATGTTCAGTCCAATATGGCTGCCGTGTGTGCCCATTTTTAAAGACACACTGACCCAAAAAGGAAAAATGTGTAAAGGGAAAAGGTTATTAAAAGTTCACTGCTACAAGAAGACTATACTTGACATAAAATAATTAAAAAACATGAGAATGTAACTGAACTAGATATACAGTAGAAATTAAGCACAAGGTATGCCTTAAAAATGAGCAGAGGTATAGAAAAAAAGCAGGAACAAAGGATTATACCAGCCAAGCTCAAACACCAGATAACACAGAAATGTGGCTGGCAGACAGTGGCATACTCACAGGACCTGTGCACTCTGCATGCAAGTATCTGTCTTATTGAAACTCCTGTATACAAAGCAAATTACTTTTGTGAGAAAACTATGAAGAGAGGGCTGATAATGCCTAACCATCCTCCAACAGACCAAGGTCCCTTAAATCTGCGCTGGTACAAACCCACAATGGAGTCCAGAGATGGGAAATTACACAGCCCCATCTTAGCAGAAAAAACAAACAAGCAGGCTGGCAGAATCTTTGCACTGTCTCGACTCCTATGAAAAGTCACTCTTAAAACTGAGCGTACCTGGTTGGGATAAATTGAATAAGGAGGGACTATCTGCCTCTGAAGGCCTGTTTAGTAAAGAGCCCTGCCATCTCACTGGAGGACACTTTTAACCCATGTTTCTAGTGTTCCACATAGGATGTAAGAGAAATATAAATATAAAATGCCTACCTAGTAACTTACTGCTACAGTACATCTGTCTTGCCTCCACCACTATATTTTAAAGTGGAAATAAACAAGACAAATATATTGAATTAAAATGATAAAGTGGAAGTGTGAGGATCTTCCAGTTCCTCCTCCAAAATAAAGTTTTATATAAATTTTATTCAAAATTTGATGTGTGCATGAATGATGAATTGTACCCTGTATACAGTCTGTGAACTCTGAAACAAAATACACTATTTCTTTTGATAGTGTTATTTTAAAATGATATTGATAAACTACAAATGGTGATGACAGTAAATTGTAATGTTGAATTTAACATTGTTATGGTTATAATGATGAATACAGTAGGATGCTAGACAATGTATATGTAATATCATGTAGGATTCCAGTATAACCTTACATTGTTATTTGCAGTTCATTATGTGCATAGTAGAACTGGTGCCAACTTTTGTAGATGTTGATCATTGTGCAAATTCCTCTTCTTCCTGCTTGTTACAGCAAGTGACATATGTTTTTCTCTGTCGCGTGTGTGTTTAGCAATACGCACAAGTGCTTGCCACACACGGTTTACTTGCCAGTACTCAAGTGAGTCAGCCTGGAACAGGGTTATCCTGCAAGTAT